>CAWUFW010000496.1:3710000-4245573 GCA_963921515.1 Calotriton arnoldi | reverse complement strand
AGCAACAAACTACCATCACACCTACACAAGCACAAATCAATCAGCATGGCCAGTAAGCCAAGGCCAACATGGAGGCAGGGGCCTAGCCGGGCAACAACTCTCATCTGCACACACTCAAGACCACACCCCTCGACCTCCAACAATGTGCAGCAGTGAAGTACACATGCACTGGTGACATTGCCCATGCACCCATGACTATTCCAGGGTGGTGGGTGGGAACCAAGGTGTAGAAACACATCACACATGGACACTCAACAAGACTCCTGAATGTCTGACACACTGCACACTACGCTGTACATGGACATGACGGCAATACCACACCGACCAATGGGATCCCAGCCACAGTCACACACCAATGAAGAAGCCAAGGTCACCCACAAAGAACACACATAGACAACAACCAACATTGCAGCCCGGACCCTAAGGAGTGGCAGCAGTCACACACACAACGTGTCACAATCACTGAAAGATAACACAAACTGGAAATCACATGACAGGGGCAAACAACAAGTGCCAAAGGGAAACCTGACTGTGACCCATCTGCGTCTGCACACAAACTCTGCCCTGACAGCAAACACACCTATGGGTGACACCCTGATGACCAGTAATGTGCCATGCACCCACATCACAGAGAACACAGGGAGAAGACTTTGGGGGAACATAGCTCAAGTCAGCAAGCATCACAAACAGGTACAACACTAGGGATCACAGCATGCGCAGATGAATGGAAGTGAACACACAGACATGCACATACAACACACACCTTGGGCGCAGGCAATGTCACACGTGTACACACTGCCATGAGGGGACTCCACTCCTGTGTGAGGAAAGCTGTGCCATATGTTGCCTCAGTAGGGCCCCATCATGTCAGCTGAGCACTTGGTCACACAATCAACAATTAGCACCAAATGAGGGCTCCCATCACATCAGCCTGGTCATGGATGTGCCAACGGAATCATCAGCACAGATCCAACACACTTGTATAGCAATGTTGCACTGACTACACGGATGAGTCCCTCCCCATTGATGCCCAAACCTGCATGTCCACTGGAGATGGCAACACGGTCAGGGAAGTAGACAAATGCAACGATGGCAGGCACAACAGATGTGCAGGGGTGGAAGCCACAGATATGAAATTGCCAATGTAAGTAGGAAACCCATTGCCAAATACTGAACACATGACACCCTCAGATGCTGCTATTGATGACATGGATACACCACATGATAGGACACATTCCCCTGGACCACATGGGTTCCTGCACAGTAACACTTCATAATCATGAGACCAGATATCACCATCACTGCAGCAAGGGCATGGTTAGCTGCACCAACAACATGTACATCTGAAGCATGAGCACTAGAGAAAAGAAAGTTGCTTTATTCAGCATATGTGTTGTTTGATAACGACGTCCAGAAGAAATTAGAGCAAAGGCCAATGGCCAGTCCATTGTCAAAGTTCAAACAGGGTGACACTGGCAGATGTCACCCTACGCATGCCTGCACAATACCAGGGACAATCCACTAGGAGGGGCAACCGGGGGCAGGCCAGGCACCGCAGGGACAGGATCAGGGCTCACCAGGGGAGTCAGGGAAGGGGTGGTGGGTGCTGGAGAGCCACTGACAACTGCAGTGGAGGTGTCTGACATGGTGTGTGCCGGCACAACTGGGGGGCATGACACAGATGTCGTGGGTGCCGGCACAACTGCAGTGGACCCTGCAGATGGGGTGGACAGGTCCGCCACTGCAGTGCCCAAGTCAGACAGGGCGGTAGTGGACTCCACTGCAGTGCCTACCTCCAGGGGAGGAGAATGGGGAACAGGCAAGGTGGGTTGGACAGAGGGGAGGACACCCTCACCACATCAGTGGCACAGACAAGCGCAGCGGGGGGTGTGGTGCTGGGAGAGCAAGTGGCAGGGGGAGAAGGCCGGAGCATCTTGGGGATGGTATATCTGTGGGTGGGGGAACCTGGGGCAGGGTGTGGTGGGGGCACCTGTGCAGTGGGGGCCTGAGGGATGGAGGACGGAGACCTTGTGCCTGAGCTGCAGGGCGGTGGCGGGGTCTTGCTCTTAGCACTCCGGGGGACTTGCGGGTGGGGGCCTCAGTCCGTCTGCGCCTGGGGAGGGTGTCCGGGGGCGAGGGGCACTCTGCTCCGTGTGGGTGGGCTTCCTCTTCCCCCGGGATGCTGGAGCAGCTTCATCGGTGGGGAAGAGGCCGAGGTCACAGAGGAAGAGCTGCTGTGACTTTGGGGTTGCAGGTGAGGCAAGGGAGGGTGCTTTGGAGGGAGAGGGAACTGAGGACTGCGCAGTGCATGTGGATGCGTGTGTGTGTTCCAGGGCCCCATCCCCTGTGAGTCTGGCTTCAGTCCCCTGAATGTGCGTGCGTGTGCGTTTTGTCATTGGCGTGTGTGTCAGTGTGCTGGATGTGTGTGTGCTGGTGTGTGCCTGTGCCGGTGTGTGTGTGCCTGGGATGGGTAAGGTGCTGGGGAGTGTGGATGGAGCAGAGGCAGGAGGGGTGAGGGACCGTTTGAGGAGGGACACTGCTGCCGTCAGGGAGGAGTCTATGGACCTATTGCCCCTCTGTAGGTCAGACATGCCCGATGAGATGCTCCTCCATGAACGACACCAGCTGAGTCAACAGCGCGGTGTGCGCATGGAGGACACTCAGCATGGCTGTCTGCCCTACATGGAGCTGGCGAAGGAGGTACACAGACTCCTCACTCAGGGCAGCAGGGGACACAGGGGCAGGGGGTGCGGTGCCTGGCCCAAAGGAGACACGCTCCCGGACATGGGAGCCTCCACGGACCTGGGGAATGGGAGCCGATGGGAGGGCGGTGGTGGTGCTGGTGGTGGCGGGGACAGCAACACTAGCTGGGGTGTGGTGGCTGCTGACACCCGCCTCCACAAGGGAGTCATCCTCCGAGTTGCTCTGGTCCTCAGCTGAGGTGGATGCTGCTGAGGACTCCTCGGTGTGGCTCCCTCGCCCTCCGTGCCACTGGGTCCCTCCGACCACTCCTCGGCTGCTGACCCAGTCTGGCTCTCCGGCTCCTCCTGGTCCGTGGAGCTGTCCCCTTCCGTGGCCGTGGATGTATCTGCAAACAATGGGGAAACAGACAGACATCAGTCACCTGCACCATAACGCACACACCACTGTGAGCACAGCACATCACAGAGCAAGCCCTGGCATCATTAGTTGTACATTGCTAAAAGTGCACTAATTGAACAGGAGAAGTCAATTGTCAGTCTGATGCCAAGCATGGCACTCACATCCCACATGGCCTTGCACCCATCTGTCTGGTGTCTGTTGGATTGCAACACCCCAGTGTTGACACATGCACCAAGTACACAGTAGTTGGACAGTGCAGAGGACACGGTGTGGACACATCACAGCTCTTGCCACTGAGTCAGTACAGGTTTCCGGATGTAAGGGATGCCCAGAGTCAAATAGGAAATGCATGTGATGCATACCAGCGACAGACACCATGATGCACCCATGTCCTGATAGCCAGCGCCACTATGGTGTGCATGTAGCACATGTCACTCCCCTGCAGGCTCACCAATCAGTAGACACATGCCATGGCGGAGGCATGACTGCAAAGTCATACATCACTGGCTCAGTGATGTATGACTTTGCAGCCAGACAACAACACTCTGCACTGTGTCACAATAGTAGGTCATGGGGAATGCAAGTCCTGGAGCTGCACAAGTGCACATGTACATCCCCCCACAACACATCCTCTTAACCCTCATCTGTCCAGGTCATACCTATTGGACATATGGGAGACCTGTGACACTACCCTCTGAACCTGAGCCCCTCACACTCTGCTGTGCATGGGGAACAGCTGCCTGAACTTCACATTTACATGCCCCAGTCTGCATGGGCAGCTGATCAGACACCTATGTGTCACACAAGTATCGTCTCCTATGGTCACATCTCCAGTGGCATGCTGAGCCCCTACCAAGAAACTCCACAGCAGTCCTGGCGACTAATCCACAGCACACTGACACAGAGGCAGACACCTGAGGGGTCAAATCACTGTGCACAATGTGTCCGCTGATACACGGGAGTGGGAGTACAGAGTGTATTGTATGGCCTGGAGTAGGCATGACTGTCCAGCCCCACATGAATGAGGGATGAGCCCTGGACTGTAGGCAGCTGGCTAAGTATGTGTGACACACGTCATATACATACTCCTGGGGCCCAAACATTGTTCCCACCCGCAGCATGGGTGTGTGCCAGGTACCCCAGCCACATGTGGTGGATCAGCTCAGCAATTGGACCACAGATCAAAGTAACACGCTGAATACATGTCAGAATACAGGCATTGTGTAAGCAATGGACCCACCCATGATGCCCACCACAGAGTCAGGGAAACAGATGCTGTCTCCCACCTTGAGTCAAGCAAACTGCAAGGACACAGTCCTAAGTGACAGAATACCCTGCATGTAAGGGCCACACCTGGGTATCAGATGAGGAGTGGGCAGTGCACAATAGAGGGACATGGCTCCTGGACAACATGACTGCTGTACTGTGGCAGTTTAACCAGGCCCGAGGAGGGCACATAGCATGTTAGACAGAGTACACAGTGCAGTCTTTGACTCACCCCCTCCTTGCTGCTCTCTGGCCTTCAGCTGCCCATCCAGGTCTGGAAAGACCACCGCCAGGATCCTGAGCATGTGGGGGTCAGGGTCCGTGTTCCGCCCCTCCTGCGAGGAGGCGACAGCTTCAGCTGGACCCGTGCAATCCTCCGGGTCCAGCCCCGAAGGTCCTGCCACCTCTTTTGGCAGTTGCGGATCCGGCGCTTGTAGACCCCCACGGACCGGACAGCCCGGACGATGTCCTTCCATATCTCATGCTTCCGATGGGCAGAAGCCTGTCAGGATGACAAAGTGATAAGGCCATTACTACACATGCAACATATCCGTGCATGACACAGTTGCATATACATGTCGCAATCACAGGGGCACATGGTGTACACAGGCAGTGCACGGCTGCCCATGGACAGTTTTCCAGAAGTCACTACATGGTATCATTGCATGGGGAGTAAAACCCTGTTCAGAAGCACTGTCACTGCACCATACCTGTCCAGTGCAAGTCACTACACACTATGGGGGTGACAACTACTCAGTGAGCCTGCTAGCCAGTGGTGTGCTGACTCTCAGCCTTGCTAGTCAGACAAAATGCACATTCAGAAAGGCAGTGCACAGAACACTCACCTGCTCCCCTGGTGTCCCATACAGCTTGCTGTACTGTGGAAGTAGGCTGTCCAGCAGGGCCTGGTTCTCCTCAAGGCTGAAGGCTGGGGCTCTCTCCACAGTACGTGCCATTGCAGGGTCCAGAGGGGCAGAGACAGCAGCAGTGCAGTGGCAGATGTCGTCCTGGAGCATGTAGTGCAGGCAAGTGGGCTCTCAGGGGAACAGGCAGCAATATATATGTGCTGGAGAGGCAGATACTGTCCCTTGTGTCCAAAGTGATAGGTCCAAGTCGTTTGCATCTTCTGAATCTGGCCAATCCATGGAATAGCAGCACCAAAACACGCCCACAGCATCCTTCAAAACTTCAACTTCATGACATACATGAATTTGCAACATTGTTGTGGGTGACCAACTGATTTTCCAGCAACCGACTCGCTCGAAATTCGAAAACGCGTCCGTTGCCAGGCAAGCCCATTGTCAATGGGTGCGCACCGATCGGTCCATTGAGGTACAACGCGCACAGGGGTACAACGCGTACCCGCACACATTGAAAGCAATGGGCCGGCCGGAGGCACCGATCGGTCCATTGCTGTTCAACGCGCACAGGGGTACAACGCGTACCCGCACACATTGAAAGCAATGGGCCGGCCGGAGGCACCGATCGGTCCATTGCTGTTCAACGCGCACAGGGGTACAACGCGTACCCGCACACATTGAATGCAATGGGCCGGCCGGAGGCACCGATCGGTCCATTGCAGTTCAACGCGCACAGGGGTACAACGCGTACCCGCACACATTGAAAGCAATGGGCCGGCCGGAGGCACCGATCGGTCCATTGCTGTTCAACGCGCACAGGGGTACAACGCGTACCCGCACACATTGAAAGCAATGGGCCGGCCGGAGGCACCGATCGGTCCATTGCTGTTCAACGCGCACAGGGGTACAACGCTGTACTCGCGACACATTGAATGCAATGGGCCGGCCGGAGGCACCGATCGGTCCATTGCTGTTCAACGCGCACAGGGGTACAACGCGTACCCGCACACATTGAAAGCAATGGGCCGGCCGGAGGCACCGATCGGTCCATTGCTGTCCAACGCGCACAGGGGTACAACGCGTACCCGCACACATTGAAAGCAATGGGCCGGCCGGAGGCACCGATCGGTCCATTGCTGTTCAACGCGCACAGGGGTACAACGCGTACCCGCACACATTGAATGCAATGGGCCGGCCGGAGGCACCGATCGGTCCATTGCTGTTCAACGCGCACAGGGGTACAACGCTGCACTCGCACACATTGAAAGCAATGGGCCGGCCGGAGGCACCGATCGGTCCATTGCTGTTCCAACGCGCACAGGGGTACAACGCTGCACCCGCACACATTGAAAGCAATGGGCCGGCCGGAGGCACCGATCGGTCCATTGCTGTTCAACGCGCACAGGGTACAACGCGTACCCGCCACATTGAAAGCAATGGGCCGGCCGGAGGCACCGATCGGTCCATTGCTGTTCAACGCGCACAGGGGTACAACGCGTACCCGCACACATTGAAAGCAATGGGCCGGCCGGAGGCACCGATCGGTCCATTGCTGTTCAACGCGCACAGGGGTACAACGCGTACCCGCACACATTGAAAGCAATGGGCCGGCCGGAGGCACCGATCGGTCCATTGCTGTTCAACGCGCACAGGGGTACAACGCGTGCACCGCACACATTGAAAGCAATGGGCCGGCCGGAGGCACCGATCGGTCCATTGCTGTTCAACGCGCACAGGGGTACAACGCGTACCCGCACACATTGAAAGCAATGGGCCGGCCGGAGGCACCGATCGGTCCATTGCTGTTCAACGCGCACAGGGGTACAACGCGTACCCGCACACATTGAAAGCAATGGGCCGGCCGGAGGCACCGATCGGTCCATTGCTGTTCAACGCATCACTGTATATGTGACTGGCATAGGTCAGCATGCCTGTCTCAGATGGACATGTGCCAGCCACAGATAGCTCCCAGGGAGTGAGGGGCACACCTACATCACGACAGCCTGTCCAAACCTTATCATAAGGCATGTAAGGCTGCATTTCCTATTGTGTGTATGTTGGTGTACATGTTGTCCTGTGGGTGTCACCTGTGGGCAGCCACCCCCAGGCTGTGCACGTGTTAATGGGGACAGGATCCTGGGTGTTACGTGTACGTGACCACTGTGATGTGCAACTGTTCATATCTGTGCATGTGTCATGGTCACATTTCACAGTGGTGTTTGTGTATGTCATGTCACATACCCCGTGAGTCCCATGTGGGACGGTATGTTTGAGCCAGGGTGTCCCAGTGGCACAATAGTGATGGCCCTCCACAGTCTTTGTGCATGTAGTGTTTACAATGTCTCTGATTTCATGTGCACAATGGGAGACAGTCTCCACATCCACGTTGTGTGTGCATGGACTCTGATGTTGTGCGTGTGTGTCACAGACGTCCATGGCTCTCCTGCCATGGCAAGTGTGGCCACTACCTGTGGGGGTCATGTTTGTTTTGTTGTGGTGTACACATGATACTCCAGGTGATGCCAGTGTCCATGTGGCATTACAGGGTCCCTGGGAATGTGCCTGTCGTTGAGCTGTGGTGCCTGGGGCACATCTGTCCTCACATGTCACTGGGGGTGACTGTGACACAGCATCATGATATCCAATGGGCCAACCTGGGACAAATTGATGCCACCTGTAGGACCGTGTTGACAGATGTTGGCCATGTATGTACCATACATGTCGTTCCGGTACTGCACACTTCATGTAGTTGTGCCTCATGATGATGTATGTTGGGATCTTGAGTGTGTTCAATGCCGCATATGTGGGGTGACTGACGATCTTGCTTACTTCTCCTCTGCACTGCAGGGCTCCTGCTGTCCATCGGCCATTCCCAGACCTGGCAACGATGGTGGAACGGGACAGCATCCGACGGTACCGCTTCACCAGGCAGCTGATTGAGGATTTTGCAGTGCAGTTGTCCCCACATTTGCAGCCTGGCCGGCCGTATCCTACAGCGCTGACCCCCAAGGTGAAGGTGATGGCAGCCCTACACTTCTTTGCCACCGGTACCTTCCAACATACTGTGGCGTCTGCTGGTGGGATGTCACAGACCATGTTCAGCCGTGTGCTCCGCGATTTCTTGGCGGCAATGTTGCTCTTCCTGAACCGGTACATCTATTTCCCTAGACTGCGACGACTCACTGACGTGAAGAGTGACTTTTATGCCCTGGGGAGGATGCCGCATGTCATTGGCTCCATTGATGGGACACATGTGGCTTTGGTACCACCACAGGCCCAGGAGCAGGCCTACAGGAACCGCAAGCACTACCACTCGGTCAATGCACTGGTGGTGTGTCTTGCAGACATGACCATCACACACGTGTGTGCCCGTTTCCCTGGTTCAGCACACGATGCCTTTGTGATGAGGAGTAGTCGCATCCCCAGGTTGATGGCACAGATGCAGAACCAGCGTGCCTGGCTTGTCGGTGTGTACTGACTTTGTGCCATTGTGTGTGATCTGATCTGTAGTATTCCGCCCACTTTTCCAAGTCAGCTGATGTGCACTTGTCTGTCCGTAGGTGACTCGGGATACCCCAACATGCCGTGGTTGCTGACACCCCTCAGGAACCCTGTGACACCTGCCCAGATGCGCTACAATGAGGCACATGGTCGGACCAGGAGAGTGATTGAGCGGACCTTTGGTCTCCTGAAGAGCCGCTTCCGCTGCCTGGACAAGACCGGAGGGTCCCTCCCATATGCCCCTGCGAAAGTGTGCAAGATTATCATCGTCTGCTGCATGCTCCACAACCTGGCAGTGCGGAAGGAGTTGCCTCTCATCCAGGATGACGATGACCAACATCCGCCACCTGTGGAGGATCCTGGCCTGGACCACGATGCCAGTGACGATGATGATGATGATGGTGATGGTGATGTCCGCACACAGCTCATCACCAACTTCTTTAGCTGAATGTGAGTATCCTGAGGTGTCATGTGAATGATGTGAGTTGGCATGATGTGTGGGTGGTGCTCTGGTGCTGTTGGAGTGTGTCCATGGGCTACTTGACAGGATGTGTGTTGCGATGTGTGGTGACAGGTGGGCTGTACTCCCCAACAGTGTTGACATGCTAACTTGGTTCTGGGTGGGTATCTTGTAACATGTATTGTGCATGAGTTTTGCTGTTCTGTCCTGTACTGCATTGCTTTTGACTGTGTGTCATTTCTGTCCTTCACAGGGTACTTTCAGATTCGTTTGGTCAACTGTGTCCACCGACGACGTGATTGCACATCCAGGCTGGTAGCTGTTGTGTCCCTACAGGTGATGTGCGCCACACCCATGGACTTCCTTCTGTCTACAGTTGTTGACTGTGTGCCCGCTACCAGGTGGGGTTACCTTGCATCTGTAGTGGTTACGGCATGTTGCTACTGTGTAATAAACCTGTGCTTCACTTAGTGATGTGCGTTGTCTGTGGTCACACATTTGACTGCCATTTGCTTACTGCACCTGTGGGCTACTTGACTACAACTGGGAATGGGTGTGGTGTCTGTGCATTGCACCGTCTTCCCTGGCAACATCAGTGTAGGCAATGAGTCAGATGGCCTAGGTGTGTATGTGTTGTGTAGCCCTGGTGGTGTGTCTCCCTCATATGTGTCACGTTGCCTGTACTCACATGCCTGTGTTGTCCTTGCTGTTGCAGTTCGCATACACAGTGTAATTTTGCAGTTCATCATCCCCATAACAGCACCCACGTTGGAATCACGACAGAGGCAAGTATGGTGTATTAGTGTGTTTATTGTGATACATCTGTGATAATAGTGCATAGGATGGATTGTGCTGTACATGAATCTTGCAATCCCAAGTTCCTAGATGAATAGAAAGTCCAGGTAGACAGGATCCCCAGTATCGGGGCCACAGTTGTCTGACACATTGTTCCAACTTGTACTCCCCATGCAATGTGTGGGAGTAGTGTTGCCATCAACAGGGTGAACAGTCTGTGCACAAAGGCGAAAATCCAGAACAGGTTCAGGCTTCCTGGGAGTTGCGCTTGGCCATCAGCCTCTCACTTTCCCCTCCTCGGACGACCCCTCTTCTTGGGGGGCCCTCAAGTGCAGGCTGCTGCGGTGCAGGGGACTCTCCGCCAGAGTCCTCCTCCCTCCCTGTGGCAGTTGCAGTTTGTTCGGTACCAGATGTTGTTGGCACACAGGGAGGTGTGGACTGGTTGCTGTTCATCTGGCGGAGGCATTGTAAAATGTCCCTGTGCACCGCCGTCATCTCATGTAGTACATCCCACTTGGACTCCACGCGGGACATGTGGGAGTCCAAGCGGGCATGATGGGCAGCCTGCTGCTGTTTGATGTCTCTGAGGAGCCCCACTACCTGGCTGAGCTCTCCGGTGCTGGACTGGTACGCATCAGCTATGCGTACCAGTTGTGGGTCTTCATGCACACCAGCAACGTCTGCAAGCAGCGACCTCTGTCTCCCACCCCTCCCACCACCCCTGCTGACATGTGCAGTGTGTGCAGTTGCACGCACAGATAACCCTGGTCCACCTTGGGGGTGGTGGTGGTGGTGGTGTCCATGGCCCCAGGTTGGTCCAGGGTCACTGCGCTGGTGTTGTTCCTTATTCTGTCCATGTCGGCAGGGATGGTATTCGTGGTGACAGTCGTTGGAGGGGTGGGTGCAGGGGGTGCAGCTGGTGGACCTGCTGGTGCTGCAGCTGGTGGTCCTGCTGGTGCAGCATGTTGACTTGCACCGGATGTGCCAGGTTGTTCTTCATCGTCCGAGGAGGACAGAGGCTGTACGACGCCAGTGAGCTCGGCATCCTCTTGAGCCTGGGACTGGGACTCCTCAGCGTCTGCTGCTGTGTCCCTATCATCACCTGTTTTTGGGAGACACAAACAATGTATGTCATGTTTCTGCAGGCATCAGTGGTTGACACACCTGACAGTTGTGACTGTGCCTCGGGGTGCGGGCCTGTACATTGTATTGTCCTAAGTCGTCACAGTCAGGGGTTGATATTGGTGTGGCACATTGTCCTGCATTATTTGGGCATTTCTATGTATTCTCTGGGGTGTGAACATGGTCTGCATTGATTGTGTTTGGTTGACAGCCAGACCTCCTTCCCACACACCCACCCACCCAGTCAGTTATCCCACCATGGAACGTGCTTGCATTGCAGGGAGTGTAAGTTGTCTCTCAGGATGTCAGTCAGTGGTGTCCTGCTGTTTGTTGGTGCACAGTTGGCAGCAGGGCCTTGTGCTCCCCACAGCAGTAGCCAGTGTCAGCCATCTTGTGAGTCCTTCTCCACTCCCTGTGATGTGAGCATGGTTCAGGGTGGTGTTGATGGGCCAGTTGTGAGGCTGAGCAATGTCTGTGACTACGACTCCCATCATGCTATTGCCTCCACCCCCCTTCCCAGCATGCCCATGCTTCCTTCCTTTTGACTCTGCTTCCCTGTGGGGTGGGCTGGCTGTGCTGACAGGATGGCTGGGAGTGTTGTCCTGGCAGTTGTTTGGCTAAGAGTCCCAAGAGTGTCCCTGTGCTTCACACAACATAACCCAGGGTGGTGGTGCTTTGTGGGATCTTGTGTTAGGATGGAGGGCATTGCATTCTACCAGGTGGGTACTGTGGAGTTTGTGTTGGGGGGGTGAGGGGAGGTGCTGGTGACTATGGTCAGTGCTGCAAGTCCCCCTTCCCACCCAGCCAGCCAGATATCCCACCATGGACTGTGCTTGCATTGCAGGGAGTGTAAGCTGTCTCTCAGGATGTCAGTCAGTGGTGTCCTGCTGTTTGTTGGTGCACAGTTGCAGCAGGGCCTTGTGCTCCCCACAGCAGTAGCCAGTGTCAGCCATCTTGTGAGTCCTTCTCCACTCCCTGTGATGTGAGCATGGTTCAGGGTGGTGTTGATGGGCCAGTTGTGAGGCTGAGCAATGTCTGTGACTACGACTCCCATCATGCTATTGCCTCCACCCCCCTTCCCAGCATGCCCATGCTTCCTTCCTTTTGACTCTGCTTCCCTGTGGGGTGGGCTGGCTGTGCTGACAGGATGGCTGGGAGTGTTGTCCTGGCAGTTGTTTGGCTAAGAGTCCCAAGAGTGTCCCTGTGCTTCACACAACATAACCCAGGGTGGTGGTGCTTTGTGGGATCTTGTGTTAGGATGGAGGGCATTGCATTCTACCAGGTGGGTACTGTGGAGTTTGTGTTGGGGGTGTGAGGGGAGGTGCTGGTGACTATGGTCAGTGCTGCAAGTCCCCCTTCCCACCCAGCCAGCCAGATATCCCACCATGGAACGTGCTTGCATTGCAGGGAGTGTAAGCTGTCTCTCAGGATGTCAGTCAGTGGTGTCCTGCTGTTTGTTGGTGCACAGTTGCCAGCAGGGCCTTGTGCTCCCCACAGCAGTAGCCAGTGTCAGCCATCTTGTGAGTCCTTCTCCACTCCCTGTGATGTGAGCATGGTTCAGGGTGGTGTTGATGGGCCAGTTGTGAGGCTGAGCAATGTCTGTGACTACGACTCCCATCATGCTATTGCCTCCACCCCCTTCCCAGCATGCCCATGCTTCCTTCCTTTTGACTCTGCTTCCCTGTGGGGTGGGCTGGCTGTGCTGACAGGATGGCTGGGAGTGTTGTCCTGGCAGTTGTTTGGCTAAGAGTCCCAAGAGTGTCCCTGTGCTTCACACAACATAACCCAGGGTGGTGGTGCTTTGTGGGATCTTGTGTTAGGATGGAGGGCATTGCATTCTACCAGGTGGGTACTGTGGAGTTTGTGTTGGGGGGTGTGAGGGGAGGTGCTGGTGACTATGGTCAGTGCTGCAAGTCCCCCTTCCCACCCAGCCAGCCAGATATCCCACCATGGAACGTGCTTGCATTGCAGGGAGTGTAAGCTGTCTCTCAGGATGTCAGTCAGTGGTGTCCTGCTGTTTGTTGGTGCACAGTTGCCAGCAGGGCCTTGTGCTCCCCACAGCAGTAGCCAGTGTCAGCCATCTTGTGAGTCCTTCTCCACTCCCTGTGATGTGAGCATGGTTCAGGGTGGTGTTGATGGGCCAGTTGTGAGGCTGAGCAATGTCTGTGACTACGACTCCCATCATGCTATTGCCTCCACCCCCTTCCCAGCATGCCCATGCTTCCTTCCTTTTGACTCTGCTTCCCTGTGGGGTGGGCTGGCTGTGCTGACAGGATGGCTGGGAGTGTTGTCCTGGCAGTTGTTTGGCTAAGAGTCCCAAGAGTGTCCCTGTGCTTCACACAACATAACCCAGGGTGGTGGTGCTTTGTGGGATCTTGTGTTAGGATGGAGGGCATTGCATTCTACCAGGTGGGTACTGTGGAGTTTGTGTTGGGGGGTGTGAGGGGAGGTGCTGGTGACTATGGTCAGTGCTGCAAGTCCCCCTTCCCACCCAGCCAGCCAGATATCCCACCATGGAACGTGCTTGCATTGCAGGGAGTGTAAGCTGTCTCTCAGGATGTCAGTCAGTGGTGTCCTGCTGTTTGTTGGTGCACAGTTGCCAGCAGGGCCTTGTGCTCCCCACAGCAGTAGCCAGTGTCAGCCATCTTGTGAGTCCTTCTCCACTCCCTGTGATGTGAGCATGGTTCAGGGTGGTGTTGATGGGACAGTTGTGGGGGGCAATATGTGTGACTGCGACTCCCATGATGCTATTGGCTACACTGACTTGGCCAGCATACACAGAATTCCTTCCTTTGAGTGGTCTTCACTGTGTGTTGGTGTTGTTGTGGTGGCTACATGTGTGGATGTGTGTGTTGGTTCTATTTGTGCCACTGCCTAGCTGTAGTTGTGGTTGTGTTTGTACATGTGTTGGCACAGTTGGATGTGACTTTTTTGATGGCATGTGTTGTGTTTATCTGACTGACATACACATTTTGGGATGATTCTGTTCTAGTTGCTGTGTAATTGCTATGTGTGCATGGTTTGACTCTCCCCTTGACAGTGATGTGTGTGTTTTGTGGCAGTTTATTGTGTACATTTGTTGTGTACTCACCAGGCTCTGGGATGTTCTCTAGTCCATATACGCTCACTGGTGGAAGGATGGCCCGCACCTTCTCCTCCCAGGGCCTGAGGTATATTGGCTTGGCAGGAGGGCCACTGCCGGTATGTTGGCTGTTGATGTAGTCTATCTTCAGCAGGTCCCGTACCCTCCTGCGCACGTCATACCACCTGTTCTGGATGTCCGTCTTTGTGCGCCGACATGGTGATTGGGCGTTCACCCTGTTGATGATTCTCTCCCACATCTTGGTTTTCTGCGACATGGGGGTCTGTTGGACCAGAGTGCCAAACAGCTGTGGCTCCACCCTGAGGATCTCGTCTACCAGGACTTCCAATTCACAATCTAGGAACTTGGGATTCTTCTTGGGGGGCATGGTGATGGGTGGTGATGGTGAGTGATGTGTGTGTTGGTGTGCAGGTGAGGGTGTGTGAGTGTGTGTTTTGCTGGGTGTATGTGAGGTAGGTATTTGTTGGTGTGCTGATGGTGTGTGGCTTGTGTGAGGGGTGAGCTGTGGGTGTGTGGTTGCTTTCTCTTGGGTGCTGGCAGTGGAATGGCATTTGCAAAGGCTCATGGTAGTGATTTGTGTCCTTTATATAGGTGGAGTTGTGGGTGTGTCTTTGTTCTCTGTCCCCACCCCCCCAGTATTTATTGGCTTGCTAATTGCTTGTTTGGCCTTTTTTTGGGTGATTTTTCCTTTGTGCTGTTTGTGTATGTTGGAAACGTTCTTGTGACCGAGTCGGACCCTGCATTGGTCTCGTACGGTGTTCTCCGTTTCGTTCACGCTGTGTTTGTGCAGTTTTGTATGCTGCGTACGCGTCGGTCGCGGTGTTTTGTGTTGCTTCGGCTCGGTTTTGTATGCGTGTCGGTCGTACGGCTTGTCCTCCGTCCGACTCGGTCGGGTTTTTCGCGCCTTGCATCGTACTTTGCGGGTTGGAGTTGGCGGGTACGAATCGGTCGGATTTGTTCCGGGTGCGTGTCGGTCGGTTGGATTCGCGTGTTTTTCCGGCCGGATTGCTATTTTCCGTGCGGCTCGGTCGGTCGGCTTGGTTTCCTGACGTGTCGGTCGGATTTATCGCGGCTTGCATCGTGCTTGGCGTGTCGGGCGCCACTGGTACGTGTCGGTCGGTAATTTTTCCGGCTCCGAGTCGGTCGGTGCTTTTTCCGGCCCGAATCGGAATCGACCCCTAAGGGGCCGATTCCGATCTCGGCCGGTAGGGCTCCGAATCGGATTCGGCTTAACCGGATCCGATTCGAGCCCTATTTCCCGACCGATCCGTACGCGCGTCCGGGCGAGCGAGTACGATGCGTGATTCGCCGACCGACTCGTCCGGGCGTCCCGACCGCTCCGACCGACTCGATCCCGGCTCGAACCGCACCGACCGACTCGCACGGACACGACTCGCACCGCGCAATGGAGACGTTCCCCGGCCGGGTAAGTACGATGCGCGCCGCGAGCAGTCCGACCGAGCCGCGCACTCCGGCTCGAAAGAGCTGTCGGAGCCGTACTTTGGGGGTCCGTGTCGGACCCCCTGTATGCGTAGCCGCGCGAGTCGCACACAGGGGGACCCATGGGTCCCCCTACCTGTGCGTGTACGGCGCGACTCGCTCGCCGCGTACACGCTGTAGGGGGCGCACTTGTCCGCATCGCACCCATTGAGTCAATGGGAGCCCGCGTACGCGTTGTACGACAGGCTCCCATTGACTTCACTGGGAGTCCGACCGACTCGAGTCCGATGGCATACGTGCGCATCGTACTCGTTCGGTCGGACTGCACGGGTCCGATTCGGTCGGAAATCTCTCCGGGTCCGGCTCGGTCGGGAGATTTCCGGCCCGAATCGGAATCGGCCCCTAAATATATATGTTTTACAATATTAACAACTTTACCATTTTCCCCTAATAACCCAACATCCCAGTACTAAAAACAACTTACTATTTATATTTATAAATTACTTTTTTTCTTCTAATTATTTGCAATTTTTTTAATTTCTACTTAATAAATATTTTTAAAATATTATTTAAATAACACTTCCCACCTTTATCCCCTAATAACGAAACATCCCCTCCTAAAACAAAACATATATTTTAACTTTTTAATATAAATTTCGTTTTTTAAATTATTTTCTAATTTCTAAAAATTTTAAATTCATATCTAAATTTACACTGATATCTTTAAAATACTGCACACCCTTATCCCCTAATGACCCAACATCCCACTACTAAAACAAAAAATATATTTAAAATTTTTAATATAAATTTCGTTTTTTAAATTAATTTCGATTTTCTCAATTTTTTAAATTAATATCTAAATTTAAACTAATATTTTTTAAATACTCCCCACCCTTATCCCCTATTAACCCAACATCCCGCTCCTAAAAGAAAACATATATTTTACATATTTAATATAAATTTCGTTTTTTAAATTAATTTCAAATTTCTAAAAATTTTCAATTAATATCTAAATTTACACTAATATTTTTTAAATACTTCCCACCCTTATACACTAATAATCCAACATCCCACTACTAAAAGAAAACATATATTTTACATTTTTAATATAAATTTCGTTTTTTAAAATAATTTCGAATTTCTATACATTTTCTATTTAAATATGAATTTACACTAATATTTTTAAATTACTCCCCACCCTTATCCCCTAATAACCCAACATCCCGCTCCTAAAAAAAACATATATTTTACACTTTTGATATAAATTTTATTTTTTTAATTTATTTCTAATTTCTAAAAATTTAAAATTAATATCTAAATTTACACTAATATTTTTAAAATACTCCCCACCCTTTACCCCTAATAACTAAACATCCCGCTCCTAAAACATATATTACAATTTTTTTTTAATACATTTTCACACTAATATTAATACATTTTTAATAATACAAAATTAATAACAATACATAATATTTAATTATTGACTAAAAATTAATATTTTACAGTTTCTATATTTTTTTCGATATTTTTTACAATACTAACAATTCGATATTATCTACTTACGATATTACTTATTCGATATTTTGTACTTCGATATTTTTTACAGAAATAAAATAACGATATTTTTGATTACGATATTCATGTATTCGATATTATCTAACATTCGATATTGCAACTTCGATATTACTACAATTCGATATTTATCATTCGATATAATGTCTATTCACCATAAATACAACTATTTACCGGCGATGTAGCGAGCGCAAGGTAAATAGTTTTATTTATTTATTTACTAACTTTACTCCTGGCCGTCGTATGTCCAACTTCACTACCCTCCATCCTGCCCCTCCCCCGCCCTGCCCCACCGCCCTGCAGCTCTCCCTCTGCGAGCCGCCACTGTTGTTGTTTATGTAACTAGTTTGTTCTGACATCTCCAGATGACATTAGGTCAGATGGATACATCACTATTCATGTAGTGGGTTAGTGCTTAGGTGGTAAGGCTGTGTGATGATTTTAAAATATGTAGTCTGATTTTTTGAAAATGTATTTCTGTGCAGTTTCCATAATTTCCTAAGCTGAAATTTGCTATATAAGCCCTCGAATTTGGCAGTAAACCAGATCGTTTTGGGTCTGTACTAGGGATACAGCCCGATTTCTTACTGGTTTTGCTGCACATTTGGGACATAGCCTAATATTGATTTTGCCAATTATTCTGTATTATTCTATTACAGAGAGCTTTCTGTATGCATTTGAGTGAGATTTGCAGCATCTACATTTTACAATGTCTGTTTTATACTTCTTTAAAATTTTTATAATAAACCATCAAGGTTTTTCCAAATCCCGCTCTAGAACTCACTTTTTGAGTCTGTCCTTTATTGCTAGACAATATTTTAAATGCTGGTTTGTACCTCGGCTCTAGGACACATTGCCTCATGAAGATGAGGTTTAACATCATCACTGATGCACGCAACTGGTGGGCGTGCTTTTGGGGTGTCAGATTTTAGAGGTTCAGCGTGAACATAATATAATTGAAACATGTGGTATGATTGAATAAAAAATAAACCTTTTTGTGTTTCTTTTGCGCCAGCCTTCTGAAATCAGAAACTATTTGTGTTGTTTCTCTGATGACTGTGGTATTATTGCAAATGGTAGAATGTGCCACACCAAATTACTGCACTTCGAGCATTTCTGATGGAACCCTTTGGCTTATGCTCTCCCCCACACCGATGAGCCAGGGCTGGACTGGCCTTTTATTTCACCAGGCATTTCCCTGGTGGACTGGAGCAGACGATCCAGGAATCAACAGTGACCTCACCTTCTTAGTTAGCTTGCAGTCATCTCTAAGGGGTTTTTCACATAGGTTCCCACCTGGCCTATGTCAAGCTCAGCCCCCCCTAGAAGTTGCTCATTCACACTTCCTTGAACTGTGGACATTTTGGACACCAGAGACATTCTTATTCAAGATGGAAACGTATCCTGGTCTAGTGACAACATTTCTGAGTGGTCAGGGCACCGTTGCAGCAGCCCTAAGTATGTGCTCTTTTGTAGTCTTTTGCAAACATTAGAAATGTGGACTCTTCTTCCTTTTGAGCAGGAGGTCTTGGACTTGGTCGAGGTCCCTCCTCATCCCTCCTTTGCAGCTGCATATCCTGTGTCCTTGTGCAGACTGGAGCCATCAGTCTGCTCCACCTGAAGTGCTCTATGGTTCTGTTTCGATGTTACATGCCTTGAGGCAGCCACACTCCAGGAGAGGTCAGATGAACTGGAGAGTGCCTACAGAGAGGATCACTGCCTTAGGGCCACAGAGGGCAGTCGGGCTGCAGAGCACCCGTGCTCTACTCTGGGGCTCTTTCCTTCTGTGTCCTTCATTCCTGAGGTATCAGCCAAGCTCTCAGGCTTCAGGGCTCTGTTAACCCAACACTGTACTCTCTCTTCCCTTGTGATCAATGGAGCATAGACAGGGTATTCAGAGGATCGGTACACGTGACTTCCAACCTCACTCTGATTATTATTGTAGCATGGGCTGGCCTGATGTCTACTTGGGTATGGCCAAGTGTTACCACCTATAGAAACAGGTAGCTGCCATGTAGCAAGGCACCCACGCAGGAGACGGTACGTAAGAGAATTTGTAGATTTAATTATATAAATAAGAAGAGCCCAGCAACGGATGTTCCACCATGTTGGACTCGAAGCGCCAACTATCCACAGACATGGAACCTTGAGCCAGGAATGCCATGACGACACCGGAACACATTACAACAAGCTTCTTTCTACATGTAATGCAGAAAGTCAGGGCCACTGGAATTATGTGATTCTGTGGATGTAGCTCTTTTCACATAATTATGGATTTAACACATAATCCATCATCTGCTGCATAATTTGCAGGTTCTTAAACAAAAAATGTTTGTTTCTTCCTCAAACGGATCAAAGGTTACTATAAACATGGCAAAATGTGTTCACGCGCACAGGAAGGCCCTTTGCAAAGGTTTACTGGTCATCTTTCAGTTGCTTATTTCTGCATTTGGTTGTTAAGCTGGGCCTAATGAGATGAAATATTTGTCCAGCCAGTATTACAGTGTACAAAAATGACAAAATAATTAAGTGATATTATCAAAAATTATGCCGCATTTGCTTCATAATTTGCCTTTTCTTGCCCCATAATTTAGTGAAACCTACTGCATAATTTGGTTCCCCCCTGCTGCATAATTCCAGTTGGCCATGCATAACGTAAATCAATAATAGAACATGATACAAAGGCCATAATATGCCACTTCTCATAACTCCAATAACTCTCCAGTCCCGTATAATTTATTACTCCTCTTGGTCACTCACCCCCCCCCCGCCACGAGAAACAATCACTCTTTCACATTAACCACACGTCAAGCCTTCGCTCTTGAGCACCAAGGTTTGTGATAGGAAGGGGTTTTCCTCAGCTTTTGAGGGCATCACATTTGCTTTTTACGAGCAATAAAGTATATTTCTGAGGTCAACCACAGCTACTAGTTTAATAAAAGGGAAGGGTTTTCTTCAGTAGTTCTACAAATGATACTCAACTATTCAAGTGACCGGTTGGCACAATTTGCCTCTTCAAGAGCTGGTACCCACCCACAGCAGCTTCTCCCTCTGCCAGTTGCCCAGCTGCTGACAGCTGGATACTAATTAATCCCATTCCATGACATCACAGCACAGCAAGCAGCAGCCAGTGACAACACACGAGAGTATAACACACCTCTCCCTATATACAATGACTACACACCCTATGGTAAGTATAACTGAACATCGTTTACAAAATATCTCTCCTTTGTACAGGGCATCAACAGTGACAGAAAACTCTATCCTATCACAGACACAAAACAGCACACTCCAACCTACCAACACAACTATGCACCATACTCACACTCCCCAAAGCACCTTTCACCCCACAAGAGAGAGGAACAGTAACTGGAAGAAACTAAAGTAACCTTATGATGAGGACCCTAGAGCAGGGGAAGTGTCAATCAGGCCCACTGTAAAATCATTGTGCTGTGTGTAAGTGGGTGTGTTATCCCACCCACATCACCAGCCTGACAAAGTGACCTCGAAATCACTCGCATGGAGAATGTTTAATTTACTCCAACTACCACTTGGTAGACAAGTTGGGCCAAGCCTCCCCACAAGGGCCCTGGCATTAGGGTGACCAACCATCCGTAAATTCCACGTACCGTCCGTAATTTGGGTCTCACGTCCGTTGTCCGTGAGGATCCCTATTACGGACGCCTTTTGTCCATAATTTTGGGCATTCCAGGGAACAGCACTGTTCCCCTGCAAGAAGCCTCAGCTCCCTGATGGGGCCGCCTCGCACTCCTCTGAGCACAAGAGCAGCCCCACCCCGCCCATTGTCATTCTGTCTGCGGCTGATTGTCACATACAGAATGACAATGGGTCAGTCTGGGCTGGTACAGCATGTGGTGGCCTCCTCCAGCCTCGGTCTAGGGCAGGGCATTCTGCCAGATAGAAGAAATGTGCTAAAACGCCAGTGCTGCTACCTGAGAATCCAGTTCATTCAAAGAAGGCGGTGAAACAAGTTAAAAAGAAGGGGCTCGAGTTCTTTCAGTCTCATCATTTTAGAACTGGTGCATTTTCAACATTCAACGAAGCCATGGTTGCTGCTTTAATATTTTATGCAACTAACAACCATTGACAAAGCCAATAGTTCTGGCTTGTTGTAGGTGTAACATTACTTGTTTTGTTATATATCTGGATACAATGACAGAAGAGGCAAAATACCAGTCGGGCAGCACACTATGCTAAGCACAGATTTTTAGCTTAGGTGTTTTAAGCCACGCCCTTAATTACATCGAACACCCCCTATTGAGAGACCCACCAGGTTTTTCATCCCACTTAAAGCCCTGGAAACCACACCATGTCACAGTCACCTCATGGCCTGGCACTGTTGTAAGAAAGTGGCTCTGTATATACTGAACCAAAGTAAGGTTCAGTGTGCACAGAGTCCACAGTCCCCAGAGGTTTGGCAGAGGCTAAAGTTAGATATAACCTTACTCTCTAAAGTGGTAGCTTGGTCGAGCAGTAAGGCAGTATCAGAGGACAGTGTAAAGCATTTGTTGTACACACTCAGTCAGCAAATGGTCTCACACACTCAAGAACTGAACTCTAGGCCAATGGTTTTGTATCAAAATATATAGTTGTTTTATTTTAGAACCAACAATAGGTATCAAAATATACTTTCTCAGAATGAGTTACTTAAGTTAAATACTTTTCAAATAGGCAATAGACTTTTGAATACAATAGTTATAGTTGTTGCAATAGGCAACACAATAATACATTGAGCTCAATGGGAATTTCTAGTTAAATGCAATAGATTACTTTTTGGATTACTTTTCTTACCACAGGACTGGATCCTAGATTCAGTCCTGGGACATCTCCTGTAAACAGTTGAGTAAAAACGTTTTGGTTACAGTTGTGATTTTTAAGGAATATTATTGTATTTTAAAAGTTGACACTTAGAAACTTTTTCACAAAGAATCACCAATGTTATCCTATGGGAGGAAATTCACTTAGCAGGTAAGTGTGGTTATTGTTACTTTTTCTAACTCAGTGTTGGATCCTGGATCCAGCACTGGTGCATCTCCTGTAAACAGTTGAAAGAATGTGTTTTTGTTATACAGGCGATTTTTAACGAATATTTGTAAGTTTGCAAAATCGACACTTAGAAACTTTTTCAGCAAAAACCAGCCAATGTTATCCTACGGAAGGAAATTCAAGTTACCGGTAAGTACAGTTATGATTACTTTTCAGGGTCAGTGCTGGGCACCAAGATCCAGCACTGGGATCTCTCCTGATAACAGGTGAGTAATTTCGTTTTCGTTGATCGGACGATTTTTAGTGATTATTTTAAAGTTTCAAAACTCGACACTTAGAAGAAATTTCTGTGTAAACCAGTCAATGTTACCCTATGGAGAAAATGCAGGTTATCGGTTTTCAGGTAAGTACTCGACTGGCAGAGTTAAGGTTCTGGGCATAGACTCAGGGGTCTCCCAGGGTCAGTGATGCACTGTTGTTGCACCCTCAGCGGCACTAGGGCGGCCGGGTGCAGAGTGTTGAGGCCCAATGTTATCCTATGGGGGATTGGGGGCCTCCGGTTGGTGGCTGCTGGCGATCAGGCCACAAGGTTGTGGGAGCAAAGCTCCTAGGGTTTAGGTCAGGGCAAATTGGGAAACAAGCCAGCACAAAAGGTGCACCCTCAGCGGCGCTGGGGCGGCCGGGTACAGAGTGCTGTTTTGGCGTCGGGTGCCCTGTTGTTTTCAATGGGGATTTTCGGTTTTGGTTTTCAGCTGCAGGCTCGGTCCAGGAAGACTTCCAGGAGGAACCAACAGCTGGGCAGGTAAGTTGGAGGGCTCGGGGACGTAGGTGCACCTCGGGTTCCTTTCTCCAGGGCGCAGTGCGGCTGGATGCAGGGGTGTCTTTTGAGGTCGGATTTCACCTTACCAGGCCACTCGCGGTTGGGGGGTCTCGTGCAGAGGCTGCAGGCGACGTCGGGGAGTCCTGGAGGGGTCAACCCACAGTGGACTCGGACTCTGGAGCGCTGGGGGACCTCGCTGGGACCGGTGGGCCACTTGAACTCGGGCTGTAGGCGACGGGTGCAGTGGTGGTTCCAGGCGTCGGGTTTCTTTTTCCTCAGCAGGCTCGGAGTCTTTGTTTGGTGTTTCTTTTGAACAGAGCTGCTGTTCACAGGAGATCCGGTCTTTGTTGAAGGCAGTCAGTCCTCCCCGGGGTTCTGGAGGTCGCTGGCTGCAGGACAAGACGATTTTTGGCGCAGGATCTCTGGAAACTGCAGACGGGCCGGTAGGGCTGGGGCCAAGTCAGTTGTTCTCTGCAGTCTCCTCTGCTGGGCGTCTTCTTTCGTCCTTTTTCTTCTTAGGTTGCGGGAATCTGAGGAAGGAAGGTTCAGGGTGCCCCTAAATACTAAATTTAGGGGCGTTACAGGTAGGTAAAGGGCAGGGACCAATGGGTCCCTTCCCTGGGGTGGGTGCACACCCTATCCTGCCCCTCTCCTGTGGGAGGGGGGCAGTAGCCTAGTCCTGATTGGGCAGGGCTCCCCATCTTCAAGATGGAGAGAGCCCGGAGTTGTGCTTCACCTCGCCTCCCCCACCTGAGGGGTGGGGTTGACAGAGGCTGGCACATCCCCTTTCCTCCCTTGGGGTTTCCCGCCAGTCTTCCCGCCAGAGAGGGGGTCAGAACCGGTGGGGGCCAGTTGCTGAGTACAGCAAGTGGCCTGGAGAAGCTCACAAAGGCGGCATGCCTTTGAAGCTTCCCCTGCCCATCCTGGTGGAGAAGACCTAGCACCTCGCCCAGGATGTGCATTGTTGCAGGCCCAGGAGAGCGGATGGCTCTCCACCCAGGGGTCCAGCAACATGTCTGCTGTGTGGCAGCCCCTCAGACAAGACGTGGATTGTAGGTTAGGTTCAGGGGGCAACTCTAAGTTGCCCTCTGTCGTGCATTTACATTAAATCCCACACTGGCATCAGTGTGGGTTTAATGTGCTGAGAAGTTTGATACCAAACTTCTCAGTCTTCAGTGTAGCCATTATGGTGCTGTGGAGTTCGTAATGACAACCTCCCAGCACCATATACTCTTAATGGCATCACTGCACTTACAGTGCCCAGGAATGGCCCTGGGTAGTGTAGGGGCACAGGGCTCATGCACCTGTGCCCACACCACTGGCATAGTGCACCCAGCTAGAGGGGTGACTGAGGTATGCCAGGGCAGTGTGTTTGTGGGCATGGCACACAGGGAGGTGTGCCATGTCGACTCTCTGTTTAGTTCTGCACCAAGACACTCAGCCTGCAAAGGCAGGGTGTGTGTGTCAGGGTACAGGGCCTCTACGGGTGGCACAATAAGTGCTGCAGCCCTTAGGGACTTCTCTGGTCACAGTGCCCTGGGTACCTAGGGTACCATTTACCAGGGGATTACCTGTGGCCAGAGATGCCAATTGGGTTTAGGCTTTAGTACAGTTTTTAGGGAAGGAACACAGGCCCTGGGTACCTGATTGGCAGGGACCCAGGGCACACCAAGGAAAAGTGCATCAGTTATCAGGCAAAAAGTGGGGGTTACTGCAACAGAAACCCACTTTCCTACAACTGTGCATCATGCATGAATCATGTCTTCCAAGGTTTCAGATTGCCTATGTGCAGGGGCATAGTGGACCCTACCCCCACCCCACCCCTTGCTTTAGGAACTACAGCAAGGGTGAAATTCTTGATGGGTCTCTTCTGTCTGCAACTCTGCAGACAAAGGCTCAGCTGATAATTAATCTGAAACGGTGGGTGAGTGTGTAAGTGAAGGGATGGGTGGGTGGATGGCTGGATGGATTAGTGAAAGGGTGAATGGATAAATGAAAGGGTGAATGGATGGATAATGAGAGAAAGGATGGATGGATGAGTGACTGGAAGGATGGATGAGAGAAAAGGTAAATAGATGGATGTATAGGTGGAAGGGTAGATGGATGGGTAAAAGGGTGGATGGATGAGTGAAAGGATGGAGAGATGAGTGAAAGGGTGGATGATGGGCAAGTGAATGGGTAGATGGATAAATGAAACGATGGATGGATTGATGAATTGATAAGTGAAAGGGTGAATGGATGGACGGATGAGTGAAATGGATGTAAGGATGGATGAGTGAATGAAAGGGAGGGTAGATGGACAAAAAATGGATAGCTGAGTGAAGGAGTGAAAGGGTGGATGGATGAGAGAAAGGATGGAAGGATGAGTGAAAGGATGGATGAGTGATAGGGTCAATGGATGGATTCATGAGTGGATGAGTAGATGGATGGGTGGGTGGATGGATGGAAGGAAGGATGGCTAAGTGAAAAGGTCGATGGAGAGGGAAAAGGCGTATGGATGGATGACTGAAAAGGTGAATGGGTGGAAGGATGAGTGACTGGGTGGATGGATGAGTAAGTGAAAGGATGGCTGGATGTGTGAAAGGGTAAATGGCTGGATGGATGAGTGAATGGATGGGTGGAAGAGTGGATGGATGAGTGTACTGATGGATAGGGTGAAAGGGTGGATGGATGGATGGATAATGGATGGATGAGTGAAAGGGTGGATGGAGGGATGGATGAGTGAAATGATGGATGAAAGGATACATGATGGATAGGTTTGCAAATGGTGGAATATGTTTGGATATGGATGGGCTTACTTATATACTATTGCGCGACCTCCTCTGATGTGTCTGTAAAACGTACCTTTTGTCCTGAATTTTTGTCCTGAATTTTGACCCTTTGTCCTGAATTTTTACACTCACGTCCTGAATTTGCACCCATGCCAGTTGGTCACCCTACCTGGCATGCCCACCTGGGGCTTTACGCAGGCGTCTGCATCCCCTGCAGCTTGGGGGAGGGCATAGGAGGCAACTCTTTAGGGGGGGCCCATTCAGCCCAATGCCAATGAATGTTTGTGAGATATGGGGGGGCCCTCATGCCACTAATCCTCCCCCACCAGCTTCTCTCGAGCTCCTCAGTTCCTGACAGGTGCCTGGAAACCTCACTTCCATGACATCACAGCATTTCTGATGCAACAGACTCAGGCACGAGCCCAGATCATAATATCATTCTTAGCTGGAGATGTAAATATAATGCACCAATATCGCGCCGCGGCCTGGTGCACACATTTATGGTACCCTAGATGAAGGGAAATTGTTGTCGTCCCATCGCCCCCGGCAAAGGGGCCACTTTTCATTTTCTCTGGGTAGTCATGCGCCCTACTGTTGGCGGTATCCCAGGCGGCTGCCTAGTAATGTCTTGCCGTAGCATCGGCCCCCTAGTCAATATCACTCTCCACGGGAGCCAGGGCGAGCCTGGATCACCTCTGGATTCACACCAGCCCAGCACATTCTGTCCTGCTTTCTGCGGCGGCTCCGTGAACTCCTGGCCTTGTTGGCCAGCTCACACAAGGAGTCTTTTGTGCGGACCTGCTTCATTTTAATTTCAGCGAAGGTTGTCTCCTGGATCACGTTTCTTTTCAAAGGAGTCATTGTACAATAATGAAAGGTCACCCAGACCTTGGCCATGGCCGGTTTTGGAAACTCACAGTCAGAAAATATGATATATAGCACAGGGGAGGGCGAGCTCTTTGAAACACCTCTGTCTGGCTCACGTGCTCGCCCGCGCTCAATAGTCTAGTGTTCTGGCAGTTCCCGCCTTCGGTGTGGCTGTCTGTGCAGCAGGTGCAGTAGCACCGGGCCCAGAGACGTAGGCTGGCCCTCAACACTTACATTATGATTGTCTTTTTTTGCTGTTCAAACATGGATGAAGGGCCCATTTTCAAGACTTGCCTGGTGGTGTGGGCACCCCCACGGGTTCCTGCTGCTGCGGTGAAACGATGTAGGGCCTCCCCTTAGGGACGTTAATTAGTGGTATGCCTTTGGTACCCCTGGGCAGTGGGGCACTGCTCTTACTAACTACGGTCCGTCTCAGGGTCATGAATAGGGCAGCAGCAGGAACAGGCAGTAAACAGGGATGTAGCTCCAATGGGGAGAGGTGTGGCACAGCGGCCAGAGCGACTGACTCCGGAGCGCGGGGCTCGCGGTTCCTGCGCCGGCGGCAGCTCAGCTCAGTATCATGTGACTCTGGGCAATAGCTCACTTAGGGGCAGATTTACAAGCCCCTTGCGCCACTTTTGCGTCACTTTTCCCATGTTAAAAATGAGGCAAAAGTGGGGCAAGGGGCTTGTAAATAAGCCCCTAAATCTCCCTGACGGCTCCCTGCGCCTTGGGTGATATGTTCGCACTATACAAATAGGAATTATAATGCCATGCCCCCCTCTGCAGCACATAAGAGGCTATTTAGCCTTAAGGAAGGGACACCAGGTCATAGTTGTGATGTCATCACAGTGAAAGCACTGGGGACCCTGGTGGGGGCGTGAGGCAGATGCCACATCACAGTGGTGTTGCAGGCGTCTACATAGGCCGAGAAAGAGCTTGGCAAGAGAGAGCCAGCACACTGTTTTTCCTTTCTCTGTGTTTCTTCATGCAGGTTTGTTTTTCCAAAGAGTGTTAATATAACCCCATGAGCAGTGAAGGGCATGTATTTGCATTTTAAAGGCTATCTCTGCCCACTGAAGCACTGGGCTGCTTAAACCACGATTGTCTACAAGAAAAAACATAGCAGAAATGTATTAACTAAATTTTAGTTAGCGTTATACAAGTCTGCCAATTGGCACTATGATGTATGGCACCAACAACCACTGCTGGCTTTTTAGCCAACAGCATAGTGTATTGTGGGGCTTGTAGGTTTGCTTTTAACACTGTCAATGACTGAAAAGCCCAGCATGAAAAGTGCTGTTGGCTAAAGTGTCAGATTTGCCAGAAGGTGGTATATATGACTTGCAGCCACTTGTCTGCTATGGCTTAAACTTTACAAAGTATTATAGTCCATTTCAAAAGCTGCTTGTTTCACACATAAAATCAAAAATAAACTTTGCTCACATATTCTCTGAGGGCTCACTTTTTCATTCCCATCATGCATTAAAATAAGCATTGGCAATTTGAATAATTTTTGACTTTTGTATAGAGGAACGTTTTATTCCAAGCTTCACAATAAAGTGTACAACATGTAAAGCAGCAGTGTAACCTTCCTTAACACAAAGAATACGTTGTGGAGGTCTCTTAGGAAGCATTGTGGTCCTAACGGTCCAGTAGCCCACACTGCTCTCACTGGCCCCTCTTCCTCACCCCCATCTTTTCTCTCTTGGATCTTTATGACCCTCTCCTCCATTCTGGCTTTCAATTAAGAAAGATTTACATTGCTGTACTCCCCTTCATCATCGAAACCAAAAGGGACTTCCCCTATCTCCTCTTACAACTGAAACAGTAAAAGGACTACTGAGGTCTCACAACCCTTTTCACTACTATTGAAAGTTACCTACTATTCGCCGTGTGAGTTCAACTCCAGTCTCCAGCCCTTTTCCACTGCTCTAATTTGAGTTTACAAAGTTCTGAAATTTAGTCTCAAAGGATTTGTGAACGTTATTATTAACACCATTTATATGTGTGCATATATATATTTATGTCTTCCCCTTCCATTACCTGTCCTCCCCTTCCTTGTTTTTATTCTCATCTTTCGTCATGGATCACTAAAGCAGCTCCCAATACTTCCAATAGTCTTTCTTGACAATCTTCATCACTACTGGAACTCGACCCGCAACCACCATGACTTCATTACTTTACACACTGGACAGCTGTCTGCCAGTCCCTCTATGTCTCTCCACACTGGACGCTGTCTTCCTTAACCCCGTCACTTGCGACAGCCCTGCGCTACATCCAAGTCTCACCCAGGGACACCTATTTTATTCTCCTTCCTCTGGTATTCCACTTTCTATCTCACATCCCAAACCTTCATACGGTCACCTGACCCACTCATCATGGCACAACATTCCCTCTCTTCCTTCCTAGACAGTATCTTCAAATTGGGCCTCAACTCTCATAAAATAATCTTTACCCCCAACCAATTGAAGAACGCCTCAAAAAATGTCAAAACAAACTCATAAGTCCGGAGACACTCTTCGCCAACCAATATCACTGCTACCGTAAAGGATGCCTGAAAACGGACACCCTTTTCTTCACTCAAACCTTGGGACGCCACTCTCTGCAGAGAATTGCCTGTTGCTGAAGTGAAGAAAATACCTTCACGAAAAAAAAACTTGGTATCCCATTTCCCACTCCCCCCATGGAAAACTCTCCATCTCCATCTTCAACAACAGTAAGTAAGGGAAACAGCCTTTACCACACAGCCGGAACCACGCAGAGCATTTACAATGAACGCATTGTTACCACGCATTCCTTTACCACGCAAGTCATTACAACGACTTGCTTTAGGGAATGCTTTGTTGGGCTGGTGTTGGATTTTTCCCTACTGTTGGGCAGACTGGAGTTGGAATAGTAAATTATACTATTCCAAAGTCCAGCATTTCCCTAATGCAAGTCATTGTAACGACTTGCATGGTAAAGGAATGTGTGGTAATGACACGTTTGTTGTATTGTCCGCGTTGTAAAGGCATGCGTGGTAAACACATGCATGGTTCAGTCATACAACCGTAAGATAATGATCCAGTCCTCAGACGACCTTCTGGCATTCTTCGACTATAAATTCAGTGAGCTCAAACTCTCCCACTCTTCCCATCCTAGACTCTACCCTCATCTCCTAATCCTATCTCTCCAGCCCATCCTCCCTTCCTCGCTCACCGCTGCCCCCTCACCTGACTCCTCAACCCCTTACTTCCTCCATTACCTCCTCCTTCATCGTAAACCTCCCCCCCATTCCTCTACTGATAACAGATCTAAACATCTAATGGTCAACGCGTTCACAGTTAACTGCCCCTCTCTTTTACCCCCTCCTTCCCACACCACTTTTACTTCAACCCCATCCACTTCATCCTCCAATGTCAGAACCTTCCTCTGAGACAGATTCTACACTTCACCTCTCCTCACTTCCCCCTAACTTACCACCCACAACTCTTCCCTTAACCTCCAACGCCGATTCATTCAACACCCTCTACTCTGCATCGAGTCTGACCCAGTTCTCTCACACCCTCCCTCCCAACCAATGTGCAGCCCAGACACCTCCCCCACACAGACCTACCTCTCACACTGCTCCCTCTCTTGATCTCCACACCCTATCTTTCAGACTGAATTCGCATCTCTCTGAGTTAAAATCCCTCTCCTCTTCTGGATTTTATTTTGAAAGAAAAAAAATATTGATAGATGGCTCCATAGTGTTGACAGAGTCGTGCACCAAAATTTAAAGAGCATTGTCAGTGGTTCCTGCCAATGCTTTAGAAATGACTGCTGACTTGGTGGTAGTTTCTAAATTTGGCAGGTGCAGTAGTCTCAGCCTAGCAGACGTTAAGTCCTCCACCAGACCAAAAGAGATTATTTGGTCTGCCAAAGCATAAACCGGGCCCTCAGTTCTGTCCAAAGATTGGATGGGCGCAGGTTCCAATGTCATGGGGCGGAGATAGAGAAGATGCATCCACCAACTCTAAAAAAAAAATAATTTAGAAACCTCCAGAAGGTTGTCAGAAGAAAAGAGTAGAGTACAGCTTGACATATATCTATTCAAGAGACAAGAGAATGACTTTATATATAATTCAGAGGAAGTTAAACTGGATCTCCTGTTTATTTGGAAGCCAGTGCAGTCTTTGAAGCAGAGGACGTGCATTTGGTAATCTGGACGCGGTAGTAGTCCACCTGGGAGGGAATGACTTGGCAGCGTTGGGAAGGCGGGCGCTACTAGAAGACATGCAGAAAAGCCTCACAGCTTTGGCACGCCTGATCCGCCCGCAGAAGTAAATTTTTCGGAGATCATAGTGCGGAAGGCCTGGCGGGGGCAGTGGACCTAGGGGTAGAGGAAAAATCCAGAAGGAAACTTAACATCACCATGGCCAAAGTGTGTAAGGCCAATGGATGGGGCTTCGTGAGACACGGCTTTGTAAACCCGAGGTCTCCAGGGTATCACCTGGAAGATGGGGTACACCTCACGGGGGTGGGAATGGACATGTTCCTACTGAACATTGTGGGGGTACTGGAGCAGATGGGCTAAGAGCAAGAGGGAGGCCGGGGTAGGGGGAGCTCCCTCTGATCGAGAAACCGTAGGTAGCGTGGCGGAACAAACACAAGAAAGTTAGTAAAAAGAGAAAACTTACTAGAAGGTAGATGGAAGGCTCTCACAGTGGCCTTGGGATGCCTCACGGCAGGGGCACTGAGGGAGCCAAGGGGGGGCGTGCCGCCATAGAAAGAGTAGATGTGATGCTCCCGCAGGACCCTTGGGATGCCTCACGGCAGGTGTACCGAGGGAGAAGATGGCAAGGACTCAGCCTCAGGAAAGGTAGAGTAGATGCTCAAGTAAGGTCCTTGGGATGCCACACGGCAGGGACCCCTGGGAGAAGGGAGGGCCCACGAAAAGGTTACAGGGCGAGCGGGACGGCACTTGCAGCCCGGGCAGGTCCAGACGGACACCCTCCAAATCGGTAGCAAGCTGAAGCCTAGACCCGCAAATCGGAAGCCCAGAAAAAGGGGCCCCTCCCCTCCCAGAAAATTGAGGAGGCTGGGTCCATAATGCAAGAGAAAAGAGTTTAATGAGAAATAGATGTCAAAGTATAACATGGACAATAAATGTGGATATGACCATGAACGGTTTGAAATGTTTTAGTATGTTGATGAATAAACTGCGACCTTTTCAGGCACCAAAGAATGTTGTCAGTGGTGATTTAAGGTAAAAGCGCGCAGTTGGTGGAAACGGCTGCCGCCTGGAGGGGGTTAGAACCCGGACCGGAAAGGCAAAGCCGGACCCGATGGGGGCCCGGGTAAAACGCCGTCCGGAGGCGGGAGCCCTCCCCCCGCCCCCATTTGCATGCCGGCTAGTCCGGCGGGGGCCAGGATTGGCCCCCCTTAAACAAAGCGAACCCCCACCAATCAGGGGGCGAGCTGGTGAAGGCGAGGGGGGGATAAGAAGGGGCCAATGGCCGAACTAAACACATGCACCCCCCTCGCAAGAAGGAAGGAAAAGAATCCCACCCACCCACACCTAAGACACGGGCGTCGCAGCCGTAGGGGTAGAGGGGAAGCGGAACAAACACAAGAAAGTTAGTAAAAAGAGAAAACTTACTAGAAGGTAGATGGAAGGCTCTCACAGTGGCCTTGGGATGCCTCACGGCAGGGGCACTGAGGGAGCCAAGGGGCGGCGTGCCGCCATAGAAAGAGTAGATGTGATGCTCCCGCAGGACCCTTGGGATGCCTCACGGCAGGGGTAGCGAGGGAGAAGATGGCAAGGACTCAGCCTCAGGAAAGGTAGAGTAGATGCTCAAGTAAGGTCCTTGGGATGCCACATGGCAGGGACCCCTGGGAGAAGGGAGGGCCCACGAAAAGGTTACAGGGCGAGCGGGACGGCACTTGCAGCCCGGGCAGGTCCAGACGGACACCTTCCAAATCGGTAGCAAGCTGAAGCCTAGACCCGCGAATCGGAAGCCCAGAAAAAGGGCAGCAGCATGTTGAACTACTTGGAGTCTTTTCTAAAGTGTGGACGGTTAAGCAAAGTTGCTTAGTTTAATCTAGAGTCAGTGATCGCTGCGACTGCAGCTTTCTTACCTTTTTCTGTAAGGGAAGCAGTTTTCTCAAAATTCTGAAATAGAAAAGTAAGAGGAAACAACTGAAGACACCTGCTTCGAAAGAGATCAGGAACCGTGAAGCCTCACTTCAAGGCTCTTCACTACTGGGGATGGTATTTGTGGATATCCCTTTTCTTTTGGCCAATAAGACTCAAGCCAGAGGTCTGATTTTCCATTAATAACAAAAGCTTCTGGTTTCTCAGCTTTTACCCTTAGCCGATTACTTCTCATCCATTCCAAACAAAACTCATGAGAAGTTGAAAAGCCTCATGGGAAGCAATTTATTGTCTAAGCTTCGCAGAAGTTGTGTATTGTCTGCATATGTATAGATTTTAAAACCCAGGTTAGCTAACGCCTATATTAAACTACTGAGGAAAAAGTGCTATGACATCACACACAAAAGAGAGGTCTTGCAGTAAAGATGGCCCTTTTTGTTACTCGATATCGCTCAGATAAAAAGGAAAGCAACCAGCGAAATTTGGAGCAGCCTAGCCACAGCCTGTGTAACTATGATCTAGGTAGGGGTTTTGAAGGCACATGCACTAGATGCTGTGCAATTCCAGCCTAGGTGCTGCATCTGTTCAAAACGTTGAAGGGCACCACTGGATTAAAGTATTTGTGATGTCATTTCCACTGCCAATGACGTTTGTAAAAAGAGTTTTGGTGCATACTTTTAACTGCCTATTCCTCACTTTGAAAATTCACCAAGCATTAGCCTGGGTCCAGAAACTTAAAAGCAGTATTCCTGCATGCCGGTAGGTGGGGTCATGCGGCTCCGCATTAATACATTCCGCTCTGGAAGTGATGAGCGGAGCTGCATATAAGTGCCACCCATGGACGATGACATCAGTTCCTTTCTTTCCATACCTTCATAAATGGATCTGCAGCTACTCCTTTATTTCTTTATGAGACATTTTTCTCCAAAGAATTTCTTTTCCAGTGTGCAAGGGAATGTGCCACCTCCCAAAACCCTGAAGGGATTGTTGCAAACAGACGTCTGTGTCGGATTCCTACAATGTATGCTTGTGGTGACTGTGGTTGGAACATGACTCCAGGGCCACACCGGAGAGTTTGGTGGTTCCGGTGTCCACCAGTAAAGTGAAACATACTGCCTTTCCTACACTCCGCCGGACCGTGAATCCAAAAGACCAGAGACTTTTGGGAAGCCCTTGTTTTCTTCTGCCAGCTTTGCCCTGCGTTGTGCCAATGCCAGTTGTCTCCTAGGTCGCTACACCCATGCATTGTGAGACAGGGCGAGCCAAACCCTGTCACTAGTTCCAGACAATCTACAGGTGTCTTTAAACCAAACAACCCAGGATGGACAAGATGCAGCAAAGTTTGAGATCTGCTCAGGCTTGGACATGACCGATTGCTTAGGTCGGGCAATCGGCTCAAGTGTGGTGCTTTGGCCTCATGTCTTGATAGGATCTAACGGCTTCTCTGGGGATGTCCATCTTTCCTTAATGAATTTGCCTTTCAATGGCTCTCGCCTTTTTGATGAGAAAGCAGACTCATCCCTGAAATTATTTAAAGAGAGTATGGTCAAAGCATGTTCCTTGGGTTTGTCCAGGTGCATGGCCTGAGCAAAGGTCAGCCTGACAGACACTCTTCTTGTTCAGGTAAGGCTGCCAGAAGCTAGACATGCACTAAATGTACATGCTCCTGGCTGCCTGAACTGTACTTTGCCAGGCTGAGAATTTCACAGCCTTGTGGGCGTGGCCTCCTCAGCCTGGAAAAAGTGCCTCGAGGCCCCCCCTTGTGACGGAGCGGAGCGTCATGGATTGCCTCGGACTGGGGCACTTCAGTTTTAAACCCTGAAGTGCCCAGGGCCGAGTGTCAATCAGTGAAACCTTGTCACAGAGTGGGGTGAGGTTAGCAGTCTCACTGACCCCATCCCACTCTGTGACAAGTGAGGGACTGCTGCCTTCCCTCACTGGCTGAGCTTACGTCACCCAGTGAGGAAAGGCAGCAGTGCTAACCCTTCTGAGACCTCCGAGGCTTCCTTCTGTGCAGTAAAGGTACGTTTTATGTTTTTTTTGTATGGTTGTTGCGGGCGGGCGGGCTTGCGTGTATGTATGAATGTATGAGTTTTGTTAGTGAGTGCTGTGAATGTGTGTGTGTGTGTGTGAATGCATGGGTGTGAGTGTGTATGTGTGAGTGTCTGGCCCCCTCCCTGGTAAAATTACCAGACACCCCTGCTGCTATGTCTATTCACAAGGTGTCGAACCTGTGATTAGAAGTATCTATCAGAAGAACAATTTACTTGCCTTCAGTCAAGCTTTTTCTGGTGGCTACTCCATCTAACCACAGATTCCTAACCGACCCTCCCACCTCCATTATCTGTGAAATGGATTCTTTTCCATCTAAAAAGGTCTCAATCTGGATGGAGAACTGAACAATGGTCATGCCAATTTGCCTAGAAGCTCTGCGTCTGTGGGTGCGGACAAGCCTACAAAAGCAAATGACCTCACCACACATTGGTGGCGCTTATATGCAGCTCTGTTCGTCACTTCCGGAGCAGAACGACGTTGTGCAAAGCTGCATGATGCCATCTACCAGCAATCAGGAGTTCTGTTTTTACGTTCCTTATTGATGCTGGCGAATATTCACAAAACGAGGAATCTACAGTTAGATAGAGTATCGAACAGAAGCTGCGTTACCGAAAGTAAAGTAACTTGTTCATCTGTGTCTTGCCTTCCTTTCGCACGTGCTGCATTTCATTCTGTTTATCATTGCAGCTGCTGTAAATGCACTCCTTTCATGAGCTGGCATGTTGCTGTGCGGGGATTCCGCCATGTTGCTATTAGAGGACCCACTTCGCGCGCTTTGGAGGCAGACTGCTAAACCATGGACTCTGCAAGATATATGTAGGGTTAGCTGAGAGAAATTTGTTCCAGTCATGAACTGAAATTAAAAGAACTTGAATGCAAAGAAATAGCCTTGCTCTGCCTCTATGTGATATATGGCCACAGCTCCATTAATGGGAATTTTGGAGCAAGCATATAATTTGCAATGCAAACAAAGTGTTTCTGAAAGTAAATAAACATAATTAGCAAAGCAGTAATGCCTTATTCTGTTTTCTTATCTGAAGCGCCAGCTGACCAGTGTTCTACTCGCATTGCCAGTATTTTTGTGTTGCAACCAGTTTAAAAAAATCTGGAAAATACATGAAAATCTGTTATTTTTCTCTTTGAAACAACATCTTTCAACAGCAAATGCTAGAAGAAACTACTTCACAATTATTTTAGAAATATCTTAAGTATTCCTAAAGGAAAATGGGAGGAAACCGAGGTATACTGGCCATGTTAAAAAGAGTAACAATGATTTTACATTAACTTTTTTTAAATACCAGCTCCTGGCTTTTTTCAAATCACAAAACATAAACAAAAGGACGCCATTTTTGCCTGAGAAAGGTGGCAACAATAACTGTTTATTGTGCACTAAACTGTGTATATACCACACAGGCAGAGGGATACTCTCTTTATAACCAATCTAATCCTGAGTCTGCTCGACCCGGATGCTGCACAAGTATAAATATACCAGACCCTTCCTGGCCCTAAGATGGTTTAAGCCCTAATATATACAAGTGAGATGGAAGGAACCATTCCCTTCCTACGGGTATTACATTCTGAAACATGCCTCGTAACACCAGCCACCTCATAAAAAAGACATACACGTTCACTTATAGTGACGAAGCAGGAGAAGGCAGATAATTTTCCAAGAAAAGGCTTACAACCTGTAGAAATGTTTTGTCCTTATTTAGGAGATGGTGCCTACTGTCATTTGGCTTGGTCCCAGGGCCACAGCCTGCTTCCAAGGAATGCACGTTGATGGCGCCCTCCTATCCATGAATAAACCCAGCACTACAATTCATTTCCATGGTTCCCGCCTTGAATCAGGGCACACGGCAGGAGATGCAGAGAAGTATCAACTCCCTGTTTTAGACCCTTTTGATGCTTGATTGTGGTTGAATCTAGGTCTCAGAGGTGTGTGGTGCATGCATGATGCAGTATGAACCAATGAAGAGGCTTGGGTCCTCCTCCGTTGTGCTCCTGGATGGTCTGAGATCCCCTTCTCTGCTCCAAGGTCGGCGGGAGATGGTTGAACCAGTTGTCTAACTCTGCTATAAGCTTCGACTGGGTCCCTCTCCTCAGGAATACATGATTTTCTAAAAGAACCCAGGACAACAGGGTTTTAATACTTAGAGATATGTTAGCAGTTGAGCCTGCTGAACAGCCATTACCTGGGGGTTCTCCAAGCACTTCAGCCATGCCCTGCACCGGTATCTGATACTATCTGGTAAGAACTTGGCCCGCGAGTATGGTGGGCGCTGTTGAGAATGAATATTTGAAGGCGATGCGTCTGCCCGGTAGCTGTGGTTACTGGTCACTGTCCATCTTGTACGGGTACTCCTTTCTGCAGTGCATGATTTAGTCAAAGTCTAACATTACAAAACCCAAGAAATTTACTGAAAAGCCTCATTAAAGGATGTTAAAGTTCTCCACTGGTATCACTCGCTAACCTACCATGCATGGGGCATATTATCAAGAACGGCGTTAAAAATTATCGCCGGTTTAGCGGCAGAAAACTGCCGCTAAAGCACCCATAATGGGCTTGATAATATGCCCTGGAGAATTCCAATAGAAGCCCATGTTGACACCAGAACATGGGCTTCTATTGGAATTCTCAAGGGCATATTATCAAGCCCATTATCGCCGCTTTAGCGGCAGTTTTCTACCGCTAAACCGGCGATAATTTTAACGCCGTTCTTGATAATATGCCCCTTAATTCGGTGAAAAAGTGTTAGTTAAAGAAACGTTATGGTTTGAGTCCATAAAACCTAAAAAAAATAACTATTGCCCTTTACGATTACCTTTGAACCATAACTCTCCATAATGTGCTGCGCGTGACCTCCAGGGCCGGACTGGCCGTAGCGGGCACCGGGCGTTTCCCCGGTGGGCCGCTAGGGTGGGGGCCGGTTTTGGGCCCCTGGGGGCCGTTTTTGTTACCGGGGGTCGGCAATATCGGCCCCCTGTAACAAAATCGGCCGAAACCGGCCCTCGCAAACAGCTCGGCTGCACCCCCCCTACCCCCAGGGGGGGGGGGGGCGGCCGAGCAGTTTGCCAGGGCCGGTTTCAGTTCCCAGTCCGGCCCTGGTGACCTCACACATGACATCACGGAGGTGTAACAAATGATATCACTCATGACATCACCATTCACAGCCCTAACACTGCAGGACGTGTCCCCCGTGAACAATGCTGGTGTTTGTAGCAGCCAGGCAGGCCTGTGTGCGCGCGCATGTCTGTTTCTGTTGTAAGCGGAGAGTGGGCATTGAGTGCAGGAGCAATAAAGCACGCATAGCAATCTGAAACCTTGGCAGCTATGCATGGGAGGGCCCAGCTTGCACAATTAATATTCATCAAATGCAGCTCTTAGCACGAGTTTTGGTTTAAAAAAGCGTGAGCCCTGTTTACCCGAGGACTGATCCTGTTTTGTAGCCGTAGCAAAATCCGTTGGTCAACAAGGTCCTTTGTTATGGGTCCGGCTAATAGTTTCTTTTGTGCTTCAGGCAGGCGGGTTCATGTCTCCCTTACAGGCGGTTTCACCTCCCTCTTATCGGCGTCAGTTATTGTTGGCTACTGTTGCTGGATAACCTCCTGTGGAGGCCGTTCAGCAGGTTTAATTTCAGATTAAAAACCGAACAAAGAACAACTGTTTTGGGAAAACAGGAAAACCGTTCTGCTTACTGTACTTTTTCAAGAGACTATCGGCGTTTTACGAGCTGCTTAGAAAGCGATAACGGACTGGCATTGTTCCACGCGCTGCACTCTAAATATTATTTCAGGTTAAAACAGCAGAAGAAGAGGATTAGGAGGAGAATATTAATGTGATCTGCAAAACAAATGCCCAGTGTGTGCCTTAGAAGATATTGTAACATCCTCTAGATTTCGCTGGGCTGCCTAGGCCAAGTGTGCCTACCACACTGAGTAGACCTATCATGTCCCCCTCTAGTTACCAAGTCCCTCCACCCAATGCAGACCCATAAACCCTGTTCCCATTCACCAACCCCCACACCACCAAGACCATCTCAGGGCCTCTTTGCTGTGTAGACCACAGTGAAATAACAGCAAGTGGAGCTGCTCATCTGTCCACTGTGAAATAACAGCACACAGAGCTGCTCATCTGACCACTGTGAAATAACAGCAAGTGGAGCTGCTCATCTGACCACTGTGAAATAACAGCACACAGAGCTGCTCATCTGACCACTGTGAAATAACAGCACACAGAGCTGCTCATCTGACCACTTATGAAATAACAGCAAACAGAGCTGCTCATCTGACCACTGTGAAATAACAGCACGTGGAGCTGCTCATCTGACCAGTGTGAAATAACAGCAAACAGAGCTGCTCATCTGGCCACTGTGAAGTAACAGCAAACAGAGCTGCTCATCAGACCACTGTGAAATAACAGCAAACAGAGCTGCTCATCTGAACACTGTGAAATAACAGCAAGGGGAGCTGCTCATCTGACCACTGTGAAATAACACCACACAGAGCTGCTCATCTGACCACTGTGAAATAACAGCAAACAGAGCTGCTCATCTGACCACTGTGAAATAACAGCACACCAAGCTGCTCATCTGACCACTGTGAAATAACAGCAAAGAGAGCTGCTCGTCTGACCACTGTGAAATAACAGCACACAGAGCTGCTCAACTGGCCACTGTGAAATAACAGCAAACGGAGCTGCACATCTGACCAGTGTGAAATAACAGCAAGTGGAGCTGCTCATCTGACCAGTGTGAAATAACAGCAAACAGAGCTGCTCATCTGACCACCGTGAAATAACAGCAAGCAGAGTGGCTCGTCTGACCACTGTAAAATAACAGCACACAGAGCTGCTCATCTGACCACTGTGAAATAACAGCACACAGAGCTGCTCATCTGACCACTTATGAAATAACAGCAAACAGAGCTGCTCATCTGACCACTGTGAAATAACAGCACACAGAGCTGCTCATCTGACCACTTATGAAATAACAGCAAACAGAGCTGCTCATCTGGCCACTGTGAAGTAACAGCAAACAGAGCTGCTCATCAGACCACTGTGAAATAACAGCAAGGGGAGCTGCTCATCTGACCACTTATGAAATAACAGCAAACAGAGCTGCTCATCTGACCACTGTGAAATAACAGCAAGGGGCGCTACTCATCTGACCACTGTGAAATAACACCACACAGAGCTGCTCATCTGACCACTGTGAAATAACAGCACACCAAGCTGCTCATCTGACCACTGTGAAATAACAGCAAAGAGAGCTGCTCGTCTGACCACTGTGAAATAACAGCACACAGAGCTGCTCAACTGGCCACTGTGAAATAACAGCAAACGGAGCTGCACATCTGACCAGTGTGAAATAACAGCAAGTGGAGCTGCTCATCTGACCAGTGTGAAATAACAGCAAACAGAGCTGCTCATCTGACCACCGTGAAATAACAGCAAGCAGAGTGGCTCGTCTGACCACTGTAAAATAACAGCACACAGAGCTGCTCATCTAAACACTGTGAAATAACAGCAAAATATTCAAGCCAGATTATCAACTACCAAATATAATGGATGTAAGTATATATAAGTCCCCATTCACCAACCCCACACCACCAAGTCCATCTCAGGGCCTCCTTGCTGTGTAGACCACAGTGAAATAGCAGCAAGCAGAGCGGCTCATCTGACCACTGTGAAATAACAGCAAACAGAGCTGCTCGTCTGACCAGTGTGAAATAACAGCACACAGAGCTGCTCATCTGACCAGTGTGAAATAACAGCACGCAGAGCTGCTCATCTGACCAGTGTGAAATAACAGCACACAGAGCTGCTCATCTCATGTCCCTGCCCATTGCCTTACTCTGGGAGGTATATTTCCTAAATATCGAGTTTTAAAGATTGTGCTACCAAAATATTCAAGCCAGAATATCAACTACCAAATATAATGGATGTAAGTATACATAAGTACTATAATTAACTTCACATCTTTGTACCTTGAAGTGATATATAGCTTCAAGGTAAGTAGATGCAGTGGCAGCTGGTGGTCTCTGAAAGTGGTGGGCCATAATACTTGCCACCGGTAAAACCCAATTTTGTCAAGAATTACCTCCAATATGCCAGCAGCGGCACGTTACCTTGGGAGCTCCAATATGCCAAGAATTATCTTGAGGATGCTATGGCTACTGGCAGAGTCACAAGTATAAAACACGCTAACAGACACTCTCTCACTCCCTGTCTTATTCACTCTCTTCACCGCACTCACTTTAACTCACACACTCTCACTTTCTCATTTTGACCTATACTCACTTCCACTTACTATCACTTATAGACAAATTTACCCACACACACACACACAATTCTCATTCTCACGCACAAATGCACTTACACACACATTCACTCTTTCCCAATTACTAACCCTCACTCACAACTGCTGATATACAGTGGGATTCAGTAGGCCTCTCAGGCCTCTGGTCCTCAGTGGAGCTGTACCTGCTGCACCATTGATAACTCCAACTCCTTCTCACAATCTCCCCCTCACTCACTCATTCTAACTCACTCACATTCCTTCACTCAATCCCTCTCACTCACTTTCACTTATTCATACTTACTTCCCCTTCACTCTCACTGATTCTCATTCACTTTGACTCCTATTGACATTCTCAAACACACTCACTCTCATTCAATCTCATTCACTCTGAATCACTCACAAACACACACTCACACATGCACACAGAATCAATACTATTTTTTTACTTACCTTGCTTTCTTTGCAGGCAACTCCAAGGCTCCAAGGCAGCAGCAGGGCAGGAATCTGGTATTGAACATCAGAACCATGAAGGAATGATTCGCAACAAGGAGCCAAACAGGGCAGCAGGGCCAGTAGTAAAAAACTGAAAGACCCACCTTAACTTGTTTCCCAGCTTCTGGATAGGAATGGAAGCACAGAACTATCGGAATCTGGGCCAGTGCTTGGGATCCTGCCCCTGCGGCTCTTCATTGGCAAGACCTCTGACCTCCTGGTCAGGGACCTGCTCTCTCCCCCTGCAGCTCCGCTGGTAAGTGCCGCTGCCCGTGCTGTGCTCTGTACAGGTAGGGGTTTGAGGCCCTCCTCCCCCCGCAGGCTCCTGCCTGCGCCTCCTCCCTGGTGGTCCAGTGGGAGAGCCTTGCTCTTCTGCTGGTTCCACTGCTGTCTGCACCGTATTGTGCCCGTTTTCTGTTCGTTTTACATCTTTTTCTGTATTGTAACTGTATTGTAACTGTGCCTGTTTTCGGGCTTCTGCCCCTGTATTTTTGTCTTTGTTTAGCTGTTTTGCACTGTTTTCCTATTTTCTGCCCGTTACCCTTTCCTGCCGCTGCTGCCCCCGCGGCCCCTCCCCCCTGCCGATTTCCCGCTCCCGCCTCCCAGCTGCGATTCCTTCCCCCTTCCCTACTTAATGGCGGTCGCGTGCCAAAGGCAAGCCTATCTGTGCCCGTCCGCGACCCGACTGCGACCAGCGCCAGAGACCCTGGATCTCCGACTTTCCACCGCTACGACCCAGCTGCCCTCCACGCACTCAACCCCGGAAGGAACAACAACTGCCAGCTGTCGACCCCGAGCACCACCCACAGCCAGTTCTTCTGCCGAAACTGCTGACATTCCTTCACCATCCACAGCACCCCCACGACCTCCGCACCCACACCGGATGCCCATACCAAAGAAACCCTGAAATGCATCCTCCTCAACATACGCTCCCTGCACAGACACGCCGTAGAGATATGGGACCTCCTCGACACCCTCTCGCCAGACGTCGCCTTCTTCACGGAAACCTGGACAAACGCCGCCTCCGCCCCCGACATCGCCACTGCCATTCCCGATGGCTACAAGATCCAGAAGAAGGACCGCCCAGGAGGAGGACTCACCATCGCACACAAGAGCTCCCTCCGACTCTCCACCTCCAACATGAGCGACTCCCTCTCCAACACCGAACACATCCACTTCCAGATCCAGACCAGCCCCAGAACCACGCTACTCGGCACCCTCGCTTACAGACCCCCTGGGCCCCGCGCTCCTTTCACCACCGCCATCGCTGACCTCATCGCACCCCACGCCATCGCCTCCACGGACTACGCACTCATCGGAGACCTGAAATTCCACCTCAACAACCACAGTGACCCCCAACTCCACCACCCTCCTGGACAACCTCGCCAACCTCGGACTGAAGCAGCTTGTCACCACCCCCACCCACAAGGCCAGACACATCCTCAACCCCATCTTCGCAGGAGGAACAAACAACCACTTAACCCACACCTCGCAACCCCTCTGGACAGACCACTACTGCGTACACTTCTCCTTCAGCACCACCACAGCACACAAGCCCGCCCCGCGCCCGCCACAAAGGAACTGGAGCAAGGTCACAGAGGAGCACCTCAACTCTACCCTCGTCCACGACCCCCCTCTGCCACGACCATCGCCAACTCTGCAGCCATAGAACTACACCGCTGGATCACCAGCTGCGCAGACAAGCTCCCCCCCTCAGCCACCCCGACAGTCAATGCCCTCTGAAGGCCACCTGGTTCACCACCGACCTCCAAGAAGCCAGATGCTCTTGCAGACGTCTCGAGAAACAATGGAGAAACAGCAAAACCACCGAAGACCTGTCCACCTATAAACACGCCATGACGAAATACCACCAACTCATAAGAGCCACCAAGAGGACCTTCATCCAGGGCAAAATCCTCACCAATGCCAGCAACTCAAAGGAACTCTTCAACATCATCCAGCAGTTCACCAAACCCCCCAGCGAAGCCACGGACATCACACTGTCCCAGGACCTCTGCAACAAGCTTGGCTCCTACTTCCACCTGAAAATCAAGGCCCTCTACGACAACTTCAGAGAACAGACACCAGAAGCCACCCTCCCCTCCAGAAATGACAGCCAGCACACCATCACCACCTGGACACCGGTCACCACCGAAGACACCACCTCGACCATGAAGAGCACCTACTCAGAAGCCCCCACGGACCCCTGCCCGCCTCACATCTTCCACATAGCCGCCCTCGCGCCCGAACTACGCCGCACCATCAACACCACCCTCGAATCTGGCATCTTCCCCGATGACTGGAAGCGGGCTGAGGTCAAGCCCCTCCTCAAGAAACCCTCGGCTGACCCGACAGACCTGAAAAACTACCGGCCCATCTCTCTCCTTCCCTTCGCAGCTAAAGTCACAGAGAAATTCGTCAATGCACAACTGTCCACCTTCATCGAGGAGAATGCCATCCTCGACTCCTCCCAGTCCGGATTCCGCAGCAACCACAGCACCGAGACCGCCCTCCTCGCTGCCACTGACGACATCCGAATGCTACTCGACCTGGGACACACCGCGGCCCTCAAACTGCTAGACCTCTCCGCAGCCTTCGACACCATCTCCCACCGCACTCTTGCAGCCAGACTCCACGACGCCGGCATACGGGGAACCGCCCTCGACTGGATCCGCTCCTTTATTGCTGGCAGAACCCAAAGGATCAGACTCCCACCCTTCCTCTCCGAACCCACAGAGATCAACTGTGGAGTACCCCAAGGATCATCGCTCAGCCCCACGCTCTTCAACATCTACATGGCCCCCCTCGCCACCATCGTCAGACAGCATGGGTGCAGCATAGTATCCTACACTGACGACACCCAGCTCATCCTCTCCCTCACGAAGAACCCCGAAGACACCAGACTCAGCTTCCAGAAAGGTATGAAAGACATAGCAGCCTGGATGAGCAACAGCCGCCTGAAGCTGAACTCGGAGAAGACAGAGGTCCTCATCCTTGGACCCTCCCCCACCGCTTGGGACAACTCCTGGTGGCGCCCCGCCCTCGGAAACCCACCCACCCCGATGGACCATGCCCAGAACCTCAGCATCATCCTGGACTTCTCCCTCAGCATGACTCGCCAGATCGCCGTTGCCTCCACCTGTTTCAACTCCCTCTGCATCCTCCGCAAGACTTTCAAGTGGATCCCCCCGAAGCCAGAAAGACCGTCACCCACGCACTCATCACTAGCAGACTGGACTACTGAAACGCCCTCTACGCAGGAATCAAGAAATCCCTGCTTCACAAACTCTAGACCATCCAGAACACCACAGCCAGACTCGTCCTTGGCACCCCACGACATGAGCACATGACCCAACACCTGCGAGACCTCCACTGGCTCCCTGTCGAGAAGAGAGTAACTTTCAAGCTACTCACCCATGCCTACAAATCCCTACACAACATCGGACCCAAATACCTCAACCAAAGAATCTCTTTCCACGCACCCAATAGAAGCCTCTGCTCCGCCGACCTCGCCCTAGCAGAGACCCCGCGCATCCGCAGAACCAGAGCAGGTGGAAGAGCCTTCTCCTACTTTGCAGCCAAGGCCTGGAACGAGCTCCCAGTCAACATCAGACGCTCCCCTACCCTGCACACCTTCAGGAACCTGGCTTTTCGGCTGCCCCGGAACTGCACCCCACCCCCTCTCCCCCCCGCAGCACCTTGAGACCCTCATCGGTGAGTAGCGCACTTTAAAAGCCCCAGATTGATTGGCCTTAGGAATGCACTGATGTGCACCTTGACAGCCCCGTTTTAGCAGATCTACTGTGCTGCCTGCGGTATACGCAGTATGTCTACAAAATAAAATGGATTGTGCCTACGTGAGGTGATCATAGCTGCATTATGCCCCTCACATGCGCAATCCAGACATCCACCTACAGAATGCTGTATTTTTAAATAACACTCTGTAAATAGATCGCTGCTAAGTCCCCTCAGCCTCCTCCTCATCAGGAGCCTAGTGCAGAATCTGTGCACTGGTACTGTTCATGAAAACACAAAAGTTGTGTTGTCATCAACACTGCTATATTAAATAATTAACTGTGTGGGCAGAGGCTCATGGTATTATGTGGCACCTCAGAGGTGGCCCTGAAGCCCCTGTTGAGTTACCACTGATTAGATGCAGAGTTAAGTTTGCCACCTATTTCTACTGGCTGGTATTGGCCTTCAGCTCCACTTTTACTATTAGCTCCACTTTTACTATTAGGCAGCTTCAATTTTGGAGACCTCTTTACCCCCAGTGTAAGTCTAGTTTGAAGGGTCTTGCATTGATTGATGGCAGGGTACACAAAGCGAAGAGAATATCGGTAACGGAGCTGCCCAAGATCACATAGAAGTCAGAGGATAGTAGGGATCGAATGCAGGGTCGGAATGGTAATGCGGGCACTCGGAAATGGCCGAAGGGCCGGCAGCCGAGTTCCAGCTGTGGGTTGCTTTTTGGAGCAGTCTGGGGGCTGTCTGTGCTGTTAGGATGCCGCCAGCGGCCCAGTGGGTGCCTGAGTGGCCTTTCTAGAGACAGATGGGCGGAGGTATCACTCCCTTTCTCTCGCTGGGCCGTCCCATTAATTTATGCTGATTGAGCGGGGGCAGGGCGCCTGAGCAGAAGTGGTCTCACTTGCATTCATGTGTGGCTCAGCAGTGTGAACTAATCTGGGCATTTTTTAAAATCTAAGTGAAGTTAATAAAACATGCCCCCCCACCCCTTTTCTTTTCATAAAACTTCGCTGAAGCAGTGTTTTGCGGAAAGGCAATACGCAAATGTGGGCCACTTTTTTTTGGTGTGCCCGGGCCGATTTTTGATTCCAATCCAACCCTGATCCAATGGGAAGTTCATAAAGAACAGATGTAGAATTATGGGCACTCAGGACATGCAAAAAATACATATACAACATTAATAGTAAAAGATGGACGTGGTGTACAGCACTCAGGAGAACCACACGGTAAGAGTAAAACTGAGTAACTGCGGCTACAGGTACTGACTGCAAATATTCACATGTAGGAAATACAGCAAAGGCAGGATCTGAGTAGAGGATACCCTTGGTGGTGTTATTAAATTAACAAAGGCAATGCTCACAGTGGGCGAGAAACACCACCTAGGTTGTCAGCTGTGTCCATGAATACTGACAATAACAAGCAATGCAGCAATTGCAAGAGTGCAGAACTAAATACAAAGCCAAGCAAGATAAGGAGCTAGAGAGAAGCAGTGCTTACCGGGAAAGACTGGAAAGCAGAAGTAACATTTAGAATAAGTCAGCAAACAAATCACTCTGGGAAACTGAGAACTAAAGCAGCAGGTATAAGAATAATGACCACTGAGAACTAAGATATCACAGAAAGGAAGGCTAAAACACTGGGAACTGGAAATTAAGGATCTGGTGAACGGAAAGCAAGGACTGCAAAGAGAGAACTACAGAAAGGACAGTTCAAAGACTCAGGAAGCACTGAATAACGCTAGCTCAAGGACCGGGAAAGCACTGCAGAAGAGTGCTAGCTAGCTCTGGAAACGGATGCACTACAAAACAGTGCTGACCAGGAAACAGCGCAGCAAGAATAGCTCAGGAAACTGGAGTCTTTGGAAACAGGGGCCGCCAAGCAGGATTGTGCTACAACGAGCAACACGGGGCTGAAGCAAATATTCAAAGAGTTCACAGGTGATCACATGCTACAGGTGTGATCAAGCTAGTGCCTGACAGCCACAGGTCCACTGATGCCACCCTCTGTCCTTGGGCTGCAATGGTGAACACGGGGCAATGAGCAGGGAATTCTAGAAACCAGAGGCTTTGGCATGAAAAGCATACAGGCATAGATCTGGGATATGAGTTCAATCCAGAACATGTTCCAGGATGCTGTAAATCATTATTGATATATGCCACAAGGTCAAGAGTTCTGGCAAATGATGTCTTTGATAGGAACCGCGTTCTGGCTATCACAAAACCTGACATGAATCAGAAATTAAAGGGAAGCTGAGAATATTGACCAAATGGCTGGTAGTCAGTATATGGTTATCAGTGCTTAATTTGAGCAGGTGGTTTCCGGTTCTCGGCACTGGCACTTTATTATCAACACCAACACTTATGACAGCTGCCACTCGGTGGCGCTGTCTGTCCAATTTAGAGATGAGCAGAACAACAGTTTATTATTAATATAATATAAATTAAAAATGACTAATTGCTGCCTCTCAAGCCATTCTTATAGCTTTGGGGTCCTGGAATAGTCTGAATTGTCATTGGCAGTGCTGGCAGCGGCAATGGGTGGAGCAAGCTGCAGTGGCCTCCTGACAAGGGCCCTGGTACTTATTTTTTTACAAATTAATCACTGTTGGATATTGCAGAAGTTCAGAGAGCTCGGTTGAACACTGGCATGCCTACTAATGGTGGGCACAAGAGCACCGGGAGCGAATCATGACACCCAGCAAATTTTGGCAAGAGTTGCTATGTATAACACACTTACAAGCTACTCATGTTTCACTCAAATCATCAAGTCAAGAGACTGCCTTGACAATAAGACAAAATGGGCAACGTATCCTTGCTAATCATGAAACTCTGTTCAAACTTTTCGACAGTTTTGAGAACAACAAATATTCACACACGTTGGTACATGTTACACAATCTTTTCTTATCTGTAAGGTGATATTTAAATAACATTTTAACATACCAAACCATAAGATAAACTAGCTCCTTCAGCTTCACATTAAATGCACAAGTGATATTCCGATTCTTTAATATTAATTATAAAAAGTGTTTGGAAATCCTTTTCTGCACAAAGGTTCATTCTGCCTGGACCACATCTTATATTTTGCAATCTCAATGGAAGCAGCAGCTTATCTAGTAATGGTGCAGCAGGTGCAGTGGCACCGGAACCTCAAAAGGCGTGAGGGGGTGCGCTGCACCACAATTATGACTCTTATTACCCAGCCAGGGGTAGTGGTCCCCCTTTCCAAGCATTCATTAGGGCCAACAGCACTCTTGCTATGTCACTGCATACAAAAAATTTTAGAATCTAGCACCTTTCTTAACGTTTTTATCCGGTATGTCAGCAGAAATATCCCCTGGCCTCATCCTGCACACATGCAGAAAAACACTAGACTGCTTTTTCAACTAGAACACCTCTTCCATGTTAAATTATAATCTATAGACCACCTGCCTACAACACTCTATTTTCTACCTTCTCATAGCATAATTAAAACAAGCATTTGCAATGCAATAGGTCTCGCATTATTAAAGTTTGAGCTATTGGCATTGCTAAATTTTGCAGCATTTAACATTTTATAGAATATATGTGTAAATCAAACTGTGCCATTTTGTGGGTGGGCCAAATTAAATTATTTTACACAAGGACACGTGACATTAAAACATCTTAAGACCACTGCTCAAAGAGATGGCATTTTTAAAGTTGCAAATTCTAGCATCCAGTGTTTTCCAGCCAGTTGGGAGTGAAGCTCCTCAAGCTATGTTTCTGGATCAGCCTCTACTTGAACAGATGTCAGGGCTACTCCGGTCAAGTACTAGTAGCCAACTCTCTCCAGGAATATGTTATGATTCCTTGGCTTGGCTTTTCATTAATTTATTATTAGATGATAAATCCAGTTGTTACGCACAGAAGTTGAAATTTAAATTACCATGCTGAATTTAGGTGCTCAGTGAAAAAGAGGGGAAATAAGTGAACATAAGATAGTGACGGTGTTTTGTTACACATCTTCCCAGTTTTTTTTTCCACCTGATACAACCAGTGATAGAACTACTGGGAAGTCCTAGTGTAATACAGTCACTGGTTAAAATTTGTAGTTGAGGTAATAAAGTGTGAAAAATCTCTTACTGCGCAGTCTACCTTTATCATAGTGTGCTAAAAGAAGGTGTTAAGAGCCAAATGTAAAAGCTCTTCAAACGGGATATTTTGAAGTAGGTGACATAGTTATTGCGCAGTAATGTCCCCTGTGAAAGTCATGCTGCACTTTGGACTATGAAAGTGCTCCCTAGGCAGGGGCCCGTGGTCCCTTGTGGAGATTAAAGGGCTCTCTAAGGAGGTATGTGGGAACGTACTGAAAGGCATATATCTATTAGAGTGCCCACTACTTCTCAAGCTGTAATCAAGAGATCCCAAGAAATCCTGAGCTGGTATTAGGCGAGTCCAACTGGTCAGGCGCACTCCATCAGATGGCCAACCACAGTACAGGTATATACTTGATGGGGTGTCTGGTGCCCATCACGAGGCAGGTGTCAGCAGGAACATGTTTTCGTGCTGGGACTTTCCTTTTCACAAATCAATGTCTTCAGATGTTAGCTCGCATTATAAAACGAAGGACCAGGCCATCTATGTCTTTACACCCCATATGCCTACCACTGGATAAGTGTCGCCCGAAGAGAAAGTACCAGGCTGTCAACAGACAGGTGTCAAAGCCCCTCCCCTTCTTCTTCCGCCCACTTATTAACAACAACTCCCAGCTGCTCTTTGGCAAAACAGTAAACCGGTGCCAGAAGCCCCGGTCCTATTAATATGGAAGATGCTAGTAGTGCCAAGCAGGGTTCCTCTAAGAACCCATTCTCCGATCGCTCCAGCTTACCTTAGCAAGCATCTTCTTAAGCTGACTATCCGAAACGGCTATTGTTTCAAGACACAGTGCAGCCCTTTACACCTGTAGCGACTACTTCCGATAATAGGAAGGCACAGTCTGGCGGACACGTCAAACGTTGACGACGACTAGACTCGTAGCGCATGCGCCCAATCCCGATCGGCGACAGCTAAAGCTGCACGGTATGATGTTAGCAGTAGTGACCGGCTCTTTCTAGCAACAATCCGCGGATCGGCAGTCGTGACGAAGTTGTGTTGTTTAGAATTTTATGTTTGTGTTCGTGCGTCCGAGATGAACTCACTCAGGCTTTTGTTATTATGATTATTTGAAAAATAAAGCCGCAGTTTCATGACGCCCTATACAGGTTAAGTGCAGGTTAGTGAAACTGACTTTCAGTACCTTTTTGCGCCTTTGCCCAATTGCGTGCCGTTATTTTACAAAAAGGCACGCTACAGCCAATGTGGGCTTCCCAAAGCAAAACCACACGCACGAGCGGCGCCAGGAGCGATAATTGCTACCATATGGCGCCGCTCGCTCCCACAAGTGAATCGCCAAACGTGCACGCGTTGCCATTGAAGGCAATGGAACGCGTGCACTCCATCAGATGGCCAACCATCAACACCTTCCTCTTCTCAAATGAAAACAGTTGTGCTCCAGGCCCGGAACCGCCTTATCGCTCTAATCTAAACTTTGCACGCATTTACCCACACTTTAAATACAGCCATTAAAACTGCGCACAACCAGCATTTTGCTGTAGCATTAAAAGTATTTTAAAAAGAACAAATTCAATTGATAAAATCACAATCAAAAAGGAGCCGCATAAATGAGGACTTAATTCCCGAAGTGCATAGTTGTAGAGAGAGCATACCCTGTTATCGAAAATGTAAAAGTAACTGGTTGCTTCTAAGTCCTGCCTAATAGTGTTGGGAATTTCCCTACTAGAAAGTCCCATTATAGTGGCAAAGAATGTCAGTTACCAGAGCCGAGCATGCAATACAGGAAGGCTCCCCCTAGTGAAGGGCAATTGTGCGATAAGTGCCCATCTGTTGCTTCACCTTGAGGTTATTCCTAGGAAGAAACTAGCTTTATTCTGGAGACAATAGTGCTGCAAGTGTTTCTAACTCTCCAGAGCCCATCAAAGAAAACCTGACTGTGACGTAAGTAAGCTGTTTACAATAGCAGACAGCCACGTCTGTCTCGCGAGGGTGGGAGGTGCGTCTGCTTGGGAAAGCGCAATGAATGTAATTCTGTCGCCTTAGGTAAGCCGAAGAAGGGACAATTGAAGAATTTCCACATCAGGTCAAGGTGTGCCTGAATAGGGCATTCTTCCCTTAAATAGAACAAACACTTTGATGCTATATAAACTGCAGTTTATTTCAGCAGTGTGGCAACATCCTTCTATAATTTATTTTGTTTCTCCGGCAATGTCTTTGTCAGAGCACTGACAGCGCGTGGTTTCTTAGTACGGTCCATGTGCTTTTGAGGAACAAGTTTCGTGAGGGAATTATTAAGGCGCAGCATGGGCGGGGTCACCATCCTTCAGTAATCCACGTTCGCGCATGTTATTCTTATGGGTGCTCTCCCTCGTGTCACAATCCCTGAACATTGGGCTCAGGGTTAGAGAAGCATTCCAGCAGAAAGACAGATCAGAGCTTTGGAAACTGAGCGACAGTAATGGGGAACAGTTCTAAGAGTGATTATAAACCGCTCCGAAGAGTGGAAAAATACGATTTCTAATTTGGGATGCATATGCTCTTTGACATTAGCATACTTGGCAAAGAGGAGCTGGCTTACACACATTGCATATTACATGAGCGTGGCTGTTTGTGGCGAAATAAAATACTAGTAGTGATTTAAAGAACGTCCACTGGATTTCCCGATGAGGTTTTTGTTTTTCCGCCGGCAGCCTCTCACCCCGGCTTTGCCGATGAGGCCGCCTGAGGCGCATTGCATATTACATGAGCGTGGCTGTTTGTCCCGAAATAAAATACTAGTAGTGATTTAAAGACCGTCCACTGGATTTCCAGACGAGGTTTTTGTTTTTCCGCCGGCAGCCTCTCACCCCGGCTTTGCCGATGAGCCCGCCTGAGGCGCATTGCATATTACATGAGCGTGGCTGTTTGTGGCGAAATAAAATACTAGTAGTGATTTAAAGAGCGTCCACTGGATTTCCCGATGAGGTTTTTGTTTTTTGCCGCCAGCCTCTCACCCCGGCTTTGCCGATGAGCCCGCCTGAGGCGCATTTGCAACATCATGAAGTAATGGCGTCCGAGGGAGATGGCAACAGGAGGACGAAGAGCCGTCTGAGGACGAGGTAGAGAGCCCGCCTGAGGCGCATTGCAAAAAAGCTGTCGGCATTGTGAAACTAGTGGTGCGCGCGCACCACAGAGGAGCGGGGGGGTTGGGAGCGCGGCAGCGGCAGCGAGACGAACGCGCGCTGCTGCGCGTGCTGGCCACCGACGGGAATGGGAGGAGCAAAGGCGGGACATGCGCCCGCCTTTGCCCAATCGCGGGCCGTTTTTCCCCAAAAAAACCACGCTACTGCCAATGTGGGCTTCGGAAAGCAAAACCACACGCACGAGCGTGTGGGTAGCTTTCTGAAGCCCTTTCTAGAGGTCTCGCGCTGCGCGAGCAGTGCTGCGCACTGCAACGCTAGGCGCGAGACCTAAAAATCATGAAAAAGTAACAGTTAGTGGTCCTGAGGCAACTCTTGAACTGAAGGGGCCATGGCTGCGTTCTTCCTTGGAACCTGATAGGTGAAAGGTGTGAGCATGCTGGTGCACAGCAACTCTCGGCTTCAGAAGGGGCGTGGCTTAGCCGGCTGCAAGATGGCCGCACTTTGAGTGGGCTCTGCCGGCCAAGCCTTTAATCCTTCAACAATCCGGCAGACTTACTGTACATCGCTGCCTGTAACCCTACCTTCGCGGCTTGCCTGCACCTGTGGCATCTTTTGAGCCGTTCATCGCGGCCCTACGACCCGGCTGCGATTGGTTGCGGCGCCTCCGGAGGATCGGGCCTTGGATTCGGCTCACCCATCAGGGCCTGGCCTGCGCTGCCCGCTCTTTGCCGCACGACGACCGGATCTCCCACCACTGGCCCTGCAGCCCCGACATCGAGCATTCCGCTGGTGAGTCTTGCTGCTTGGGGGCGCTCCGTGGCGGGCTTGGGATCGTGCTTGCCGTACCGCACGGCCCATTCCGACCCTGAGTAGGCGCCCCGCACATCTTCGGTCTCCGCGCTAGTGGGCCGGGCGAGGCGGGCGGCGCGCTCCCCGCATCCTCCTGCTGCGGTTCGCTGCCCCCTCGCTACTCCCGGCTGGGTCTGCTTGCTGATGCTGTGCCTCCGGCCGCCCCGCTGCCACTCCTCCCGCCCGTGTGGTCACCGGCGGTGAGCGGGGATCCGATGCGGAAGCCCGCGACCAGGGTGTCCTCCGACTCGCTGCAGCGGCCTACAGCCCGCCCTCTGCTCCAGCGCGACTTCGGGGCGCACTGGTGTGTGCCTGCACCCCCGGCCTGGCTCTTTGATCCTCCTGTTGTTGCGGATGCCTCTCCGGCTGCGCCGCTGTGACCTGCTCCCTTTGCCGCAGTCTCCCCACACGCGGCTAGGTTCACTCCATCACCGCCTCATCAACTCTCCGTCCAGGCCCTCCCTGTCTACACGGCGCTCTTCACTGCAGTGGCCCTTCATTGCACTACGGCCCAGGGACTATCGCGGTGCATGCGTTCTACTGCACCTTCGCGCCAACACAGGCTCTGGCGCGGGGCCTCTCGTGTCGGACCTCGGCTGCCTCCTGGACTGCGCCACTTTGGGTGACCGCGGCTCGGCGGGGGGGCCTGCGCGCTGGCTACGGGACCTGGGCCCGCTGCCTCCACCGTCGCATTCGCGGCCCGGGCCCCGCGCCTGTTGCACATCTGCCTCGCGGGGGATCTCCTTCGCCCCCCCCTTTATCCCCGCTGCCTGTGCTCCTTCTGGCTGCACTCTCCACCTAGACCGCTGCGGGCCCTCTTGAGGCTCCCTGCTCTTGGAGGCCGCCATGGGTAAGGCTGACCCGAAACAGCCCCGGCTAACCTTCGAGCAACGGAGGCAGACGCGTCAGGAGGGCGCCACTGCTGACGGGGGCGACTTGCCCGCTCCCACGGAAATGGCTGCCGCACGTGAAGATGACTTGAAGGCCATCATGCTGGAGGTGAAGTCGGCGGTGTCCGGGATCGCCACCCAGCTTGAGCAGTTGGCGTCCCGCCTTGATGTGGTCAAGTCCAGGGTGGATGCGCATGATGGCCGTCTGCTCCACGTCGAGTCAAGAGTGTCTGATGTAGAGGACTCCGCCACCCAAGACCGCCAAAGATTACTCCAAATGGACAAAATCCTTGACCTCATTCGCTCTAAGAATGAAGATTTGGAGGCCCGCTCCTGCAGGAGTAACCTCCGCATTACCGGAGTGCCGGAGTCCACCCACATTTCTAAGATGGAGGATTATGTGGAGCAGCTGTTGCGAGAACTGTTTGGAGACGCGCTTTCCCAGGTCTTTGTCGTGGAGAGGGCGCACCGCTCCCTCGGCCCTCGGCCTGCCCCTGGTCTGCCTGCTCGCCCGATCATTGCAAAGATCTTAAATTTCCGGGACCGGGACGCGGTCCTCCGGGCTGACAGGGAGAGAGGTGAGATCCGCCACCAAGGTAATACTTTGTCTTTCTACCCCGACTACACCCTGGCTGTGCAGGCTGCCCGCCGTGAGTTCCTGCCCGCAAAACGCATCTTGCAAAAGCACGAAGTGTCCTACTCGTTAGCCTACCCGGCCAAATTGCGGGTCAGACAGGGTTCTAAAACCCTGGTATTTCCAGATTCAAAGGGAGCCCTTGCTTTTGCCAAACAGTTGGACCGCTCTCACCACCCCACTCCAGCCAGCTCTCAAGACCCTGTTGCAGCCAATTTGAGTGACAATGACTGAAATGTACCCCTCTCTTGTTCCTGGCCCCTGGCCCTCCTGTACAAGACTGTGGAGCACAGTGGCGGTCCCATCCCTCTGGCTGCCCCCTGACTGTTCAACTGGCCGTTGCTCACCATTGCTTTTTTTCACTGGGTTTACAGGCTATCCCTTGGTCGCATTGTATTAACTGCCTTTGTTGTCTGCTGATAGTTCTGGCTTGGCCACCCTGCCTTTTCTGGCAGGGGGGTACGCTAGGCGCTGCCATGCCCCCACGGGATGATTCCCACCTCTGTTGCTGATTCTTCCCCTCCCGGTTGGGGTCCCCTGGGGTTGGTGTGGGTGGTTACTCGACCTGTTTGGGGGGTTGGTGTGGGTGGTGGGTGGAGGGGTGTTTGGTTGTTGTGTCCGCCTTCAGCGGCTGTTTCGTGGTTTATCGCACTGCTTTTGCTCTCACATTGTAAGATTCATGCTTCCACTCTTGGTGCGATGGGGTGGGTATGTTCGGGGCGGGGGTGGTGGGTTCTTTGGGTTGCTTTGGTTTTTTTTAGAGGAGTTACTGTTTATATGTTTTCATTTTCTGTATCTCTTCAGTATGCATTACACCACTGCTGCGCCCGATCACTGCATTGCGTTTGTGCTAGGCACCTCACCCTCCCTTCGACTGGTGCCCTTTGGGGGTCACTGCCTACCTCCCTGCTCTCGTACTCTTGCTGTTCCCCCCCGGTGTCACACTTTCCTTCCTAGCAGGTACTTGCTGGCTCCATTTCAGACTCCAAGCAGCTGCCTCGCCTTTTCACTATCCAAATATGATCTCCCCGCTATACACACTAGCTTTTGGCCACAGCTCCTACTCGCTGCCCTGCGATCCTTCCTTCTTTGCCCTCACACAGTATGACTGACACCATATGCTGGTCCTGGAATATTCGTGGTCTTAACGACCACCGCAAAGCCCGGCTCATTCATTCACACCTACTTCGTCATAAAGTTGACATCTGCCTTTTACAGGAGACTCACCTGTTGCCTGCGACCTCTGCTAGGCTCCAGTCGCGCCACTGGGGTGAATCGCACTCCTCTTTCTATTCCACCTACTCTCGTGGAGTGTCCATTTTGATACGCAGGGGGCTTCCATGGCACACAAATCAGGTACTCACTGACCCTGAGGGACGGTATGTTATTCTACACTGCTCCCTACTTTCCCAACCAATGACGATTGCTGCTGTATACGGTCCTAACTCGGACGACCCTGCCTTTTTTACTAATGTATGGCACTTAATATCATCATTGGGCCCTGCTGCACTCCTTTGGGGGGGGGACTTCAATGTTACCCTTTCTGCTGTCCTTGACCGCTCTGGCCCCCACTCGTCACACCCGCGATCTGCGGCTCTCTTGCAGTCCATACTGGTCGATAACTCATTGTATGATGCATGGCGTCACATGTGGCCTGAGGCCCGCGAGGGAACTTGCGTCACCGGTACTCGCGGCTGTTGGTCCCGTATTGATCTTTGGATCACCTCCCCTGACGTCCTCACCTGGCTAACCTCCGCCAATAATATGGCGCGCACTTTCTCTGACCATGCGCCAGTCCAGCTTTGTCTATGCCTTCCCAACTCCCCACGGAGGGCCTTCGCCTGGCGGCTCCCCCCGAACGCTTTCCGCGACTCCGTCTTTTGTGACGAGATCCAAACCGCGATCTCTAACTATTTTGACTTGAACGTCGGCTCCGTAGATTCGTCGTCCACTCTGTGGGAAGGTTTTAAGGCTGTGATTCGCGGCGAGTGTATTTCTAAACAATCCGGAGTCCTCCGCTCCATCCGCACCACATTAGGAAAACTAGAATTGGAGATTAAGGCTTTGGACTCTGCTCAGGCAATCCACCCCGACTCCGAGACACTCGCTCGCCTGCGCGAAAAGCACTCAGAATTTACCAGGGAGGCCGAGAGGGAACTCTCCTTTCTTGGCAGAGAGGCCCGGGCGCGCCGTTTCGGTGAGGGCGATCGGCCTGGCAAGACTCTGGCCAACCTCCTTCGTCCCCCCCATGCCGCATCGTATGTCGCAGCACTTCAGGACGGCGGCCCTGCTAGAACTACCTCCCCTGAGGAAATTAAGTCGCGTTTTATGGAGTATTACACGCACCTTTACGCTGCGGGCTCCACACCTTCGCGTGAGGACTTCAACCAATTTTTTGACACCATCTCACTCGTTTGGCTCGAAGACCATCACCGTGAATTTCTCGACGAGCCCTTTTCTAAAGAAGAAATACTTGCCGCCATCACTAGTTTGCCCGGTGACAAGGCCCCTGGCACAGACGGCCTCCCGGCTTCGTTCTATAAGACATTTGCCCCGCTCCTGGTGCCGCACCTGGCTGCCATGTATAATGACTCCTTCGATAGTGGCCTCCTCCCGCCATCGCTCCGTGAGGCAATGATAACACTTCTTCTAAAACCGGACAAGCCCCCGGATTGCCGCGACTCCTACCGCCCCCTTTCTTTAATCAACACGGACAATAAGATATTTGCGAAATTGATAGCCTCCCGTCTTCTCCACCTCATGCCCCTCATCGCTCTTCCGGACCAGTCCGGTTTCATTCCGGGCCGCGCAACATCTCACAACCTTCGGGCAATATTCTCCGTCCTGCATCAGATTAATCCTAGCCTCCCTGCAGTGGCTGCTCTTCTCGATGCCACCAAGGCATTCGACACCTTGGAGTGGCCCTTCTTATTCTATCTCCTGCCGCGCCTCGGCTTCAGCAATGTCTTTATTCGCAAAATTCTACTTCTTTATACGCGCCCTTCTGCCCGTCTTCGGCTCAATGGACAAGTCTCTGACCCCATTCTAATTGAGCGCGGTACTCGACAGGGGTGCCCGCTCTCCCCTATGCTCTTCGCTATTGCGATGGAGCCTCTTGCGGCCAGACTCCGGCAACACCATACTCAGAGGGGCATCGGCTTCTCAGCCCGCGCCCTCCTGGTCTCCATGTACGCGGATGATATTACACTGTATGTCCGCCACGCCCAAGACAATCTCAGCCCCCTTGTGCGTGAGATAATACGGTTTGGTGGATTTTCCGGCATACAGGTGAATTGGAGTAAGTCAGTGCTGTTCCCTCTTACCGATGCCACCAAGCCATTCACCCCGGACTTTCCTTTTAAATGGGCCTCCGGCCCCACCCGTTACTTGGGTGTCTGGCTGAGCAGGGATCTGGACGATCTCTGGAAGGCTAATTTTGGACGTGCTGTAGACTGGCTCGAGTCCAAAATACCTCATTGGAACCGGCTCCCCTTGTCGCTGGCTGGGCGTATTGCCATCGCCAAGATGGTAGTCCTCTCGAAATTTCTTTACCTCTTTTTGAATATTCCCATACCACTGATGGCCCATTTTTTCCGTAAGATTCGCTCCCTGATCATTTCTCTAGTCTGGGCTGGTAAGCAGCCCAGGATTGCTTATGATGTCCTCACTCTCCCCATGTCGGCTGGAGGCATGGGCGCCCCCAATTTTAAACTGTATGCCTTAAGTGCCCAGGCCAGCTTCCTACACTTCTGGATCCATCCCTCCCCTTACCAGCCGAACGTTGCGGTCGAAGCTGATCTTGCTGCCCCTTGGCCGCTGGCCACCGCCCTGTTTGCTCCGGCCGGCCGCACACGAGCTGAGGTGGACACGGTCGAGACTTTGCGTTGGGCCTGGTCGGGATTGCGTCGCCTCTCCAACGCTCCGTTGCTATCAGCAAATACTATACCGATTGTGCGCCACCCTGCTTTCCCCCCCTTCCATCCAACCGGCATGGCCAAGCATGCCGCCCGCCTGGGGCTGGAGACACTGGCGGATCTCTACCCCGGAAACACCTTCTATTCTCTTCCTGCTACCTCTGGCCCTATGGACACATTTCTCTTTTATCAGCTGCGGGCTATTTGCAGGGAATTACACCCCACGTTCCCACATCCTCCACCTTCGATGCGCTCGCTTGACTTTATATATTCCTCCACCTCCCCCCGGAAGCTGGTGACCAAATTATACGCCCTTACGTTGTCGACCTCCGCCGTCTCCACTGATCGCGCCCGCGCGGCGTGGGGCGAGGACCTTGGTATGGACATCTCCCAAGCCGACTGGCTTTATTGCTGCAGCCAGACGAAGAAACTATCTCCCAACTACCGTCTCCGCCTTAAACACTTCAAATACCTGCATAGGCTATACCGTACCCCTGTTCAGCTACATAAACTGGGACTTATTCCTACCGACAGGTGCTTGCGTTGTTCTGCCCCTGCTGCGGATTTCGCTCATCTTGCTTGGTTATGCCCAAAGGTGTCGGATTTTTGGCGGGAGGTCTGCGCCGCCCTTTCTGAGATCATCTCCGTACCGGTCCAGCCCGACCCACCGTTATGCTTGCTGGGCTTTGTCAAGTTCTGCCCGGACACCTCTCGTCGATTGGTCGCAATGCTGCTTGTCCTTGCGCGGCGTAGGGTGTCCATGTCCTGGGGGCGCAGGCCAGCGCCTAAGTTCGCCCACTGGCTGGAAGATACATCGAGATGTCAAACTCTTTTGTCTGAATTCTGGGACCTTATGCCTGCTAGGTCTCGCCCGCTTGACATATGGGGCCCCCTGGTGACATACCTCCACACCCGATCACATTCAAGCCAGACTGCCTCTCCCGCGCTCCCCGCCGGCTCTCCGCCCGCGGCGGCCGCCGGTGTTGGTCGGTAGCCCTCTCCCTCCCGGTCCCCCTCTCCCCCCCCCTGTCCGGACCTGATGCCCTCCTCTGCAGTGCTGTCGCCACATATTCTAGATATTTGTTGTCCATGGGTGCTTTGCCATGTTGTATACTATATTGTTTTTTGTCTGAATACTTCACCCACTATTGAGGTACTCCGTAAATGACCCTATGTGCACAGTGCTTTGACTTGATGCAAAATGTATGTTGGTAATGCTGACTATGTTCAATAAAGGTTTTTGAAAAATATATATATATATTTTTTAAACTAAAAAAAACTCTCGGCTTCAACAGTAGTGGCCTCCAGTAGCGGTCGCTGGTATTGTGACGCAGTGGGGCAGGGGGAGGGGGAATACAAACCAAAGAAAAAAGAATTATAAATATTAAAATTACACTTACCTGCTCCGACGGCTGCCGCCTTGCTCCTGATCCTCGCGTCCTTGTCAGGAGCCTGCTGCACACTGCGCAGGCTCCCAGCTCCCAATCCCAGCACAGCTCACATGCTGAGAATGCTATTGGTCTGGTTGGATTGGTCTGAGGGCCTAGGTTCGGCGCTCAGACATGGACTGAGAGCCTGTGTTGGTTTCTCCACCCGCTGTAAAACACAGCTAGGTGGAGAAAGGCTAAGTGCACATGGCGGTTTTGCCGGACCTAGAGGGCCGGCCACACCATCATGAGCACTTGGCAGTGCCCACCACTCCCCCCTCCTCCCTGGTGCTGCAGCTGCAGTGTCAGGATGAATGGCCCTGCCCCTCTCTTGACTCGCGGCCTGTAGGATGACAAATAAAAGGATAATAAAAATGTTTTAGTATCATTTTATTTTTGTTGGTTGCCTCTGCTGGCTTTCAGCAGGGGGGCGATGCTCCTCCGCCATAACGAAGGAGCCGCCCCTGGTGGCCTCTCTAGGCTGGGTGCAGATTGGACACCGGGACAGCATGTGTAGCATCTGAGTTAATGTTGGCTGTTTGGATGTCTTTGGCACTGGTGGATCCAAGCCAGTGAAGGCACCCACCTCGACTGTGACAAAGTGGTACAACTCTGAAGTCAGCAACAGCAGTACCAGTTTCTCAATTGTAGTGAACTGCCAGACACACATGATGCTTGGTAGTTGTAGTAGTCTTGATGCAGTTCATGGGGAGACCCGTTCAGGAAGACTGGAATTCCCTTGCCACGCTCCTTGCTTCATTCCCTTGTTGCGGCTTGCTGTATCTGGCTATGTCCCAACCGGGAACATCCTGGGCTTCGCCTCCTTAATAGTCTCTCCTCCTGCAGGGCCAGACACGCTACTTCCCTCTCTCAGCAGACAGGCTGGCTTGTAGGCAGATCCTCAGCCCCTCTAAGAGTAAGTGCAGACCAGATGATGCCCCTTCACTTCTGGGAGACTGGCTTTCCAGAGAGCCCTGGTCACACAGCAGTCCTTTCAGTACTCTGTGGAGCACTCACGTCCATGGTCATGAAGAACTTGGAACTGGAACAACGTGAGGGGTGCTTTGGAGCCCACTTTTATATACATTCTCCAGACAGGGCATGTGGATCCACTGTCTAATATTTCAGAACTGGTTTAGGGTAATTTACTTTCAAACATCATTTTCTGTCTGTTTCTCAGGGATGATACTGGCTCCAAGCAGGCCATCCTCAAGCCACATGAATGCAGGCGATACCCTTCCACTGTCTGGGGAAGCTATTCTCTTCCTCAGTCTTGTGTCATAATAAACAGACCAGGGGCCATGCAAAATGGATCCCAGTGGTAGCAGTACTCAGACCCTGCTACCATACATTTGCTACATACTGACTGCATATACATGCACTCGCCGGCCAAAAGTAATGTCAGAGTTAGCATCTGGGTTTCACACAACAATGGAACTTTACACAAGAAAAAAGTCTGGTCAAAATATTGATCCATTAAAGCGCAGTACACCGCCACCACCGCTTTATGTGACATAGCCAGGGCATGGATAATAGTACTATGCTCGCCATGAGGGCAGGCGTGGCTTGCCCCTCCGGGACACAGATAGGGTCTGGATCTCACCTCGCCATAAACAGGCCTAGGCCTCTGTCCACACATTAGGTTAGCATGATGGCAGGGCATACAAAAAGTCAGGATACCAGTTTTTGCAAGCAATCGGGCACTCCGAGCCCAGGCACTTCAGGGCCCTGTATGTGATTAAGGCAGTATTCCCATCCCAACACTTTTTTCATGTTGGGCACTTTCAGCACAGCAACCACAGATCTCACAACTATGCCCCTTAAAGGAAGAAAGCAGCATGCTGAGACGAAACAGGTGAATTCTTTCAGTCAAGATCCCTTACGGGAAAAAGACAACTCCAGGAATGTCTCCCTGACCCAGAGAGAATTCTTGATAATAGTGACAATGAGAGACTTTCAGAATGCCACGCGGCAAGTTGAGAGGATAAAGGGGGTCATTTAGAGTTTGGAGGACAGGCAACTCCATCACAAACGTGACAGAGCTCCCTATCCCTCAAACTCCTGCTATCCCTCTCTCTTTAGTCAGGCAAACCATCATGTTTCCCTGGTGGAGCCCGCACTGTGTATACCGGCAGAAACCTTAATGACAGCCGAATGGACATTGTCCCTTCAGCTCTAAGTTCCTCAGACCATCTGCTCTGTGTACATTGACATTCTAGCGTATTTTTTTTCTAGTTCTTGACCACCAGGTCCTGAACAGAAAAAAATAAAAATTACCTCTTACCCACCCACGTCACCTTAATGCGAACGATACATCTGCAGATGATTAAAACAGACCTGTGGCCGTAACAATAAAGTGAGCACTGGAAGTGCTATTTGAGGACTGGCCTCTGCCACAGTTTTGGGATGACTGGTGTCTTAAATAGTTGAAGAACTGCAGCAGTGCTACTTGAACAACGTAGACAGTGGTCATTTTACAGGAAAGACTGCCTTTGGCTGGAAAAGTAGCATCATTTGTTGACAACTCTAAAGTAAATATGTGAACACAACATCATAACATTAAAAAAATAACACATTAGTAAAACATAGCAGGTCACAACACAACCAAACACTCAAAACAGAATCCAATACAACAACTACAGTACTACACAAAAACGCTCAGTGCAATAATGCAGCAGAGAAGCATAATAGCACAAAAATGAACACACTACATCACCACCACAACAAAATGCAACACTAGAAATATGCACAAACATTCTTGTCCCAAGTACCACCTCCACAAATATGCTTTCATACTTCAGTGGTAAATCGTGTTTGGACTAAGCACTGCCTACCACCAAGGACATGTAATAGAACCAGTCAATAATGTTTATTTACACAGGCCTTTACCTCCTTGGGACTAAATTCCTCCAAATGGAAATCTACATGGCTGAGGGGGTGGGTGCAGAGGAAACCTGCTCTGTTTTCCAACCAGTGGCAGAACAAGAATTTTGGGAATCGTGTAAAAAGAGTGAGAATCAAATAGGAGAGAGTGAAGTGTCCTGAATTAAGGCCTCAGTTCTGGCCTTTAGTTGTGATAAGACTCAGACCTGTGAGATGCTGGCAACCATAACTCCCACTGAGATTCACATCCAGGATTAGATTTACCTGTAGTTTGATGTGGGATTATAATTTTGGTTTAACTGAAGAGTTGAGATATTCTCTCTCTCCTCACACCCCCTCCCTTTTCCTGCCCACTGGCAGATAATGTGCCCTAGTAGTTTGTCATAGATGATTTAATTTTAGAACATAATTGTTCAGTCCAAGAGACTGGTACATGTACCGTAATGAGAGAGTAATGTTTAATAAAGTTATGTTCTTACCTATACTTTCAGTCATCTGCTTAATTAAAATGCTCCAACCGAAGAGAGCATTTGTTTGAAAGCTGCAAGTTCATTTTTGGTGTGCAGGTGCTCGCAGCTCTGACACTGGAGCACTTCCAGAGAGTGGTGACAGTCACGCGGTCCGTGCTTTGCTTACTTTTCACGTCTGTTGACAGATTCATTTTTGCGACTGCTGATGCATATAGAATTTATCAGGTTTGTGTGCACTTGCCAACACCGTTTTGGCATCGCAGGACTTGGAAAGCAGGGCTGCTTCAGGGTAGACAATAATAGGCATTCATGCAGTCCCCTTGGATAAGGGGATCCCAGTATTCTATACATGAAGGGGCCCCTCAGGTTATCTTTGCTGTAAGTGTGTGTTTCTCTAAAGCAGCTGCAATGTCCAGCATTCTCTGAGCTGAGACCACACTGAGCTAGGAGCGAGCAAAATGACGTATTTGTTTCTGTTTTGGGAAGAGCCTGCAAGGCCCCTTGCAAGAGTGGGTGGGGCCCCCTCAGAGAGAGGGTCTTCCACAGAGCACTTACTCATCTGAGACGAGAAGAGGTAGCACAGATCTGGCTGTGGAAGTGGATGCATCCAGCCACAGCATTATGACCAGAGACTTGACTTGGAGGTCAGTGGAAGGTACAGACTATAGTTTGAATGGTGAATGAGAGTGTGGAGGGGTGACTGGACATGGTGCTAAAGGTGCTGGAGGTGGGTGAGAGGTAAGAAAATGGACCCCTTGCTGCAAAATCCCCCCTCCAATCCTGCCCTTCTTTTGTCAATGGCTGTCACAGTTGTGCCTTGCACGGGGATCTATCTGTGTTTTGTTAAAGGTCTGCTGGAAGGGGGCGGGGTCACATTAATTTACATAGTTACGCTGCTTATGGCTTGTTTATAGCTGTAGGTAAGGTGTCCGCTGCATATGTAATAAACCGTGGGAGGTGTTGTGGTTTATTTTAATCCACACAGAGGCACTGAAAAGGTAACAGCATATCTCACACGGAATGGGAACACCATACCAAGTACTTTAAGTTTGTAATCCAAAAACAGAAATTACCACTGCCTGCATGAATATCATCTAAATCTGCATAATTTTCTCTGTTATTTAAAATACCTTTACCAAAAATCTCCGGAAAAAATGAATTCACCCTGGGGGCTGGAGATCCAGGCAGAGTAGTAAGAAAAAAAGAGCAGTGGGAGCTCGAATTGAGGGATCCAAGCCATATGCTGTGTATACAGATGTGGGTCCAGCTGTACTGGACAAACCAGTGTCCACCCATGGACCCAGCTTGTGCCAGGTGGAGGGAGGTGGAGCACAGTGCTAGAAGAGTAAGCACTGGAAGTTCTACACTGTAAGGAGATACTCCTCAGGAGGCCATCGGGCAGGCAGGGGCTACTGGGCTACAGCCGTGGGAGCCGTAGTTGTTCACCTCAACGTTCCTGGGGTCTGTCCTACTATGGCTATGAAACACCAGGTCAAGTACAAACCCTTCAGCACTTGACAGTCAGTGGAAGCGATGGAGAGCAGTCATAGGTTTCTCAGGGAGGTGTGCGAGGTATGACTGGATCAGAACTCAACAACGCACCCAGCAGCACAATGTATCGGAGAAAGTATCCCCTGCCGTATATTAACAGGATATAGCAAGTCACCGAGGAGCTCCATAACCATATAGAGGAGCAAGGCCGAAGGCTGAGTTCCTTTATAAGGTCATGGAAGTCCGAGGTGACTTGCAATATCCTTATCATGTACGTCAGGGGATACTTTATCCCATATAATACATGGTCACACCATCAACTTTCCAGCAAACCACTTAAAACCTTGGTGCACAGTTCTTTCTTATGAAAGAACGAGCATGTTTGCAAACATGAAGAGCACTAAACACATCAAAAACCTGTTAGATATTTGTTGCAAACAAATATTAGAAACAGTTCAATGCAACTCAGTTTTTTCCTAAAAAATAAAAGCTGCAGTAGCTTGGAATGTGTAGAAAAATGTAGAAAGATTCTAGCTGTTCTCTAACTATCTAATGAGTGCAAAAAATAAACATGTTCTCTCTGCTTCTCATTGTAAGTTAAAAAAATATAGCGGAAGAAAGAAAAGCGAAGTTTTCATTGCTTTAAACAGCTTCTTCAATTATGCTCCTTGACCTGACCTGCCTTTTACCTCGGGTGCTGGCAGCAAGCATTGTGACGTCAGAACTCGACTCTAATAGTCAAGTTCTGATATTGTTTCTTTATAATCGGTGACTGGGTGCGTCAGAAGTCGCCGATTATAAAGAAAGTAGAGACAGGCATTTATTTAGTGATTAAAGAATCCCATGTATGATAACGTGATTGTCCAGCACAAAGCTTCTCTTTTAGAAATAAAAATTGCTTTAATCTATAGAAAAGATACAGTGTACACAAATCACAAAATGTGGACCAGATAACCAATGTACAGGTACGAGTCTAATGTGCTTCAAGGTAGCCCCCTCTATGAACTTTACTCTCTGCCTTCTTTGATGGTCTATGGCTCAGTAGCATAGTTACCAGTGCAGGTGCAGCTCTCCGTCCTCTACATATAGTCCTTTTCTGTCTTGGGACATTTAAACAGTCTCTCATCCACTCCTATGGATGGGGGAGGGCAGTGTGAGGCATTCCACTTAGAGTCTGACTCGCCAGAGTTGTGCTGGGCCGCGGCTGGGTCTCATAGCAGAACCGCTCCAGCCAGGCGGACACAGGCCACTGTGACCCTCTTCTAGGCTCCAGTGGTGTTAACAGAAGGCAGGCCTGATGATCTCTGAGGGCAGTGTTAAAAATAAAACACATCCCCAGATATGTCACAAACCCATTGAAGTTTCTCCGAGGCTTTGTCTTCTGAATATTTGGGACACTACTGATTTATCCAGAACCAAAAAAGTATGGGTATCATTGGGCTGCATGGTGGCAAAACGTAACATCGCTAGAACATGGAAGGGTGGGGTTGAATTAAGACGCATTGATTGGGAATCCAACATGGATTGGTGTATGCAAGCAGAGAGGGTGGTGTATGAAAGCAGAGGATGCCCGGGCAAATGGACGAAAATACGGGGCCCCTGGAGCGAGAGCAGAGGTCGGTTATGTGCCCCCTTTGGTGATGCTCCGCCATTTGTTGTTGACAATGAGTCACTATAAAAGATTTTCTGATTACATGAGACTGTGATATAATTGCTTGTACAAGAGCTCCAAAGTTATGATTCGATTTTGACCATTCTTTTACTTTTCGAATTCTGCATACCTCGATGACTGCTTTATATTGTATTTGTTTTGGTTTGTTTTGTATAATTTTGCTTTTTCTTTTAATAAAAAGATTTGTTAAAAAAAAAGAAAATAAATAAATAAATAAAACACATCAGTAAGCCTAACATCCAACTAGTGTTTGATGCAAGATAGCAAGCAGCAAAGCAAAAGATCAAAGACAATTGTCATTTCAATTGACCAGGGCTCTATGGAAAACAGCCAGCTGGAGCTTGCAGCTCAAATTCATACAAAAGTAATACAAGTTAATGGAGTTTAATCAGGTGATAGAAATGTGTTACTCTCAGCAAAAGTTTATCTAATGAGTATGTGGCAAGATCTTTTCTGAGAGGAAGTGCTGGATGTCCTTGAGGAGAAGATATAATTTATATGTACAACCATAAGCCTCATTATTCTTCAAAAATCCCACTTCCAGTTGTCAGGTTTGAAAATGAGGTCATGCTACTAGGAAATGTGCAAAGGTATAACCCTGAGCTGTATGGCTTCTGGGTCTACTGGGGCAATGAAAATTAGCAAGCAAATTAAGCGTCACAGGAAACTTCAGATATAAAACAACACTCATCTTTTATTAAAATAGTTGATACATTCAGGGTTACGTATGCGATTATTAACACTGCATTACAGAGAAGTATATGAACATGATACAGACCAGGTTAAGTTTTGTTTTCACTGCCCCCTTTTTCCCAAGAGGAAACATTTCAGTTTACAGAAGTTCAATTGAATTTAGTCTCATCGTTTCCTTTATTAATCTATTTATCACCTTCTTCACCATCCTGAGAAGTAGCAAGCATAAAAGCATTGGAAGTGCCTTTATTTTTGCCAGAGCATTGGATGATACACAATATTAGTCGAATAGCAATATATATAACAACCACAATTAGAACACTATTGTAGCAAGTTGGTTCCGACTATTTAGTCCTCCAGGATTTTTGCTTATGACTACCAAGCTTTTGGACCCTTACTCTGGGTGAGTCTCTCTACCTGAGTCTCACTCACAGTAAGTTCACAGTAATTGGACTGAGCGTGATAACTTCCAGCATCCATCTTTTAAGATAAGGTTGCTGTGGTGCAGGTGGGGTAAAGGGAACTGTGACGGTTAGATGTAAAAATGTGAACATGCATGTGTGCGGGCCGCATGTGTGTGACTACCGTTGAGCACAGCCCAGCAGTTGCACACAGGTAGCTCTGTAAGGATTGCTGCTGACCTGGGGTAGGCCTTATATTATTAGTGTGTATTCATAGATAGATTAGTATGGCTTACTGGAAAATCTGTAGTGCTTCCACTGTATTATGCATATAGGCGAAATCTACATAAGAGCCCTAAACAGCAGTTTTGCTCCAATTAGGCTTACACAGTTCAGCAAGGTGTCAAACTGAAGTAAAATATGCACACCAAGTTTCATTGTGCAGTTATCAACACACTACAGTCACATTTTATGGGACTTCAGCAATTGTCCTATTTCCCTTGCTTAGTCCCCTATCCTCCTCCCGCTACTGAGCAGGCAGAAGTGACAAATCTTCATTTGATAATTAGCTTGTCACACTGCATCTGGTTTGGGACAGTCTAGGCCCACTAGAATAAAGGAGGAGGGCTAGACCCCTGGAACCAACAAAGGAGAAGCTCACCTTTGAATTTTTGGCTGGAAGGGATGAGGCAGTGGTGTGTTATGTTAAGTTGTGCTTATGTTATGTTATGTTATGTTAATGTCATGTCTTGTTATGTCATTGGTGTTTTTATAGCGCGCCAATACCTGTGAGGGTATCCAGGCGCTCTGTAGCAGCAGCTGTGTGAGGCCAGCCCTGCGGGCCTACTTGAAAAGCCAGGTCCTCAGCTTCTTGTGAAAGTCAAAAAGCGAAGAGGAGGGTCTAATGTGGTGTGAGAGGTCATTCCAGACTAGGTACCAGAAGGTGCTCAGCTTTTGTGTATGTGTGGGATGTGTGCTCGTGAGAGACCAGCAGAGTGGAGGTGTCTGGAAAGTTGGTGGAAGTGAATGCGAATCAATTGTAAGTGTGGGTGAGGAGTTTCAAGTGCACTTGCTTGTGTATCAGGAGCCAGTGGAGCTCCTGATGGTGTGGTGTGATGTGGTCTCAGCATTGAAGGTTAAGGACTAGTCCGGCTGCTGCGTCTTGGACGGTGTGCAGCCTTCTTGTGAGCTGATTAGTAATCTGTGTGTACAGGGTGTTTCCATAGTCTAGTCTGCTGGCGTTGAGAGCTTGGGTGATAGTTTTCCTAGTGTTGTCTGGTAACCATTTAGCATCCTTAGCGTGTTGAAGCAGGCTGAGATCACTGTGTTGACTTAGGCGGTCATGTCCAGTTTGTTGTCTATGATGATTCTGAGGTTTTTCTCTCGCGAGCAGGTTGTGGAGGTGGATCCAAAATCTATAGGCCTCCAGGTGGAGTCTCATGGCAAGGTATTCTTCCCAAAGATTACCACCTCGGTCTCGTCTGAGTTCAATTTGAGGCAATTGGATTTCATCCAGTTGGCTACTTCTGTCATGTATGTGGTGAACTTGTTCCTGGTGTCGGGTGTTTTGTCCGAAAGGGATAGTATCAGTTGCACGTTGACGGCATGCGTGAGTTTCTTTATGTTGAGAGCTAATATGACGTTGGACAGCAGGGAAATGTAGATGTGGAAGAACGTTGGGCTGAGCGAGGACCCCTGCTGGACTTCGCAAATAAGATCTCATGCTTCAGTGGCTTATCGGGGCCATGTTGACGGTTTGGTGTCTTCTGATGAGAAAGGAGCAGATCCATTCTATGGCGCGTCTCTGGATGCCTGCTTCATGGTGTTGTTGTGTTAGGTTGGGATGGGAGACGGTGTTGAAGGCTGCTGATAAGTCTAGAAGGATGAGGGATTCCCTCATGTCAAGGATCACCCGAATGTCATCTGTTGCTACTATAAGGTTGTGGTCTGAAACCTGATTCTGTGGTGTCAAGAAGCTATTGTTTGGCAAGGTGGTTGGAGAGGTGCTTGTTCATGGCATTTTCCAAAACTTGGCTGGGTCGGGAAGGAGGGATACCAGTCGGTAATTGGCGAGTTTGCTCGGTACAGCTGACAGTTTCTTTAGGAGGGAGCTGACAGCTGCATGTTTCCATGGTTCTAGGAAGGCAACTGTACTGATTGAAGTGTTGAGGGTAGGGACAAGGGCCTCGCTTACTGGGATTACTCCTTTGTCGAATGCATTGTGGGGCAGGGGTCCGCCACTGCCCCAGAGTGAATGTTCTTCATGATGGTTTTGGTTTCCTCTGTGCTAATGGTGTCCCATGTGGTGATTGTGTTGACTCCCTTCATCACTGGGAGACTTCTGGAGAGGGCCGGGGAGTTCGGGGCAGGGGGATGTTGCTGTACATGGTTGAGATTTTGCTGCAGAAGAAAATCGGGAGGTCGTTGCACAGATCTTGTGATGGGTTGATGCTCCTGCTGACAGCTGTGGGTGTGGTGAAGCCTTTGATAATTGCAAAGATTTCTTTGCTGCTGTTGGAGCTACCGTTTATTTGTTCGACTAGAGCCTTCCTAAGCTGGTGGTACCTCCTCTGGTCAGCTTTGAAGGAATCTGTTTCCACTTCCCCTTTTCTGGTTCTCCATTTCCATTCCAGTTGTTTGCAGTGTCGCTTGGTTATTTTGAGGTCTTCTGTGTACCAGCTGGTTTGTGCTCTGGCTTTTTCTGTGTTGCTTTGTTTCATGGGGGCACAGTTTTTGATCCACTTATTGAAGTTCTCAATGTTCTGTGCCAGAATGCCTGTGGGTTCTGGTTTGTTTCAGTGTTGGTGTACTGGGCCCACTGTGGGGGCTCTACTGCGTTGATGGATGTTGATTGGAAAACTGTCTATGGCGTGGTCTGTCCAGGTGACGGGTCTTGGGGCGTTGATCATAATGTCAAAAGATGTGAAGACAGGGTCTAGGATGAGTCCAGCAGCATGGATGGGCTACGTGACGTGTTGGGTTAGTCCCAGGTTCTCGAGGTTGTCAAGAAGGGCAGCTGAGTTGGGGTTGGTCCGGTCTTCAAGATGGAAATTAAGGTCTCCAAGGAGGATGAAAGTGGTGGGTCGAGGACGGCAATGAAGTCTGTGATGTTGTTTGTGACATTGGCTCAGGGGCCTGGGGTGTGGTAGACTAGGGTCCCACCCAGTGTGCAGTTTGCTGTGATTTATAATTTAAAGTTGAGGTGCTCCATGTAGTTTGTTTCAGCATCGGCGGACGTGGTGCAGATGAAATGTCTTTGTAGATGACGGCAATTCCTCCTCCGGGTCTGTTTTGGCAGTCTTGCCTAGAGATCTTGTATCCAGCAGGGATGGAGGTGGTCATGTCTGGTGCTAAAGCTGCGGTCAGCCATGTTTCCATGAGGAAGAGGAGGCCGGGATGGCATCTTATGGCAAATTCCAGATCTCTGTGGCATGCTTGCTGAGTGAGTGGGTGTTGTGGGGCATGCATGCTATTGGTGTATGAGGGGTGTGTTTGTTGGAGGTGTTTGAATGTATGTGGAGGTGGGTGTAGTGGATATGTTCTTGGTTGGTATTGCAGGCACGGTGGTGCAGGTGAAGCAGCAGAGAGAGCAGTAAAGTGGTGCAGAGAAGCTGGAGGGATGGCAAAGGTCAGAAAAAGAGCATGAGAAATGGCACAAAAAGTCAAAAAGAGAGACAAAAACATCACAGAAAAGTCACAGTCAGAAAAAAGTGAGAAAATGGCACAAAGAGGCAAAAAGAGCAAGAGAAACAGCACAGAAAAGTCAGAGAGAGAGGGTGAGAAATGAGTGAGAGAAATGGCACAAAGAAGCAAAAACAGCAAGAGAAACAGCACAGAAAAATCATATAGAGAGTGAGTAAAATGGCAAACAGAGGCAAAAAGAATGGGAAAATGGCAAAGAGAGAGTGAGAAAAGAGTGAGAGAAATGACACAAAGAGACAAATAGAGTGAAAGAAACGGCACAGAAAAATCACAGCAATGGCACAAAGAGGCAAAAAAAGCTAGAGAAGCGAAACAAAAAAGTCACTGAGAGTAAGAAAAATGACACAAAGAGGCAAAAAAGAGAGAAATGACACAGAAAAGTCACACACAGAGTGAGAAAAGAGTGAGAGAAATTGCACAAAGATACCAAAAGAGCAATAAAAGTGGTAAAGAAAAGTCACAGAGTGAGAAAAGAGTGTGAGAAATGGCACAAAAAGGAAAAAGAGCAATCTAAAAGGGACAGAAAATTCACAAAAATAACACAAAGAGGCAAAAAGAGCGAGAAAGAAAGCACAGAAAAGTCAGAGATAGAGAGTGAGAAAAGAATTAGAGAAATGGTACAAAAAGCCAAAAGGAGTGATAGAAATGGCACAAAATGGTCACAGAAATGCACGGGCAAAAAGAGCTGGAGAAACAGCACAGAAAAGTCAGAGAGAGAGTGAGAAAAGGGTGAGAGAAATGCCGCAAAGAGGTAAAAAGAGTGAGAAAAGTGGCATAGAAAAGTCACAGTACGAGTGAGAGGAAAGTGCACAAAGAGAGAAAAGGCACAAAGTGTGAGAGTAAAGCAAAACGAGCAAGTAAAAAAGGCACAAAAAGCTACGTAAGAGTGAGAAAAAAGCAGAAAGATCGTGAGAATTGGCTCAAAAAAAGAGAGAGACCAAGGTGACAGAAAGCGCAAGAGGGAGAGAGGTGAGGCGGGTACACCGAGACGTTGGAGTGTCCCAGAAGGCTGTGCTGGATGGTGGGACAGGGGTGCATAGGTGATGTGGCATACTAGGATTGGCCAAGTGTGCCTGGCATTTAGAACAATCTGCTTTCACTTTAAAAACCCCTACACAATGGAGAGACAGCTGAGAAGACCCTGGATCTGGGAGGCAGCAACAACAGAAAGGAAGTTCAGCTGTAAAGAAAAGCCACCTTATGCCCTGCCAAGATGGACTAAGGACTTTGGAGGACAGTTACTATTATTTCATGCAATGTGGCACAGCAAGAGAACTCGCTGCACTGCATTGTGTGAAAGAGAAAAAACAGAAATGCTCCGTATTTACAAAAATGTGGAGCATTTCTGCTCTTTCCTTTTGCTAGCGCACTGTGTACTGCCTACCGCCAACGCAGGCACCCCTGCACCATAGTGCAATTGTGCCTGCGTTATGGGCAGGATTGTTTTTGTGCAGGAAGGGACATCTTGCTGCAATCCATAGAGATCTATTCATTTTCCATGTGTGCTGCAGAAAGAGGAAGTAACAGGGAGAAATAAAGATAGGCAGACCGTTTTGGCGCAAACCAAGGCTTACAAGTCTGTGTAAATCTGGATTTATATCATAATACATGAGTGGATGCAAGGGAATGCCCATACTCCACCCATGTAATGCCTACCTGGCGCAAAGTAACGGAAGGCAGTGCAATGTGTTGCATTGCGCTACTTTGTATTTAATAAACCAAGTCAAGCCACGCAAAGTGGCTTTGGCTGGCTAAAAAAATGGCAAAAATGATTTTGCGTCAGGCTGCACCAGAAAAGTGACGCAACACTGATGTAAAATCATAGTAAATCTGTGTCTTGATCACCAGCAGACCCCCAGGACTAGGGTGGTCTCTGTAGGGCAGTGATGCTGGCTCCCTTATAACCCCTGAGGACCAACTGGGGTAAGACCTAGACTCCACTGCTTCGCCTGGGTGCTCTGCAAGTCAGTCAGGAGGCCATGGAGCCTGGGAGTGCATGTTCGAGGGTGTTGTGCTTCTGGTGGTGATGGCGGCGGCACAAGATGCTCCCACCAGTAGGAAAGAAGCACCAGGAGCCAGACAGAGGAGAAGGCTGGTGCAGGGAGCCAGAAGACCCAGCTCCGCACAAAGTGTGCCCTTTAGCGGCCAGGTGGCCTAATGAGCATGCTCCTGGTGGCTAGAGCTTGCCATCAGGAGCAAATGAGTCAAAAATGATACAAATTGGCACATGGAGCGCCAAAGCTATGCAGCTTGAAAGATTTGACCTTCTAAAAAGAAAAATGTCAAAAAATGACAGTTTGGCAGTCAGCCACTATTCCTAGGATTGCCCCCCAGTTGTGGTCCAGGGCCCAGGGTCGGCACAATATTCTATTCTGTCTTGTTGGGGAGGGGGCTTGTATAGGGTCCCCTTCCTGAGCACGAGTTCGTCCTCCTGGGCCCACATCGCCACGAGGGCCGGCACATAATTAATGGGGCCTCGGGGCCTCATCCCCGGGACCCCAAAACCAGGAAAGAAAGGGGGGTGCTGTTGCACACCTCTGCATGGCAGTGTGCCTCTCCGCTCCCCGTGCCACATGGCAGCAGCACACCCTGCCAGGATGGAGCGAGCAGGGAAAACGAAGAAGCTGCTTTTCTAACCCTCCAAGGGGCATATTAACAACCAGACGATAGTCAATTATCGCCGCTTTAGCGTCCGTTTTCGGACGGAAAGCGGCGATAATTCTATCGCCTAATCAGCAAGCTCACGCTATCGCGTGAATCCCTGCACTATCGCCCTTTCCCCCAACGCCCATCCTTGCATCTCTAATGAGAAGCAAAGTGGGCGTTACTGGGCGTACCCCAGATGGGCTACGTTGTAAATATCGCCGATGTGCACATCGCGATATTTACAAGGCAGCCCACAGGATTATAGCAGACGTTAGATTTTGGCGAAAACTGCCGTTTTAGCCAAAATCCCCTGTGGGTCGTATCAGCAAGCTTATCGCCCTTTTGCAGGGAACATCGCTGGAAAACCAGCGATGTTCCCTGCAAAAGGGCGATAACATCGCTATCTCTGGAATTTTTATCGCCCTGGAGTAACGCGTTGTTAATAACGCGCTACCAGGGCGATAAATGCCAGAGATAGCCAGCGATAATATAATTATCGCTAAGCACGGCCAGCGATAATTATCTCTGGCCGTTGTTAATATGCCCCCAAGTTCCCCTTGTCTGTCTATGTCTTCCAGAAGTGGGTATATTTTGTTGCTTCTCCTGAAACTCGCAAAAAAGGCATAGAAATAATCCCAAATATTTGAGAAGGGGATGATTTACTATTGTAACTCCAGTCCTCGAATATTTGGGGAAAGTGCTTGTTTCTGAGCAGTGCCATACATTCGGCAAACAGAGTGATTAAGAATACTTTCTAGTCAGTGTGCATACCTGGAAAACATTGGCATGCGCGTCAGAAAGGTGTGGGGCATTGTCAAGCAAGGAGCATAAACAGAAGGAACACCAGCTCCCGCGCTGGCAACAAGTGGTGCCAAGTGGGCAGAGATCCTGCTGGGGCAGCCGGGAGTGGACTCCCTGCACTGCCCTCAACATGGTACAAATCCTGAGGGAATGACACCTGAGCTTTTAAAACGAAAAAGGAAGAGTAACAACAAAAAAGGAACCACATTGCGGGAGCTGCTATTCTAATATTCATAAAAATGGGCTGAGGAAATCCCCATAATGCCCCGCGAGTGAAACTAATTTGCATATTTCTTGTTCATGGTGCCTTCGCAGTAGAAAGGGGCACCACCACCAATGCAAGTTTTAAGTATTGTGGGGGGCTGCAGAAGGTGCATCAGCCCCCCAGAAGTAATTTGATACGGAACCCAAAGTTTTCTGAGACATTGAATTTATGACCCTGGCAGAGGCTTGCGAATTTTAAGCACTCTGAGAGCTTGATCTCTGGTGCTCTGAATTGAGGGAATTCTACATGTTTTGACTTATGGTTGTCTTATGCGTCCTGGAGGGTGTACCTGCTTTAACAGATATGTTTGAGTATGCGCTGAATATATATGGGGCAGTGATGCATCACTGCCACTTGATTGTCACTGGTGACTGCTTCTTGAATGTCACCTGTGATGGCAAACTCAGTGATACCTCCCTGCCTTCTTGTTGTTACTGCTGATTGCGGGGGCAATGACGGGTACCAGCGTTCTGGTTGTCACTTGTGACTGCTGAGACAATGATAGATACCAGCACCTCGATTGTCAAGTGATGACTACTAGGGCAATGATGCAGCCCTGCCACTGTCACTGGTGACTTCTGCTCCAATGATGCATCACTGCTCCTGGTCACTGGTGACTGCCGCGTCAGTAATGCATTAGTGCTACCTGATTGTCACAGGTGACTCTGTGGCAATGATGCATCACTGCATTTGGCTGTCACTGCTGTATCTTGGGTCAATGATGCCACACTGCCACTTGATTGTTACTGGTGACTGCAGGAGCACTGACGTATCGCTGCCACTTGACTGTCACTTGTGACTTCTGGTCCAATGATCCATCACTGCTCCTTCATTGTCACTGGTGATGCATTGGTGCTACCTAATTGTCACAGGTGACTGCTGGGGCAATGACGCATCACTGCACATAGTTGTCACTGCTGTCTCTTGGTGCAACGATGCCACACTGTTACTAGTAACTGCTGGTGGAGTGATGCATTACTGCCAGTTGATTGTCCCTGGTTGACTGCTGGTCCAATGATGCACTTCTGCCACTTGACTATCGCTGAGGATTTATGGGGCAGTGATGACAAGTTGCCACTGGATTGTTAAGGGTGGCTGCTAGGCAACGATGCACCACTACCGAATGATTGTCAATGGTCACTGCTTGGGCTTTGACTGTCATAGTGGTTGATATAGCCAGAACAAGTGCACGGTGCATCAGTCAGCTGCCACTTGACATCTGACCCACTGTTGCTTGTGATTCTGTTTTTTGCTCAAGTATTTTGGTGGAAACTATGCAATAAAGTTCCTTACACTTCCAAGAGTAATGATCTAATATAAAGTGCCTCAACAGAGAGGAAGAGGTACCCCTCACTGACAACAAGACCCCAGTGGTAAGTAATTTAAGAATCACCTATCTTGTCATCCTAATAGCTCTTCTGTCCTTTACACATACTATCATATAAAATATTCTTCTCAGATTGGTTAATACTATTTTATGGCGTTGACTACGGTATATACAAAAGGATCACTTACCAATTTCCTGTGTATCTGCAGACCTGTTTGATAATGTTTATAGATTATTATGGGCATTAGATAGAGAGTTCCAGGTGGCCTCCTCTGTGGGGACAGGGCTTTGTATTCTCAAACTGGACACACAGACGCAGGTTTACATCTTCACTTATCTGCCCGATCCTGGACAGAGTGTCTTACTGGTGTAGGTGAAAGGGCGAAGGAACTGGAGATCACTATGGCACTCAGGATCCAGTGAGTCCAAAGACAGAGAAGAGTCACAAGATGGTCTCACATAAGGGGCATCAACTGGTTCGATGGTGTATAAAAAAAAAATGCTGGACCAGCTCTACTCAGCCTGTGTTGATAACCTGCCTTGGAGCTTGGTGTGTCTGAGATGAGTCTCACCATCCCCACAAAGTGTGGCAATGACAACTGAGAGTAGACCTCTGAGCAATGGATCCTGGCTAAGGAGAACGGGTCCCCGGCTACGGCAAGGTGCTTGTTGCATTTCCCAGGGGCCAACCAGAAACAGCTTCACTATTGTCATGAAACTTTCAGATCCTCTCCTTGCTGTGTGGATTCAATCAATTAATCAATCAATCAGGGGTTGGTAAAGCGCAACTACTCACCCGCGAGGGTCTCAAGGTGCTTGGGGGGGCAGCTCCGTTGAATGCTGGGGTCATCCGAAGAGCCAGGTCTTGAGGTGCTTCCTGAACTGGGGCAGTGTGGAGGCTTGCCGGAGGTGGAGGGGGAGGCCTTTGCTTCGAGGTAGGAGAAGGATTTTCCTCCCGTTCTGGTCTTGTAGATGCGTAGAATGGTGGCCAGAGAGAGGTCGGCTGATCGGAGGTGTCTTTTGGGTCCGTAAAAGGAGAGGTGGTTGTTCAGGTATGTTGGTCCGGTGTTGTGAAGGGCCTTGTATGCGTGGGTGAGGAGTTTGAAGGTTATTCTTCTTTCGACTAAGAGCCAGTGGAGATCGGGGATGTGTTGGGTGATGTGGCTGTGGAGGGGGATGTCAAGTATCAGTCTAGCTGCGGCGTTCTGGACTGTCTGGAGTCTACGAAGGAGTTTCTTGTTGATTCCGGCATTGAGAGCGTTGCCGTAGTCCAGTCTGCTACTGATGAGAGCGTGCGTGACAGTTTTTCTGGACTCAGAAGGGACCCAACGGAGGGGGGCGCTAGGTGGCGCACGACAAAGATGGACGTGCATTAGTAAGGCTCCAGCCAGACCGGGCGGAAAAATATCCTTAACCCCCATCCTACATTGTTTAAAAAACCCTACATACGTCCCAACGAGGAACGGAATGACAGCTGATTCCAGCGACCCCAAAAAACCCACTGAGGTGCCTATCAGCGCTGAAGGAAAAGACAGTCGGAGTCCAGAGTGCGAGGCGGCGCTGACGCGCTGATAGGCAAGACCGGGGACGACTGGGCCCTACATGAGCTGCGGAGGCGGAGAGGAGAGAATTGAGCGGCTGCTGGCGGGCAGCCGGAACGTATACCTGAGGCCGCTAAGATAACGACGGGGAGCTGGAGCGGATGAGACACGGCACCAACGCAAGGTACAAAACAGAAGGAGTGGAAGGATCGGGCTCCAGGGTTCGAGGGGCACGGATCCCCGCACTCGCGGCGTAGGCGAATGAAGAAACACCAGTAAGGCAGGCTTGCGGCAGTCTACAGCAGGGAGCAGTGAAAATCCTCAGGGCAGGCAGAAGAGGAAAGAAACGCGAGCGCCCATATGAATAGACCCCGTAACCCCTGAGACGGTAAAGAAGGGCCGCCATCTTAGATCCTTAGTGAAGCTGCGGAGACGAGACGGATGGCTGCCCCCCGCTCCGGAGTATCCCTAAATCCTAGGACGAGGAGTGCCTGGTAGTAGATACCGACTCTAGGAAACACTGGCGTGGGAAAGACGAGCCAGGAAGCGAGGAGACATTACTGCTACCTGCGTAATTAGCCAGCCATTTTGAGAGCACAGGACTGCTCGGACATAACATTGATACGCAGGGCCTAAGAGGAGGGCAGCCAAGAGGCCTGCTGACTGTACACTCGGTGACTTTCGCTCACCTGAGCACTGCCCCCCACCCATACAGCGGCACCTGCAGCCACGTACGAGGGAGAGAAGGTATGATCAGCATTGGGGTCGGAACCGTAAAGACGCATCCAGTGGAACCCAAAGATAGTGCTAACCCGCAGACCTCTACTTCCAACTACGGTGCATGAATTATTAGAGACCCAGTGTGCAAGACTCCGGTGCTAAAGCCTGCCCATTACAATAGAGCGCACCGGATCGGAAATCCTTCTCAAGTACAGAGCCCACGCGCGACTGACAAAAGCTAGAGGTGGGCAAATACACGATAGAAGACGGAGGCCGGATATAACCCTGCATTTTGCCCAAGCGCAACACGGAACAGCTAATATGGGGCGCACCGATGCCAAGCAGGCGAAACTGTCATTCGACTCCCGCAGGCCACCCCGCTCACAGTCAGCGGAGCAGACAGAAGCGACAGCAGATCGCCAAGAGGAGGACTGGAAAACACTGCTCCTCAGTATGAAACAAAGCCTCACATCCATTGATGCGAAAATGGATACCATGAATGCCAGGATGGACTCAGTGGTAAATAAACTGGAGCAACACGATCAGAAGATCAACGAAGCTGAAACTAGGGTGTCGGAGTTAGAAGACGGAGCGGTAGCAAATAGGGAGCATGTACTCCAAATGGACAAACTGCTCAAAATAATTGCGGATAAAAACGAGGATTTGGAGGCCCGCTCCAGAAGAAATAACGTCCGAGTTCTTGGCCTGGCGGAATCAACCAACACAGGCCGTATGGAGGACTTCATGGAGACGCTGGTCATTGAACTCTTTGGGAGGGACTCCTTTTCAGCACATTTGACGGTGGAAAGGGCCCACAGGTCGCTAGCTGCACGCCCACCACCAGGAGCACCGCCACGACCAGTAATAATGCGATTCTTAAACTACCGCGACAGGGACGCGGTGCTACGACTGGCCCGAGAGAAGCAACAAATACGCTATGAGAATGCCACTCTGGCGTTCTTTCCCGATTTTACTCAGGCCGTGCAGGAGGCACGACGCAAATTCGCAGCAGTGAAAAAAAGCTCCAGACACAGAACATACCATACGCCATGATGTATCCTGCAAAACTGAGGATAACCCATAGCGGGAAACAACATTTTTTCACAAACCCACAGCAGGCAGAAAATTACCTTCGTCAGACCCGCCAGGCGATATCCACTGAGGCTGAGGCGCGCGGACGCCCCGGATCTCGATCTCCGACAGCGAACACGGAGTGAAAAGTTTGCATCCAGTTGCTGGTCGAATGACGGCTATGGCCGATTGACTATATACGGACTACTCCAAAGGGGTAATGTATTCTAAAAAATAACAAGTATGTACTCAGTTCCGCCCGGACACTCGCCTCCATCCCACTAAAGCGGTCTACCTGTTTGGGTAAGGCAGCGGGTGGGTGAAATAGAGGAGGAGAGTGGGCAAGTTGTGAGCCCCTAGTGACCCCCGCACGAGGGCGAGCCCCTTATTTCCTTCTACTGAGGGTTGATAGGTTAATGAAGTTGTATATCGTTGGGGGAGGGTACATATACTGGGCAAGTTGGGGATGCCAAAGTGGGAGGGGGAGGGGGCCGCCGGGGAAGTTACCGTTTAATGTACAGCTGATCAATGAAAAAGGCATATGGGTACAAACAACAAGCACACACAGAGGGAATGGCTGACACCACGAAAGACACAGATAAACTTAATATATTATCTTGGAACATACGGGGATTGAATAACCCACGGAAAAAAAGACAGGTGCTAGGTTACCTAGATAGACATCGCATTGGGGTGGCCCTGCTGCAAGAAACCCATCTAGACCCCAGAGTTACTCCCCAATTCGCGGCGAAATGGGCGTCTTACCGTTGTTTTTCATCGTATTCGGGGTATTCTAGAGGAGTGGCCATCCTCATCAGAAGAGGGGTGAAATTTGTAATGGGGGCTCGGACACTGACCCTGCTGGGAGATATTGCCTGATCTGGGGAAATTGAACTCGCATGATGTAACCCTAGCTAACTACTACGGCCCCAACACCGACGACACACATGCCCTGCTCCTAGTATGGGGTAAATTCAAGAATTAGGCACTACATATGTCATCTGGGAGGGATTTCAATACAGTAGTGAACCCGCAACTAGATCGTTCCCGAGCCTCACCCGCACACTACACAACTATGCAACGGACACTGAAAGACATGATAGACTCTAACTACCTACTAGACGCATGGAGGTATAAACACCCTATGATGCAGGAGGGGACACACTACTCAGCAGTACACTCGTCATGGGCCCGATTAGACTATATATTAGTCTCTATAGGGATGGCACACTGGCTGGCAAAAGTGACCCATCTTGCCCGTACGTACTCTGACCACTCGCCTGTTGTGGTGACCCTTCGGACCCCGGCTACCCGATCGCCCTATGTGAACTGGCGACTTAACCCCCTGCAGCTACAAGACCCAGTTTTTAAAGCCGAAGTAGAGCAGGAAATCCAAGAGTTTTTTGAGCGAAATGTAAACTCTGTATCGAGCTTAACAACAGTGTGGGAGGCATTCAAGGTTACTGCCAGGGGCTGGTGCATCTCTAAGGGGGAGGCATTCTTAAAGAACTGCGCAGGGACCTACAGACATTAGAAGGGGACATGAAGGCCCTTGAGAGACACCTCTCATCCGGCACAGATGATGGGGCAATAAGAGCTGAACTACGCAACAAAATGACAGAATATGAGATCACAGCGGACCGAGAATGTAGATTCCGGGGAAGCCCCATATGGCGCGAATATATGGAGAAGGAGACAGACCAGGGAAGGCCTTGGCGAATGCAGTACGCTCTCCTAAATTTGCTAATTATATTGCGGAAATACAGGATGAACAGGGAAAAACGCATAGGAATCTACCTGACCAAATACATACGTTTGTAGAATACTACAAAAAGTTATACACCTCCCAAAGGGGTCCCCCTCTGGACTTGCAGCAATACTTCGAGGATACGGCCCTGGCGTGGTTAGGGGATAACCAACGTGAATTCTTGGGTCTGGACCTGGAGGTGGACGAGATTACAGATGCAATAATGCACATGCGATCGGGACGGGCGCCGGGATCAGATGGGCTGCCGATGGAATTTTATAAAACATACGTGCAGATACTGGCTCCCATGTTAAAAGCAGTATTCTATGAGGCTTTAGAGGAGGGTAGGCTACCCACAACCATGAGAGAAGCCCAGATAACCTCCTTACTCAAACCTGGCAAATCCCCGACAAGCTGCGAGTCCTACCGACCCCTATCTTTACTCAATTGTGATACCAAAATCCTGGCAAAAGTTCTAGCTACCCGCCTTAACCTCCTGATGGAGCGCCTAGTGTTGCCGGATCAGGCGGGTTTTGTCCCCAACCGGGCGACATCCCATAATCTCCGAACATTGATGGTTGTACTGCAAGACATAGATCCTAGCTGTTCGGCGGTTGCTGTCTTCCTAGACGCCACCAAGGCGTTTGATTCAGTGGAGTGGGACTATCTGATAGGAACCCTGGGTCACATGGGAATGCCACCTACCTTCTTGAATTGGGTAAAGTTGCTATATGGGCAGCCACGCGCCACAGTATTGTTAAATGGGGACAGATCTGCCAAATTCTCCATCTCTAGAGGAACCAGGCAAGGCTGCCCACTGTCTCCAATCTTATTTGCCTTAGCAATCGAACCTTTAGCAGCGAAACTGCGACAACACCATAAAAACAGCGCCCTGGTTTACCCGTCTAGACAACTACTCATCTCCCTATACGCGGATGATATGACATTATATATAAAAAACCTCAGGACAACCTCAACCCTGCCCTGCGCGAGATCACTAAATTCGGTGTCATCTCCGGAATACAAATAAATTGGAATAAGTCTGCAGTGTTCCCATTAACGAGTGCAACCACCCAGCACCAACTAGATTACCCACTGGCCTGGGAAGCAGATGATTTTAAATATTTAGGGATACATATTACTAGGGACAAAGAGGTATTAATGCGCACAAATTATGGAAAGGCCATTGATAAAATGACGGATAACGTTTCCAAGTGGATAAGATTACCTCTGTCAATGGCGGGACGAATATCACTAATCAAGATGACAATATTGCCAAAAATTTTATACTTATTCACTAATATACCATATCACCCAGGCAGATTCTTCTTCAATACACTTAGGACGCAGCTAGTACGACTCATCTGGGGGAGGAAACAGGCACGACTCAACCTAGCCACGCTGATGTTACCATATCATCAGGGAGGATATGATGTGCCTAATTTCGAGCAATACTACTATTGTGCACAGGCGCACTTTGCTGTTTACTGGTTCCATCCACCTCCCTATATGCCGCATCTGGCAGTGGAGGATGGGTATATGACTCCGACAGCTCCGGAGGGATACATATTTACGCCAGTGAAAGAGCGGGGGCGGGATCCAACTACAGTGGACTGTACCGTTGCTGCATGGAGATGGATGGCGCGTAGTATGAAAACACCACTAATGTATTCACCCAATATGACATTAAAGAATACCCCATTGCTACAGATTACATATGAGGGACTATGGCGTAGACTGATGGGCAAGCTCCACTATAACAAATGGGGGACCTCTTTGTCGAAGGACAATTTCGAACTCAGGAACAATTTTTCGGAGACTGCACACCCACACATATGGATGTATTCATGTATATCCGACTCCGGCAGAGCATGAAGGCCATAAACCCAGCATTTCCATGTGAACCAGACACATTTGCGCCCATACATACATTACTACAGGCTGAGGCACCTAGACATGTTATATCCCAGCTATATAAACAGGTGCGAGGTGGTGCCCCCTCCCAACCCCTAAGGGCCAGAGTGGAATGGGATAAGGACTTAGGAATCGCTCTAACGGACGAACAGTGGGAAAAATGCTGCATGCAGACAGAGGCAGTGACAGGCAGCAATAGATTACGACTAATCCACTTCAAGTTCCTACATAGACTGTACCATACACCGGCCAAGCTACTTAAATTTCGCTTGAGAGATAATGACAGGTGTGAACGATGCGGAGGGGAGGGGGCGGACTTTATACATCTGGCATGGCAATGCCCACAGGTGGCGCAATATTGGGAGGACATATTCACCGGTATGTCCGCCATGATAGGACTACAGATCACTCCATCCCCATTAATAGCTCTCCTGGGCTTAACTACACCTATAGTAACAGTACACAAAAAGTATTTAGCAATGGGCATACTACTAGCAAAGCGCCAGGTGGCATGCAGGTGGGGAAGGGGCCGTGCGCCCAAATTCAAGGATTGGATGAGGGACCTCACCACATGGCAGGAACAGCTTCACAATTATGCAGACCTTCTGCCCATAAGGTCCAGACCTAAAGATATATGGGGGCCATTGACCACCTACTTGTTAGCGCAGACGGCAGACACTGAGGGAGATCGGGGGGAACAGGAGGACACAAGGGAGGGAGGAACGACTTAAAGATCGGAAGAATACGTCGACAATGATGCAACACCTTAAAGCAGGGCGGATAGAGCTAAGGAATCTGAGCGACATAATAGAGGGACCATAGAATGTGGCAGAGGACAACCCAATGAGAGCAGAAAGTAACATTAGCAATGTATGACTGACTCAGGCGATTAATATGATTCTGATTTCTTGCTTTAAGACACTGGAAGATGCTAAAAAAGTACCATATGCTGAACATGCTGGGATACCTGGGCGGGAGCGGGTGCTGGGTGGGAGAAGGGCAGCAGAGGGAGGGATTGTTAGATATATATGTTCCGATTGTCATGCCTTGGAAGCAACACCAGAGACAATAACAAATGCAATATAATGTACATACACTTTGTGACGCTGTACTATGCCAAATGCCAATAAAGGTTTTTGAAAATTAAAAAAAAAAAAAAAAAAAAGAAGGGACCCAACGGAATGTCTTTCGAAGCATGCCGAGGGTGTTGAAGCAGGTCGATGATATGCCGTTGATCTGGATTCAGGTTCGCGGCTCACAAACGTCCACAGCTGGCACCCCCACTCTTCAGCTGGCCTGCCTCTCCAACATTTGCTCTGGAGTCACAGAGCTACAGAGATGGATATAACAAGCCAGAGCTCAGCAATAAGCCAGCCTTGAGTTGGGATGTCAGAAACAATTTGACAAGTAAATAAAATGAGTTGCGTTCTTCTTAGACAAAGAAGAAAGCGAGGGAGACCATGAAAACAAAGAATATCGCACATTGGGATCCAAAAACCTAGTAAGGGGCTTGTCTTTGTCCACATCTATGGTAGACATGTCTGGTCTGAGTACAGTTGCGTTATTATGGAGGAATGTATATATTTCCATTAAAAAAGCACAATCAGCTTGTGGTCAGAGGAGTGGTAGTTGCTGAGAATTCTTGAGTTTGACAGCTAATGTTTCTTTGTGCTTATATACAAAAGCACCCCTCCCTCCTGCATTCTGAGTTTTGTTTCCAAAAACTCTTTGTGGGTTAGAATCTTCCTAGGTTAGTCCTGGGAGGTTTGTTTGCACTACTAGCTGTTCAGTACTTTGTTTAGACTGGTCTAAATCTGGACCCATGGTTACCGCGCTCCACCTCAAAGGTATCAGTGTGGCTGTCTCAGAGGAGCCCATTAACAAAGTTTCACTGTGGGGAAAAAAAACGATCTCATTGGGTTGGTGCTTGTATACACTTTACACTGGCCATGTTGATGGAACTGATGTTAGTAAAATGTATTATCTTTGCTAACTTGACATTGATTTAGTATATGTTTTCCAGATTTCGTCTCTCCAGCGTGCACCAAACCGAAACCTATTTTCAGAAAGCGTGTCGATGTTCCAAACTATTTGTGTTGTCTGCCTGCTGCTCTCTCATGTCTAACACTTTGCTTCCTGTTCAATCAGCTGCTGTGATTCCTAAGCTCACTTGCTTACCAAGGCCTGGGGGCAGTCAGCCTAGGTGCCTCCCATGGGTTCAAGAGGCTACAATCTCATTCCAAGGACCTGGTGCTTCACACAGTGTCACTGTCTTTCCTCACAGGAGGTAGGTATAGTTCTTACAGTACCTCAGCATGATTCCTTTCCTCAGGGGCCCCTGGTCATCACGGTCAAGATGCCACCTGCTCAACCCAGCATGTGCAGCTTCATTTGTGCCTCGGCGGAGCAGGCTCGCCATGTAGGAATTGTCAGATGGGACTCTACTAAGATCTGAAAGACTGAGTCCACGGCGCATGGATCCTGCAGCCACTTGATGCTCTCAGGTTTATAGCCCAAAAAAATCATGTTAAGTGCTATACAAAATTGTGTAAAATGATGTAGTGCAGCCAGAATCAAACAACAGTGGGATTCCAGTTTGGTTCTCACGCACAATCAGATATGTCCTACTAGTTTGTGTTTTTGGGGAAAACTCCATCCAACATTTTGCAGCAATTTATACTTGTCTTGATGTCAAGAGACCTAAGTTTCCTGCCCCTTCTTCAGACGTCTATGGTACAAAGTGCAGGCCTTGTTGACGTCTTGCAAGTGGATGTTGAAAAATTCACAAACTATTGAAGCAGAGCATGTCTTGGTGTTTGCCAGGGCGGGCAGTTCTGGAGGATGTCTTGATGTACTTACCGCAGTCGTCAACCTTGGGAGTCTGCGTTGTATTGCTTCACAGAGGAGATGGGCGGGGGGAGACTCCAACATTCTTTTCAGGGGGATTTTCTCAGCAATCTCACACAATTTTAGACCTGAGAGGGAAAAGGTAGAAATCTCGAACGATGGCTCTTCCATCCAATCCATCCAGTTTGCGAGGCTCTGCCCACCAGCGTCGGTGGAGTCAGTCAGCGCCCTAGGAGACTTTGCCCTGGCCTGCCCTGGATGCTATCCTGCGATACGTCATAATAAGCTATACTAACAGTGTATCTACCATTTGTCTGGTCTCTCCGAGCTCTCAGAAGCCCGAGGGCTCGTTCCAGTGGTTCTTTAACTTCTCGTTGACTTGAGTCATCCTGGACTGGTGTCAAGCTTAGCTAATTAGTGATCATTAGTGTTAGATTCAGCCTTAATGCTGGTTCCTATTTATTTAATGGAAATGATAAGTAGTGTAAATCTTTATAAGGTGCATTGACAATTGATGACTGTGCCTTTGGTCTTTGTTCAGCAAGGGTGAACGGAGGTCCCTTGCCGGGTACAAGCCTATGTGCTGTTGGCATCCTGGATGAGTCAAGACAGTGCTGATATTGTTAGAAAAACCTTCTGGTTCAACAAGCAGATTTTTAGAACAGACTGGCAAAAGCTCTTACTTATACATTAGCACATTCAGCACGCATCATCAACATCTCTTCCTCAGGTTGCTGATGGAGTGTGGTAATATGTACACTTTATGAGTGTGGCATTGAAGGGCTGTGTTCCAGATGGAATGCGGTCAGGTGATCGATATATGTAGATAACGCATGATGCACGTGGAAGCGGACATATCAAATTGTTGTTCCTATTTAAACTGCAAAAGATAATCTGGATTTTACTAAAATTATATATATATATATTATACAGTACTTATTATAGGGGCTTTCAGCCAGCCCTTTTCCCCATTGTTCTGTTCTTGTATTATTCACATGTTTCTTCTGCCCACTGCAGCATACACCAAGAGGCAAAGGATCAGCCCATGTCAGCCACTGGCTAACTTCACTTTGACTGACTGCATTCTGCTCTTTCACAAGGAGCACATCCACCCACAAAGTAGTTCCCAGCAGTGCCAGGGATTACAATGGCAATGTGTGCTTTTTTAGACTAAAAATTATTTTTGTATTTAGCCAATTTTCTTTTCATATTGGTGCGGGCCCAGCAGCTCCCCCTACATTAAAGTTTTACAAAAACCATAGCAAAACAAGCCATGACAAAGCCAAAAGACAGGTAGCCACAACCACACCTTATCGGTATTGCCTACGCTTGCTCTCACCAGGTGTCTGCGTTGATCCTGTCTTTACAGACTGCTGTATTGGCTACGGCAATTCCCAATATATCTCACTTCCGAAAATGTCATCAACAAATTCCAGCTCCTGCAGAGGTCAACCACTTCTTTCAAAAGGACATATCGGCTTCATGGTCGCCAGGTCATATGTGGGGTCTCCTGTTGAGAGCAGTGGCGGCTGGCATCTACGGGGGAGGGAGGGCACGCAAATCACATTTTTTTAAAAATGCACGTGCAGATAATATATTTAAAAAAAACACTTACCTTATATGAGCACAACGTCCTCCGGTCCGGACCTCTTCTCTGGCAGGAACTGGAACCGGATGCAGCAACTTCCTTGGCAAATCCTGGCGCTGCTCTCACCAACATGAGAGCAGCGCTAAGATTGGTGGGAGCAGCCTCACTCGGCGCTCCACAGCACTCTGGAAGCTTTGTCTTGCTTTAAACCAGCTGTCTTAAGACATCTGGGTTAGAGCTGTTTAAAGTGAGCATGTGTGGCTGGCCGGCCAAAAAGACATGAGCACTTTCAACTGCACAGCCAGCCCACCATCCTCCCTGCTGAGTGACATGCTACTATCACTCAGCAGCAACCCCATCCCCGTCCTGACGCTCTCTTCGGGAGGGGGCATGAAAAATAAAATGCTAATAAGTTATACCATTTTATTTTTCATCTCTGGGGTTTAGGGAGGCCTATGGGGCGACGCTCCTCCGCTCCAACGGAGGAGCCGCCATGAATGAGAGAGCCTTACTGAAATGTCAAAGTACAGCATCAACTATGCAGCGACATGTCTGGAGCCTCCTACCCCACATCCGGCCCTCATGCATGAAACCATGCCACCCAACAGTTCCCTTATAGGTCATACTAAAAACATAAAAACACACACTCAACTAACCTTATATAATAACAAGCCGTGTAGGAGTCCTATAGACCAGCTCCTTCGACCCACTTCAGTGGTTTGAAATACTGTAAAAAAGTTACAATAAAAATACCGTATATGAACTCTCGCACAGGAACAATAACGAAACCCATTGAGCAGGCCCAGATTAAAAATGTGTGTGTTTTATTTAATTTATTTATTGTCGTTTCATATAGTACAAGCTTGGCTCAAGGGCATTAGAGGGATTTACATGAGCACCAGACCACACACACATATATTTTTGGGAATGTTATACAAAACCAATTCTTTCAGCGAGGCTCTGGATCTTTATGTCGTAAACCATATTGTATATTTGGGGATACATAACAACATACAGACCCTGGGCTTTGCTAGAGGAGCCAGGATACTACCCTTCCACCCTATTCTCTTAAATCACATGTATATCTACATTTCCCTATATTTTTCTGCAGTGATGGTTAAAACTTTGATTTAGAAGGTGGAACTAAATACGTAATCTGTAAAATAGCAGCATAACATAGCTGACTACCAGTGGTACAAGTGGGTGGGATTGGCAGGGCACGGCGTGCCCCTACTTTTTTAATTTAATAGAATCCGTTCCCCTACTTATTTATTTTAAAAATGCGTACCAGGACGACAGAAATAGCCAAGGACTATAGCTCATTTTCTTTCTTTGAACAGGGTGGGGAAGTGCATCACTCCTGGAGGTACTGCAAACCTGGTTGATGCGTGAAGTGGAAAACGTTTAATGTGATCCTTATCAGCTGTTTTCCTTATTTTAGTTCATAAAATGTGTACGGCGGCTCTGTGTCCAGGGATGTGGTCTTTTTAAACCATACTGCTTACGTTTTGTAAGGATATAAGCAATGGACATTGAAGCGGGTCCCTTCCAGGCCCTGTAGTCATGTACTTAACTTTTCAGGCAAAAACACTCATTGATTTCTGAATAATGAGTGTAAAAGCTTTAACGTACCCATGTTGTTCCTGCTTACATTTCATATGCTTTACTTAATCGTGCATTCCCTTTGAGTGTTTGCTTTTCTCCAGGATGTTGTTACTTTTTTTTTTTCAGGCAGCATATTTTGTCTAGTGCATAATTTTAATAGATGCGCACCCAGGTGTTTATAGTGGGCCACAATTGGGTTGTAGCTGAAGGCAGCGCGAGTATCTCTCAGTGGGGCAGTATGGTGTTCAGTGGGGGAGAGGATGTGGCACTATGGCCAGAGCTGCTGAATTTGGAACTGGGGAACCAGGTTCAGCCTTCATGACCAGTCCACCAGACCACTCTCCTGAGGGAGCACATTCCCATGCTAGACCTTAGAAGGCCCCACTAGACCTAAGAAGCCCTGGTGTCTTAACACCAGCAGGTGGACCCTAGCTGTGGGAAGCGTGGGTTAACCTTGAAGGCCTGTCCAGCTCCATCCATACTGAAGTTCACCCTTTAGTCTTGCAGGCAGGCCAACGAAGCAGCACACATATAGCGACAGTGACACTGTCACTGAGGTCACATGACCCTTGAGGCCAGTCCGCCTCACCCATTGGTACCTCCATTGGCCTTGTTTTAGCAGTAGTAGTGCAACTCATCAGGGATCGGCAATGCAGGATGTGCATGCACACCAAACTAAGTTTACAAACTTCACGGTCTCTCTGCTTCATGCACAAGCACTTTTAACATGTGCTGCCTGATTTGGGGCCCTGGAATAATGCAGTAATGGAGGACAAAATTATGTCGCAATGTTTTTTTGGGGGGAATATTTTCATTAAGGTTTTCATGGATGATGTAGCACAATCAAGTAATAATCCACAAATGAGCAGGAAGTTCCCATCATTTGTTTGTCTTAAATAACAAGAACATAGAACAACAAAACCTGCCTCCCACACCCATTCCCCCAAAGCCCGACAGCAGCCTGTGATGTTGTAGCAATAAGAGAGCACATTGAACCACAAATTAAGATGATAACAGGGACAAACACAGTGTCCCTCTCCTAATCCCAGCTGGCTCCACCTCCCCTCGTCCCAGCAGTCCCTCCAAGGAATAATATGATATCCATTTCCCCCAAACTTTATGGAATTTTCAGGGACAGCCTCTGCTGGCCTTCTTAGCATTTTTAGCTATTAAGTACATATCCATTCCTCTCTTCCACTCATGTAATGTGGGGCATTCCTCGGTACCCCAGTGATGAGCAACATCTCTTTGCCACCACCAGGCTGAGGCCACAAAACAATAATTGAGCCTGGGGCAGGTCATTGTCATTAGGGATACCCAGGTGAAGAAACCTCGGGTCCAGAGGGAGGGGCAGCGAAAACATGGCACTGAGTTCTCCAAGAATAGCACTTGTATGTGGGGACAACTCCAGATAGTTTGGAAAAAGGACCCCTCGTGATCATTACATCTAAAACAGTGTGGAGCGAGGGCCCTTCCCATGGCATGGAGGCGGCGCCAGTCGTAATAGACACGATGGAGAATCTTGAACTGAACCAGCCGGAGTCGTGCCTTTATTGGCACTTCCCTGGGATGCGTTAAGGCCACTTCCCTGTAATTATGTCGCAGTGTTGACTAAATTATGCAGAAAAAAAAGTCTGCAGTGTAATGTGGTACATTTTCTGATACTTTATTATTTTGACATTTTTACACATACTAACAGTCTCTGCAAATATTTTGCCTCATTCCTACCAGTGTAACATACAAATGCAGCAGTGAGAAAGGTGTCCAGTCAACCTTTGCATAGGGCCCTTCACTTCTCAGCAACACAAGTCACATTTTTTAGTAACTTTTGATCTGTTTGGACCACAAACAATTTTTTAGTTCAAATAGTCAGATTATGCAGCAGATTATGTTTTATGTGGCAAATATAGCAGAGCCATAATTATGTGGAAAACATTTGTAAACTAGAATATTTTGCCATTTATGTTTGAACTGCTCTTGTGGAAAATGGGAGAAGTGCTGATGACAGAACCAGCATGGCTCGGAGGCAAATGGCTTCCACTTTTAAGTGTATTTGGGACATTCTGTGATTGGAAACATATTTCACTTTGTGAATGTATTTTAATGTCAATAACTCATATTAAACCTTAAATAAACCTGTGTATCCATTGGTTGGATTAAATAACGTAATAAGATGTAACTGGTTAGTGAAATGCCTAATAAATATGAAAAATTGGTATATTTTGCTCTTTCTGGCCACACCTCTGACTCCTCCCACTGACCCAATCCTTGGGTTATTCCTGCCCTCTAATTCTCTGCCCACAGATCCCCTACTTTTTTCCCCCCAGTTCGACCACTGCTGACTACAGGTCACTACCGTACCAACTCAGTGCTTTAAATGGCCCGGTGCTGTCCGGTACTGACTACCAGCATGTTTTTATTTAGAGAGGGAGAGTACCGGCACTTCTCAAGAGAAATGCAATACTTTTAATTGGAGAGTACCGGCATGTAGTGTCCTGCTGGACACGTTCTAGTGTTCGGCAGGAAGCTGTACTCCCAGCCACTCCCTCGAGGGCTGGACACACTGCACCCCCACACCCATCCATCACGGGTGTCACGAGTGACGTGGCCCCGCCAATAAAAGGGCCCGGGTGCATGTGCTCGTGGCCAGTTACTGCACTACGTTACCTGGTGTCTGTGTCTATCATTTCTGTAATGCGGGCCTGAGGCCCAACACCACATTGGCGACGAGGCGGGTAGCTAACCCTGCATGCCTTCTGCTTTGCTTCATCGTCCCTCATGGGGGAGGAAATGAGCCCGGCAGGCGGCACCCCCGGCGCGCTGTCTACAGCCACCCGTGACTGCAGAGAGGACTGAGCCCCTCGTGTCACCCGGTCACCGCCTCCAAGGTAGCCTGCCTGGAAGCGCACTTAGGCCCATTGCCAGCATGACGGCCGATGCCGTGCTGAGGAAGAAGGGGGGCCACCCTGTGCATGGGCCAGCGTCACGAGGAAAATCCAGACAGACGCCCGCACACGGCCGTCGCTGCAGCCCTAACGCCGGCCAGCCTGACAGCAGAAGGTCAGTGGTCCAGAGAGCAGACAGACGGAAAAAGGATTGCCGCTGCCAGCGCTGCGCGAGAAGCGCCTGAGCCTCTGACCCTCGGAGTACCCCCGTCCATGCCCTGAGGCGTTCACAGGCTGTCCCACCCGCCGTGCCTGCACTGAAAGCACCGGGAGAAGGGACACGACGTGACAAGATTGCACCCAGACTTCAACAACGAGGCGACCGCGTCCGCGAGCCAGCCACCGGCCCATGTGAGCGAGCTGCATCCCACACAAGGCAGCCTCGGAGAAGCTACCCACACCTGCCCCTGCTGTGCGGTTAAGCCAACCCGGCTATGCCCCAGACCGCACCTCGGGTGGACTCACCTGCCAGACGGTAGGCGCGGGGAACGGAGCAGAGGAGCCGGCCCGCTGAATGGCACCAGTACAGCCTGCTTACGGTGAAGCGCGCACCCGATCATCTTCAAGCCCGCTGCAGACACACCCCGAGGCCGCACCGGCGGCTTATGTCTCGCATGGAGTGCGGGTGAGCTGGAAAGCAGCCTGCAGCCTCAGGCAGCTGCCGCGGCCGGCGTAGTGACGCGGATGAAGCACCACCTAGCGGCTGCACCGTTCACCGCTAACAGTAGTGCCCTGCACACGGCCGCCCTGTCTGGGACTGGTCTTCGGAGAAAACGCCACCTGCTTGGAGCAAGTATCCCTACCTGCCAGGGAGTAGATCCTTTCCTTCCTTCGTGCTGCCGGCGGCCGCTATGCTCTCAGGTCAATGCCCCGCCAGGCGAAGAGGAAAGGAAGCCGCAACTCAAGCCCACAGCACAGACCCCTGTGTGGCCTGCGATTCGAAGTGAAGCTGCCGTCTAGGGAAATAACTGGGACCGCGTCTGCAGCGCCTCCTAGCTGCAGCGCCTCCTAGTGGCCGCATGCCCGCACCGCACCAGAGGCTGAAATCGATAGAAGCACACGCAGCAGCCAGCTTCACTGCCAACCAGCCTTAGCAACGGAGCCGCAGCGCACTCCCTAAGTCAGCTGTGCCCCTACCTGCCGGTGAGTGAGTCTTCCGCTAACGCTGCCGGCGGCCACCAGCTCCCAACAAAGGCCCTGTGCCTCTCACCTGCACCGCTACACCCCCAACAGTCTCCAGCCAGCAGCATCAGGAAGGCTGTTGCAGCCCTGTAAAGTATTATGGCGCCACCTGGGGGCCAATAGGCCTCACTGCACTCGCACAGGAGTCGGCTGCTGGAGCACGTATGTAACGTGAGCAGCATATACGGCCAAGCGTCAAGAAGGCCAGCAGTGCCTCCTGGCTATGCCTCAGTAATGCACTACCCCAACTCAACTAACAGATGAAAACAGGGACATCTACAGCTCTGCACTGCCCTCGCTCAATGGAAACTGAGGCTGCAAAGCACAGCCAGTACCAGAACTGACTGCACCCATCTGCCCTGCAAGAGAAGGGCACATGAGAGGCCTACAGTGTCTCTGTCCCTATGCAGCAAGCCCAATGTGCCAGATGAATGCACGCACGAGGAACCCACACCTAGCAAAGAGATACCAGGGGCCCAGGACTACCCCAGCACAGGAACGTGCCAAGAAGCAAAGGACGGCAAAGCCCAGTAAGACGCCGAGCCCCAAATGAAGCACACAAAGACGGACGGGGTGCATGGCGCACCACCCCAACGGGCTGCCTAGATTTTCAAATGAGAAAAGACTGGGCACATCACCAAGGGCCCCCAGGAAGCCCGAAGCTTCTCCAGCCCAGGCAAGCGCTGACCTAACTCAAGCAGCAACACCAAAGACAACCCCCACTAGCAAGAGTGGACGACCAGCCAAGACAGCAACGTCTCAAGGGAGCTGTCCCCAGCAACAGCGCAAGAAAGACTGGTGCAGAGCACGCACCACACATGGCTGCCCAACGCCACCGCCGGTGAAGAGGTCGCGTCACCCGCTCCTGCTGGTGAACAGGCACAACCGTAAGCTACACCACAGGCACACCAAGTGCCAGAAGAGAGCACCCAAGAAGAAGACGGAGCGCACTTAGTCAGAGACGCGAAGAAGGCCGCGCCAGCGAATCTGACAGCACGGGCAGGGGCCCGGTAGATAGAAACATCTCCACGAAGAAGCACTGCTGAACGCAGCATCGAGAATGCCTGCATCTCTATTGCAACAGCAAAGCCCCGCAGTGGGCCGAAGACAACAGAGTGTCCTCCCTCGCACTGCCTCCAGATGGAGTCAGCAGTGACCCACGACAGGCAAGAGAGGAGTCGCACACTCCACGTGGCAGGCCGCCACAGCAACATGCGCTCCTACAACCGGCGACACATGACCGGACGTCACGTCACCCAGCAAGCAAGGAGCACGTCACACGAAGTGACCAGTCCTGACAAGCACGCCAGAACAAAGGCAGAAGCAGGCGCCATGACAGCGCCGCCTCGAGGTCCCAGCGCAACACCCTCGAGAAAAGAAGAGTGACAGCCATGTCACACGAAAGGGAAGAAGAGTGACAGCCCTGTCATACTGAAAACTGGACGAACACAGGTGTGGTGAAAAGACCAACAGGAGGAGAAGACCGAGGACTCACACAGCAAGCCAAGAGCACACCCAGACACACCAGACAGCCACCAAGGCGGACCGACGTCCCTGGACACAGCCTCACGGGAGAACCGAGCACAAGCCGCTGCAAGCGCAATCCGCGTCTCTCCCTAACGCTTCCCCAGGCGACCGTCCATCCCAGAGTGTCGGCAGTCAAAGTCAACGGCATCCCTGCTCCAGGCCGCAGATGCCGTGGGTGGAGATCAGCACCGAGTGTCCCTCTTCACACCGCCTCAAGATGGAGTCGGCAGTGGCCCCCAAGTCAGGCAAGAGAAGATCCGCACACTCGCCGTGCCAGGCCGCCACCAAAGATCAATCTCAGCATGACGGAGACACCTGGCCTCCTCACTTCCAACTCTCCCAGCAAGTCACCACCACTTGTCATTCCGACTCACCCCCGGGCTGGCCTCCGCCATCACGCCAGCTCTCAGCACAAGCGTCAAACATCACTCCTAGAGTACCACTGGACTGGAGTCCTCCCTGGTTGCCACACCAGCCGACAAAAGAAACCAGAGGCTACCTGTGAACATGGCACCCACCTGAACCGCGGCAGCGAGAGCAAGTCTTAACCAAGACTCATCTACCCTCGCGGGTTGTGCGTGAGACTCAGTAACGGCTCCTCGGTAGTCCTGCAGCTGCCCCCAGTCGGCACACAAGCACCCCCAGTGCAGTCCTCCTGCAGTCCCGCAGCAACCCCGACAACGGGCCTCCCCAGGCGGGAGAGTGAGAAGAGACATTGCCCCACCGACAGGTTATCGGTTACAGCCAAGCGGTTCCCTAGAGACAACTGATCAGGCAACACCTCCAGGAACTTTCACCAGGGACTCCATCCTTGTCCATGACGCAACCCACTGTATGAACTGTTAGAATTCACCGCAGACCATCCTCGACGTCAGCAGAGCGGAGCCATGCAAGACTGCAAGACACGTCGTCATCTGTGAGCCGACGGTATGCAGTGGACGTCTCCAAGCCAGCGGTCGTGTCCTGAGCCCCTCAGGTTAAACTACGAGTGCCCGCCGAGATGGTCCTGCTGCAGGCCGAGTCCCCGGCCCATGTCTGATGTCTTCCCGCCACCTGACTCAGAAGACTTATGGACCCTGTGGTATTTCCGTTAACTGTTTGTTTTGTCCCCACAGGTTTGGACTAAAGTTGTACTTGTTCTTCAATAAAGTTGAGGAGGAATGTAGTGTCCTGCCGGACACGTTCTAGTGTTCGGCAGTAAGCTGTACTCCCAGCCACTCCCTCGAGGGCTGGACAAACTGCACCCCCACACCCATCCATCACGGGTGTCACGAGTGACGTGGCCCCACCAATAAAAGGGCCCGGGTGCACGTGCTCGTGGCCAGTTACTGCACTACGTTACCTGGTGTTTGTGTCTATCATTTCTGTAATGCGGGCCTGAGGCCCAACACCACACGGCACTTCTCAGAAACAAGCAGGTACTCTGCACTTATATTTTTCCATTTCAAGCACTGTACCAACTGAAGCATTTCCTTTACTAATTGCATATGCCACATGCATGGTGGTCATATGGAACACTAGTAAATGTGGAAATGCGAAGGCACACATTGCAAACCCTTGAGGGTCGCAAAGGCAAGGAGACGGAAAGCGGGTAACTATTTTCCCTCCTGTGACTTGCAAAGAGCTCAATCAATGTTTTGCGACCACTCAAACCATCACAAAGCTTTGAATGTTTAACTCCCGCCAAAGCCAGTCATTAACAATTCACAAAATGGAAGGTGCCCGTGTTTCACACCCGTCACTGTGCTCTGAGCAGCTGAAGGCACAGACGTGGCGATACAAAAGGGGATGATGGACGGAACGTTTGAGCCAATCAAACACTCACCCCCAGTCAACTGATCTGGGTTTAATCCATCATCATTCTTTAGCTCACTCCACCACCCCAGTTCAGACATGGCCATATGCAAATCAGTCTGACCCTGTGCCTCATGGGAACAGTCCAGCCCGAACTGCCAAGCCATGTCTTCCCTGGACCGGAAACAAGCATCCTAGGACCGGTTTCTGGCATTCCAGCCGTCATCAGCCAGGCTTGCTTGAATCCAGTGGCAAAGTGAGCAAGGGACCCACGTCTGGGCATACCCCCGCCAACTTAGGGCGAACAAAGCGATACAAAAGGGGATGATGGACGGAACGTTTGAGCCAATCAAACACTCACCCCCAGTCAACTGATCTGGGTTTAATCCATCATCATTCTTTAGCTCACTCCACCACCCCAGTTCAGACATGGCCATATGCAAATCAGTCTGACCCTGTGCCTCATGGGAACAGTCCAGCCCGAACTGCCAAGCCATGTCTTCCCTGGACCGGAAACAAGCATCCTAGGACCGGTTTCTGGCATTCCAGCCGTCATCAGCCAGGCTTGCTTGAATCCAGTGGCAAAGTGAGCAAGGGACCCACGTCTGGGCATACCCCGCCAACTTAGGGCGAACAAAGCGATACAAAAGGGGATGATGGACGGAACGTTTGAGCCAATCAAACACTCACCCCCAGTCAACTGATCTGGGTTTAATCCATCATCATTCTTTAGCTCACTCCACCACCCCAGTTCAGACATGGCCATATGCAAATCAGTCTGACCCTGTGCCTCATGGGAACAGTCCAGCCCGAACTGCCAAGCCATGTCTTCCCTGGACCGGAAACAAGCATCCTAGGACCGGTTTCTGGCATTCCAGCCGTCATCAGCCAGGCTTGCTTGAATCCAGTGGCAAAGTGAGCAAGGGACCCACGTCTGGGCATACCCCCGCCAACTTAGGGCGAACAAAGCGATACAAAGGGGATGATGGACGGAACGTTTGAGCCAATCAAACACTCACCCCCAGTCAACTGATCTGGGTTTAATCCATCATCATTCTTTAGCTCACTCCACCACCCCAGTTCAGACATGGCCATATGCAAATCAGTCTGACCCTGTGCCTCATGGGAACAGTCCAGCCCGAACTGCCAAGCCATGTCTTCCCTGGACCGGAAACAAGCATCCTAGGACCGGTTTCTGGCATTCCAGCCGTCATCAGCCAGGCTTGCTTGAATCCAGTGGCAAAGTGAGCAAGGGACCCACGTCTGGGCATACCCCCGCCAACTTAGGGCGAACAAAGCGATACAAAAGGGGATGATGGACGGAACGTTTGAGCCAATCAAACACTCACCCCCAGTCAACTGATCTGGGTTTAATCCATCATCATTCTTTAGCTCACTCCACCACCCCAGTTCAGACATGGCCATATGCAAATCAGTCTGACCCTGTGCCTCATGGGAACAGTCCAGCCCGAACTGCCAAGCCATGTCTTCCCTGGACCGGAAACAAGCATCCTAGGACCGGTTTCTGGCATTCCAGCCGTCATCAGCCAGGCTTGCTTGAATCCAGTGGCAAAGTGAGCAAGGGACCCACGTCTGGGCATACCCCCGCCAACTTAGGGCGAACAAAGCGATACAAAAGGGGATGATGGACGGAACGTTTGAGCCAATCAAACACTCACCCCCAGTCAACTGATCTGGGTTTAATCCATCATCATTCTTTAGCTCACTCCACCACCCCAGTTCAGACATGGCCATATGCAAATCAGTCTGACCCTGTGCCTCATGGGAACAGTCCAGCCCGAACTGCCAAGCCATGTCTTCCCTGGACCGGAAACAAGCATCCTAGGACCGGTTTCTGGCATTCCAGCCGTCATCAGCCAGGCTTGCTTGAATCCAGTGGCAAAGTGAGCAAGGGACCCACGTCTGGGCATACCCCCGCCAACTTAGGGCGAACAAAGCGATACAAAAGGGGATGATGGACGGAACGTTTGAGCCAATCAAACACTCACCCCCAGTCAACTGATCTGGGTTTAATCCATCATCATTCTTTAGCTCACTCCACCACCCCAGTTCAGACATGGCCATATGCAAATCAGTCTGACCCTGTGCCTCATGGGAACAGTCCAGCCCGAACTGCCAAGCCATGTCTTCCCTGGACCGGAAACAAGCATCCTAGGACCGGTTTCTGGCATTCCAGCCGTCATCAGCCAGGCTTGCTTGAATCCAGTGGCAAAGTGAGCAAGGGACCCACGTCTGGGCATACCCCCGCCAACTTAGGGCGAACAAAGCGATACAAAGGGGATGATGGACGGAACGTTTGAGCCAATCAAACACTCACCCCCAGTCAACTGATCTGGGTTTAATCCATCATCATTCTTTAGCTCACTCCACCACCCCAGTTCAGACATGGCCATATGCAAATCAGTCTGACCCTGTGCCTCATGGGAACAGTCCAGCCCGAACTGCCAAGCCATGTCTTCCCTGGACCGGAAACAAGCATCCTAGGACCGGTTTCTGGCATTCCAGCCGTCATCAGCCAGGCTTGCTTGAATCCAGTGGCAAAGTGAGCAAGGGACCCACGTCTGGGCATACCCCCGCCAACTTAGGGCGAACAAAGCGATACAAAAGGGGATGATGGACGGAACGTTTGAGCCAATCAAACACTCACCCCCAGTCAACTGATCTGGGTTTAATCCATCATCATTCTTTAGCTCACTCCACCACCCCAGTTCAGACATGGCCATATGCAAATCAGTCTGACCCTGTGCCTCATGGGAACAGTCCAGCCCGAACTGCCAAGCCATGTCTTCCCTGGACCGGAAACAAGCATCCTAGGACCGGTTTCTGGCATTCCAGCCGTCATCAGCCAGGCTTGCTTGAATCCAGTGGCAAAGTGAGCAAGGGACCCACGTCTGGGCATACCCCCGCCAACTTAGGGCGAACAAAGCGATACAAAGGGGATGATGGACGGAACGTTTGAGCCAATCAAACACTCACCCCCAGTCAACTGATCTGGGTTTAATCCATCATCATTCTTTAGCTCACTCCACCACCCCAGTTCAGACATGGCCATATGCAAATCAGTCTGACCCTGTGCCTCATGGGAACAGTCCAGCCCGAACTGCCAAGCCATGTCTTCCCTGGACCGGAAACAAGCATCCTAGGACCGGTTTCTGGCATTCCAGCCGTCATCAGCCAGGCTTGCTTGAATCCAGTGGCAAAGTGAGCAAGGGACCCACGTCTGGGCATACCCCCGCCAACTTAGGGCGAACAAAGCGATACAAAGGGGATGATGGACGGAACGCTTGAGCCAATCAAACACTCACCCCCAGTCAACTGATCTGGGTTTAATCCATCATCATTCTTTAGCTCACTCCACCACCCCAGTTCAGACATGGCCATATGCAAATCAGTCTGACCCTGTGCCTCATGGGAACAGTCCAGCCCGAACTGCCAAGCCATGTCTTCCCTGGACCGGAAACAAGCATCCTAGGACCGGTTTCTGGCATTCCAGCCGTCATCAGCCAGGCTTGCTTGAATCCAGTGGCAAAGTGAGCAAGGGACCCACGTCTGGGCATACCCCCGCCAACTTAGGGCGAACAAAGCGATACAAAAGGGGATGATGGACGGAACGCTTGAGCCAATCAAACACTCACCCCCAGTCAACTGATCTGGGTTTAATCCATCATCATTCTTTAGCTCACTCCACCACCCCAGTTCAGACATGGCCATATGCAAATCAGTCTGACCCTGTGCCTCATGGGAACAGTCCAGCCCGAACTGCCAAGCCATGTCTTCCCTGGACCGGAAACAAGCATCCTAGGACCGGTTTCTGGCATTCCAGCCGTCATCAGCCAGGCTTGCTTGAATCCAGTGGCAAAGTGAGCAAGGGACCCACGTCTGGGCATACCCCCGCCAACTTAGGGCGAACAAAGCGATACAAAAGGGGATGATGGACGGAACGTTTGAGCCAATCAAACACTCACCCCCAGTCAACTGATCTGGGTTTAATCCATCATCATTCTTTAGCTCACTCCACCACCCCAGTTCAGACATGGCCATATGCAAATCAGTCTGACCCTTTGCCTCATGGGAACAGTCCAGCCCGAACTGCCAAGCCATGTCTTCCCTGGACCGGAAACAAGCATCCTAGGACCGGTTTCTGGCATTCCAGCCGTCATCAGCCAGGCTTGCTTGAATCCAGTGGCAAAGTGAGCAAGGGACCCACGTCTGGGCATACCCCCGCCAACTTAGGGCGAACAAAGCGATACAAAAGGGGATGATGGACGGAACGTTTGAGCCAATCAAACACTCACCCCCAGTCAACTGATCTGGGTTTAATCCATCATCATTCTTTAGCTCACTCCACCACCCCAGTTCAGACATGGCCATATGCAAATCAGTCTGACCCTGTGCCTCATGGGAACAGTCCAGCCCGAACTGCCAAGCCATGTCTTCCCTGGACCGGAAACAAGCATCCTAGGACCGGTTTCTGGCATTCCAGCCGTCATCAGCCAGGCTTGCTTGAATCCAGTGGCAAAGTGAGCAAGGGACCCACGTCTGGGCATACCCCCGCCAACTTAGGGCGAACAAAGCGATACAAAAGGGGATGATGGACGGAACGCTTGAGCCAATCAAACACTCACCCCCAGTCAACTGATCTGGGTTTAATCCATCATCATTCTTTAGCTCACTCCACCACCCCAGTTCAGACATGGCCATATGCAAATCAGTCTGACCCTGTGCCTCATGGGAACAGTCCAGCCCGAACTGCCAAGCCATGTCTTCCCTGGACCGGAAACAAGCATCCTAGGACCGGTTTCTGGCATTCCAGCCGTCATCAGCCAGGCTTGCTTGAATCCAGTGGCAAAGTGAGCAAGGGACCCACGTCTGGGCATACCCCCGCCAACTTAGGGCGAACAAAGCGATACAAAAGGGATGATGGACGGAACGTTTGAGCCAATCAAACACTCACCCCCAGTCAACTGATCTGGGTTTAATCCATCATCATTCTTTAGCTCACTCCACCACCCCAGTTCAGACATGGCCATATGCAAATCAGTCTGACCCTGTGCCTCATGGGAACAGTCCAGCCCGAACTGCCAAGCCATGTCTTCCCTGGACCGGAAACAAGCATCCTAGGACCGGACGTGAGCACACAGGTGTCGCCTGTTTACCCAGATGCTGGTTTCCCACTGCGGTGCTTATTTTAACACCTATCCCTTTTAAGAAGTCCCTTAGCAGCGACATCTTTACAGGGCCTCCGTCCCTGCTTTCATTTACCCCTGCGTTCGCCCGCCTGTCCCAGCCATTACGATTTGAGGCGGCCCCGCCCCCCAGACAGCCCGTTTTTTCCCACCACACAGTGAATGAATAAACCTAGTGAGGAGCATGCCTTCCATTTTAATGCTAGTGATACCACTATAAGTTACCTTCTCTCTTCCACACATGTTGCATTTTTCTGTCTCTGAAAGTGAATACATTTACTCACATGTAAGTACCATGCATAGTTTTGAAAAAAAATTATATAGCGCGAACTCGACCCAAAGGTATTGGAGCGCTTTACATGAGCACCAGTTACATTACACGTGGACACGTTCATTTTTCTGCAGGGGACACATTCATTTGTGTATGGTCGGGGAGATTAAGTTATTTGCCCAAAATCACAGGAGGATGAGCCAACGCCGAGACTCGAACCTCCAGCTCCAAAGTCTGCAGCTCTGGCCGTTATGTCACATCCTCTACCAACCACGAAATGTTTACTTGCTATTGCTTTGTTGTCTCGCGGGAAGGGCTACTAATATATGCTACCACTGTCAGGTGGTGGGCTGGGGCAGGGAGCAACACCGAGCGCCCAGAGTGGGCCAGGAGGAAGTTGTTTTCTGCTCTGTTTTCCAAGCCTCTTGCAGTTCCAGGGTGGCGCGCGCTAGACGGGGACTGCAGACAGTTGCTTCGAGAACCCTCATCTTGTGAGATGAGGTTTGGTGTCTAAGCAACTAGTATAAACAGAAGTAACACTGCAGTAGCACCGCCAGTTTCCTCTCTCGCTTAGGAAGGAAGGCAAGAAAAGCTATGAAGAAGGCCAAGATGTTGCTGCAAAGTTTAAAGAGGAGCAGGTCCTACCAATATATCTAGGGTTGATTTGGAGGCAGTTGCTAAAGAGGAGGTAGGCGCAGCCTTATAGGAGCGGCAAGCAAAGAAACAGTGCCCGACACTATGGGCCATATAGGAAAGTGAATGCAAGACAACTGTCTAAAATTAAACTCGTCAAAAAACGGAAGTGATGCTCTTTGGGAACTCATTTTCAGTATGGTCAGACAGTTGGTGGCCTGATCACATGGGTCCTTTACCAGTACCCTCAAACAAAGTGAAAAATCTTGTTGTCCTTTTCGATACCAACCTATCATTCGAAACCCAGATTAACCACATCACGTCCACCTGCTTCTTTATTCTTAAAATACTGAAGAAAAAGCTTCCTTTTATCCCTTTTGACTTAAGGAAAACAGTGGTCATGGCACTTATTGCATCTAGGCTTGACTACTGTAACGCCCTATTCACTAGAGTGAGCAAGCGCAGCATTCATAAACTTCACACTGCTCAGAATGCAGCAGCTAGAGTCCTGTTTGGGCTCACACGCTACGACTCGGTCTCCAAGGCTCTCACACAACTACACTGGCTGCCCATAGCCAAGCGTATTCAATTTAAAGCCCTATGCATAGCCTTCAAAGCTCGGCATGGCCTTGGTCCGTGGCAGCTGTCACAATATTTCAAACACTACATTCCGGCTAGACCACTTAGGTCTTCGGATTGTGGAAATATGATCGTTCCCAGAGTGCGGAAAGTAAAATGGGGAGGAAAAAAGCGTTACCCATACCACCACCAAGCTCTGGAACTCCCTCCCTATAACCTTGAAAAAAGAAACCAATCTGTTTAAATTGAGGAAAGTATTGAAAACCTGGCTTTTTAATGGTGACTCCATCGTAATATTCAAAATCCATTAATCTGAACCAGCGACTAGACACCCTGGGGTACATGTAGCGCTTTACAAATACTTCATTTAATTTCATTTCACAAGTTGAAGGCCAGGAGAGAGGTCCCAAGGGAAAATATGTTCAGGAGAGCATTTACAGGAACTTTTGGCTCATGTCAGAGAAGTCTTGAGTTTTCAAGAAAGACTCCAAGAAGATGACTTCTATGCATATTATAGTGGACTTGAAGTAGATGACTTACCACTACATGATGTAATCAAGAATATTTTACTGAAAGAGTGGACAAAGCAGGAATTTCCACATTTTTATTGAAAAGCTATACTATTAAAAATTTTGAGGAGCAGTTCCCACAAACTCCAAAAGTAAACTATTTATTGTTAACTAAAGCCTCGGCCTCCTCCTTAGCATTAGAATAATCCACTCTGGCAGATGTGATGGATAGGAAGGTGGAACTTGCCTTCAAAAGATCGCATGCAGCAACACATTTTGCAACACCAACAGGCACTTATTCAGAGCATGCAACACAAGTTCTTTTAAAGGATTTCCAGACCCTTTTTGATTGCCTGCAGGAGCATGGGGATCTGGCGCCTATTCTGTGACATATGGTACTATTATTTTTATCTAATACGCCATTCGACATGCTTTGGTCTGCGACTTCAACGTCAGGAGCAGCAGTTGCAGGTAGAAGATTAGTATGGGTGAAGGACAAAGATCTCTAATCAATCATCTTCCCTTTCCTGCAACAAAATTCATTAGTCCTGAACTACATGAAATGGTCCAAAAATCAGCAGAAGAGAATATTTTACAACCTTTCCAATTCACTGCATGAAGAAAAACATTCACTCAAAGAAGCCCCGGTCAGCATCTTAAAGTCTCTTTTGAGGCCGGGCCCAGGGCGCCATGCGTGCAAACAAATCCTAGTTGCAACTAACTCAACCCCAAGATCAACAATCAAAACCATGACTATATTTGGGTCAAAAAACTTAGGAGAGGTCTCAAGGGTTTTTATGGTCAATAAATTTGATGGGTTCAAAACAGGTGGGTCTCATCCAACGTAAAGAAGGATATTTCTTAGAGTTCAAACAGTCCCCTCCAGAGGCATTCTTCAAACCTCCTTCTTTTCCAAAATACAAGGACTATATTCTACATTATTCTAGGTTCCGAAGCCAGGAAGGAACTCTCATCCAGTTTTAGATTTAAAGGATCTAAACAAATATGTCCTGTACAGACCTTTCAGAATGATTTCTCTTTAAACAGTGATTCTACTAATTTTCAAAGGGGAACTTCTTGGCACCCTGGGACCTTCAGGATGTTTTTTCCTTAGCCCTATCCACCCAAGCAGTCAATGTTATGTAAGGTTTGCAGTAAATATCCAACACTTTTAGTTACAAGCTCTTCCCCTCGGTCTGTCTTCGTCAACAAGAGTCTTTACATTAGCACCTCTAGTGGCAACCAGAGGAATTTGGGCTTCAAACTGAATTTGAAAAAAATTCACCTGATTCTTGCCCAACAGACACTTTTCATGAGGGCTGTTTTCGACACTCAGACCGGTTATGTCTACTTCACTCAAGAATGCCACAGTTTGTTTACTGTTGTTATTATTGCATAATCTTTAATAAAGAGATATTATTATTATCATTATTATTATTATCATTATTATTATTGCTGTTTTATATCGCGCATAGCTGCCCATAGGATTTCTCAGCGATTGGCAGAAGACTCAGCAACTTCAGGGGTGGTACAGGGTAGTTCAAGTTTCAAGCATGTCAGCATGGAGAGGAGGATTGAAATAGCCACGTTTTTAGTTTTCTGCGGAAGGCAAGAAAAGAAGAGCAACGTCGAATAGATTGTGGGAGGGAGTTCCACAATCTGAAACCGCATACCATCCGAGCTCGGTTGACTCTAGGGACTATGAAAAGCAAGCGACTGCTGGAGCGCAGAGTGCGTGAAGGGATATAGGGAGTGACGAGGATTAGTAGGTACTGAGGCCCATAGCGCGAGTGGATTTTGTTGCATGAAGCACAATGCCTTAAACTCAATTCGCTTGTCCGCTTTCAGCCAATGGAGATCATGCAGGAGGTGGGACACTGAGGAGTGTTTAGGGAGCCAGAACAGCAGTCTGACGGCAGAGTTCTGGACCACCTGAAGGCGTCTGATCACGGTCTTATCTGCTCCCAGATATAGGATATTTCCGTAGTCCAGCCTGGACACAACCATGGCCTATATGTCAGTTCTCTGAGCTGGAATTGGAAGTGTCCACAGGATCTTTTTAAGCCATCTCATGGTGGCTAAGCATGAGGAGGCGACCTTGGTTACTTGGGGCTTCATGGAGAGGTTAGAGTCTAGCCAGAAACCAAGGTTCTTCACAATGTGAGTGGGTAAGAGAGGAGTTCCGAGTGAGGAGGGCCAATGTTGGGTCCCCCAGAATTGGGGGATTCTTACCTAATACCATTACCTCGTCTTGTCACCATTCAGCTTTAGGGAGCTTGAATGCATCAAGGTGGAGACATGGCCGAGGCAAGAGCTGAGATCTTCCGAGGAGGCATCCTGTGCAGATGATAGTGAAAAAATAATCGGGGTACAATCTGCATAGGAAAAGAGAGTGAGGCTATAGCTTTCCACTAGGTTGGTGAGAGGGCGGACGTATATAATAAAAAGCATAGGACTAAGGGCAGAACCCTGTGGGACTCCAGAGGAAAGTGAGTGTATATGGGATGCAATGTCAGAAAACCTGAAAGGTGCGATCCGTCAGGAAGGAAGACAGCCAGGACAAAGCAGTGCCCTGGAGTTCTAAATGGAGCAGCCTTTCAATCAGGCGATCATGGAAGATGCTCTGTAACTCCTTGTAGAGCGGATTCCATGCTATGTTCGGCACGGAATCAAGACTGGGAGGGGTGGAGGGCGTTCTGGGTTTCCACAACCAGAGTGAGCTGGGAGTTGACATGCTTCACCAGTATTTTAGGAGTGGGAAACAGAGAGATGGGCCTGAATTTGGACCAGTCAGATGGGTCCAAGTGGGGCTTTTTCAACGGTGGTAGCACCATAGCATGCTTCCAAGATCGTGGGAGGTGTCCCTCCTTGAGAGAAGAGTTCAATAGTTCGACCAGGAGGGACAAAATGTGGGAGCTCAGGATACTCAGTTTGGCCGGGGGAGAGGATCAAGTGGGGAACCTGACTTGATCGATTGGAGTAGACTCATGAATTGCCCAGGCTCTAAGGGGGGCAGAGACTGAAGTGAAGCCGCAGGTTGGCTCAGCGCCAGATGAGTTTTTCCTGCAGCAGAGGATAGATCAGGAGTGGGAGATATGTTATTGATGACAGGCTGGGACACAGCCGTGTTTGCAAAGCTCAGAGCGAATTGAATGTTTGTGACTTTGTTGACAAAATAGGCAGCCAGCTTTTTGCATTGGGTTTGTGACAGTGCAAGCGATGGTACTGTTCTGCTGGGGCTGGACAGGTCTTGAACCACTTTGAAAAGCGTTTTACAGTAGTTTTGGGCTTGGAAGATTTTTTCGGAGAAAAAAGAAGCATAAGCCTTTCTGCAGTTCCTGTGATATTGGCTCAGAGCTGATTTATATATTGATTTGGAGTTGTGATCATAAAGCTTTCTCCACTCCCTTTCAAGTCGCTTGCAGAGTTTTTTTTCTTCTAAAAGGGAAGAATTAAACCAGGGGGCAGGAGGGTATTGCCTGGGCAAGGTCTTAGATTTGGCAGGCAGGGGCGTGTCAAGGGAGTTTCTAAGCCAGCTGTCGACCATGGGCTGGTCAATGTTAACCTGGTTGGGGAGAGGTGCTGGATAAGTGGGAGTGAAGAGCAGGAATGTCAAGTGTGGGCCAGTTCCAGATCATTATGTTAGGGCCTGTTGTTGCGCCGGGGCAAATAGAGGAATGGGAAGGGGTGAAGAAAGGGACTGCATAGTGGTCTGTCCACACTAAAGGCATGGGAAGCTCAGTGGTGAGACCAGTAACGTTAGAGAAAATCTGATCTAGCAAGTGGCCGCCCTTGTGTGCGGGGGTGGAGTTAATTAGGTTGAGAGCGTTCAGATCTTTTCTGAACGTGTGGCTTAATTTATAAGTGGGGTCTTCAAAATGTATGTTTAGATCACCTAGGAGGGTGAAATTAGCATTTTTCTAAATGTATGGAGAGATAATGTCAGGGAAGGTTGTGCACCAGTTTCCGGCGTAGCCCGGAGATCGTTAGATAAGGGCGCCGTCGGTCGTGAATTTAGGTGTGAGGTGAAGTGAGAAGAGGAGGGCTTCGCAAGTGGGGAAAGAAAGTTCCTCAATTTTACATTTAAAGGTGTCACTGTATATAATGGCGACACCACCTCCTACCTTGTCTTTGCCATCTCTTCTACTGATGCAGTAGTTATGCTGCAGTGCGGTAATGACATCTAGTGGTTGGTGTTTGGGCAAAGAGCACCAGTTTAGGCTAAAAAAGCGAAAAATATTTTTGGTGGAGCCTTCTGTGTTTACTGTGCCCTTGCGCTTATCTTCCAGGGTGATGGTACTGGATGTATTGCCTAAAAGGGGGGTGGGATTCTTCGGGAAGCAAGCAAAATGGCAGTGCTTGCAGTAGAGCCTGTCTGCTGAGGGGTCAATTGATGGACTGCAAGCCCCCTGGCATGTTGGCCGAAGAGACGTCAGTTGGTGGGGAGAAAAACATTTCCTATGAGCCATAGGAGGGGCAGGGGTCCTAGTCCCTGGCCGGACGTGCGCAGATGGGCTTGCCTTTGGCGCGCCTTCTGCACGCCAGCTGCGCTTGTCCGCTGCGCGTTGGAGCCAGGCTGCTGCTTAATAGTGCAGGCTGAGCATCGAAATGCGGATCAGCTGCACCACAAGCTGTCTAAAATGGTGGCCCAGGGTGCCGCTGACTGAGGGGAAAGATGCGTCCCAGCTCCCTCTGAACAATCAGGAAACCCGTGGCAGACCGAGGAGCTGGGAGAGAGCAGAGTGGAGCAGAAGGGTGCGGACCTGCGGAGTATCAGGTCAGTTTCAAGGTTTCTGTGTGTTTTTTATTTTTTTATCAGATATTAAAAAAGAGAGAGAGAATTTCATCACTGCTGATACAGCTACAGAACCTTTTTATCCCTAGAGCAGGCATCAACCATCACTGCTGATACAGCTACAGAACCTTTTATTCCTAGAGCAGGCATCAACCATCACTGCTGATACAGCTACAGAACCTTTTATTCCTAGAGCAGGCATCAACCAGGTCATGTTTGAAAGTCCAAGTGTTAATGGCAGCGCGGACAGCGGTGGTCCTATAGTCTCATCACCACTATAAACCTCTCTTGAACTATCTGCTGGATCATTGGTCTCCTGTGACCCAGAATTACGGACAGATGATTCATTGCTTATTTCAAAGTCTTTAGTGCTGGCTAGTTTCGGAGAACTTGCAGAAATAAGTAGGTTTCCAATAACCAGTTGCTGCAGTGATAACAACGTATGCACGTTTGTGGGGGGTGTGGAGCCACTCTCGAGGGTATGGAAGTGAAATGTCCTTGGTCCAAGACAGAGAGGTTACAGTCCTCTAACTGGAGAGAGTTGTCAGCAGTTTGTAATGCTCTGCAGTGTTTTCATCTCCAGTTAGTAGGAAAAAATGTAGTGGTTAGGACAGTGAGAACATCTGCATCTGACAGCATGGAAATTGAAAAGATAGGTTTACAGCAGTTGGGTGGTCTAGGAAGGTGGCCTTGGAGAGACAAGTCTTGAGGAAGCCTTCACTTTTATCTTAATCTAAAAAAGCACTGGGGTAACATTGAGAAACGCTGTGGGGAAAAGAATCTGAATCCAGGAAGTTGTAACCCTTTCCAGCTTTTAGGCTTCTTAAGAGAAGCGTTTCTGAAAGGGTCAGCCCCAGCAACTCTTTCTTCCCAACGGGCGGCTATTAGGGCCTTTTTGGGAATCTACGGGAGAAATTTTGAAAATGATTCCTCAGTCTTCAGATTATTAAAAAGTTTCAGACTTAGGAAACCAGTACTTTCTTATCATATTCCTACCAGGGATATTTAGGAGGTATTAAGAGGTCTTCCAGATGAACTCTATGAACCTTTGGAGACAGCAGGCACTGCCTGGCTTTCTGCTAAAGTTTCATTATTAATTGCAATAACTTCAGCAAGAAGGCTGGGTGAGTTTGGTCCTTGGTGATATCATATTCCTATCTCAGATTTTTCCCAGATAGGGTACTTTTAAGACCGGATCCCAAGTTCAAACCTAAGGTTCAGGCGAATTTTCATTTATCACAAGAGATTGTGTTACCTGTTTTTTAAACAAGCTCAGATTTATCTATGCCTTTATCCCTGGATGTGAAAAGAGCATCAATGGTGTATTTAGATAGAACTAGGGAATTTAGGGTGTCAGATCCTCTGTTTGTCTCCTATGGCTCAGCCAACAAGGGTAAAGAAGTCTTTATTTCCATGATAAGTAGGCGGGTTCACCAAGCTATAACCCAAACATATAGATATGTTGGTTAATTAATTCCAGGGAATATACAAGTGTGTTCAACAAGAGGAGTTTAACCATCATGGGCAGAGGCATGTGGTGTGTCCCTGAAGAAAATTAAGCTGCATACATTTGTTGGTTATTATAAATTAGATCTAAACAATCCTGTTTCTAAAAATATTGGCACTGAAATATTTAAATTGGTAATGAAGTACCAGCTCAATATAAGCAATTATTTTTAGTACTATTTTAACTGTCAGTGAAACTATGTAAGCGCAGGTAAATCATCAAATCATAATGATTGAAACAAGGAGGAAACTGAAGGAGTAATGGATATATTACTTACTGGTAATCTTTATTGCACTGCAAGGCTACACATCTGTCCGGAAGTTTCAGACGTGTAATAATAATCAGACAACAAACCTATGGATACATTACACGTGGCCCAGTCATCAAGCTGGAATACCCACACCCTGGAATTATGGACACAGAGGTATTGGCATTTCTGGATTTGGGGAATTACTCGCTATTAAAAGTCAGTGGCAGTAACCACCCCCATAAGGATTACCAGGGCAGTGAAAATGATGAGGGATTACACATTTCTTACATTTACTGATATGTTATGTTATGTTATGTTAACAGCATTTGTATCGCCCACAGCTACTCCAAGGAGTGTCCCGGCGCGTGCCCAGCGAAGTGGAAGGCAGAGAATCAAGCTAGTTAAAGAGGAAGGGCTTCAGTCTCTTCCAAAAGATCTTGGGATCCTGAAGAGCACGTAACTCCACTGGGAGTTGGTTCCAGGAACCGCAGCCATACATGAAAGGGAGCTGCCCCCTATCCTTTGTCAACGGAACCTAGGAACGCATGCCATATGCTTTGTAGAAGAGCGCAACTGCCTAGCAGGGGCTTAGAACCTAAATCCCGTTCTCAAGTAAGCCGGGCCAAGCCCATAGAGAGCTGCATGAGCAATAACCAAGGACTTAAATTTCACCCTCTCTTTCACCGGCAGTCAGTGCAGGCTGCGCAGGTGTTTCCTAACGCTAACCCTCCTAAGAAGGTTAAGAAAAGTTCTGGCCGCAGCATTCTTAACAACCTGGAGTTTATTCAATAAATAGCCAGGCAGACCAACATACAACACATTAGCATAGTCAATGCGAGATGTGATCAGGGCAAGGGTAACTGTTTCCCTTGCTGAAAGCGGGAGTAGAGGAAGGAATTTTTTTAGTGCTTTCAAAATACTGAAACAAAATCCTGACAGTTTGCTAATCTGAGGGCCAAAACACAGCTTTTCATCAAACCAAATCCCTAAATTCTTAGTGGGTTGACCCAGAGGTGTAGGCAAGGGGGACTCATCCAGCCAGAAAGAGTGCCAGAACAGAGGAGGGAAGTTACCAAAGAAAAGAATCTCAGTTTTGTCCTCATTGCACTTCAACTGAGCCAAAGTGAGCCAATGGAAAACTAAAGCCAGACAAGTTTTACATGCGAGGTGGAAGACTAATTTTTATTCCACGCGAATAGAAGCTGAATGTCATCGGCATACGCAACGACTTTGGCACCCAGATCCTCTGCCAGCCGAATAAAGGGAGTCACATAAATGTTGAACAACAAATGGCTCAATACAGAACCTTGGGGAACCCCCGTCGTCAGATTCGGGGGGGGGGCAGCTGTAAAAGGCGGACTCCAGATTTGCGGAGTTCTGCCCTCAAGGTACGATTGCAGCCAATTCAAAGCTGACCCTACCACGCCGATTTCCCGAAGACGGGCCAGGAGCAGGGCATGTGGCACGGTATCAAACGCAGCCGATAGGTTCAAAAGGACCAGGGCAGTCCTGCCCCCCGCATCTAGAGTTTCACGGATGGCCTTGGAAAATTCGACCAGCGCTGATTCCGTCCTATATGAGGATCTAAAATCCGATGGAGCAGGGTGAAGAAGATCATGTTGTTCCACAAAGTCAGATAGCTGTTTATTGACCTGTTTCCAGGAAGGAGGGACCATGGCCGATGCTAAGGATAGTTTGATCAGAGTATTAATCACCGGATTGATCACCTCAGAAGCACCGGCCAACAATTTGGCCGGGCACGGATCAGAAGGCGAACCAGATTTCAGAGTTTTTAAAGCTACTAGTGAATCCCTCACAGATATAGGTTCAAAGGCTGTAAGTTTGGTGGAGGTAGAAGGGGGCGTCAGCAAAGGGGAACCATAGTCACTAGCTGGCTATCCCCGGCGCCAAAATTTGTTTGTAAAGATCGAACCTTACTAGTGAAACAGCTAGAGAGTTCCTCACACCATTCGAGCGAGGGAGTATGGACACTAGTCTCCGCTTTAGGGGAGAGGAAACTTTGGACAATGGTGAAGTTTTCTTTGGCGTTATTGCCAGACTGGGCAATTCGCTCCGCACAGTAGAGGCTTTTAGCTTTGGCAATGGTGGCGTAGTATGTCTTTTGCGCCCTTTTAAAAATTGTTCTATCCACGGGGCAATACTTCTGTCTCCATTTGCGTTCCAGCTTTTTACATTGCTGTTTCTCAGTTTTAAGGGGACCAGAGAACCATGGCTTTAAAGGAGGATTCCTACTGCGCCTAGGCTGTGTCTCAGGGGTAAGACACTCCACTACCTTGTATATCCAGTTAGTGAAGTTCCCAAGGGCTTCATTCATGTCACTTGATATCACCTGACGTGACTCGGCTAATGCCAGACTAAATTCCCCAGGGTCAATTCTATGGACAGCTTTCCCTTGTTGCCCAATAAACGAACTCGCCTGTTTCGGCTTATTCTGAACTTGCCATGAAAAATGGATCAGAAAGTGGTCAGACCATGTCACTGGCAGGGGATCCTCTACTGTGATTGGTTTGTTGGAGCAGATCAGGTCCAAAATATAGATGCTAAATCTCAGTAACATGCTTAATTCTGAACTACATGGGAATGTTTTAAATGTAAATACCTAGTTAACCACTATTAACCATTTTTTGGCCGCACACCTGGTCCAAGGTATTAGAGCTCTTCACAACAGAACCAGACTACGTTACACTTTTTCATATTTTTAGGCACAGGGAGAGGACGTGATTTGTCCATCATCACCGGAGAGTGAATCGCCGCCAGGAGTCGAACGTAGCTCCCGGGAATCTAAAGTCGGCAGCTCTAGCCACTAAGATACATCTTCTCCCCATGACCATCATGAAATGTTCAATTAGTTCTGAAAGTATAATATACATTCTCAATGGTTTATTCAGAAGATAAATGACAGCATGCCCCTACTCTTTCCTCAACCCCCCCCCCCCTACACACGCTCACACCCACCCACCCACCCCCGGGGTCCTTGACTGAGAAAGAAAGAGCCACAACCAAAACAATTTCATTTTCCCAAAAGGCCCCCAGTCACACAAGCGCAGCCAGGCTCATTTAAAATGGTGATTCTGCACGACATCAATCTATTTTTAAACATTTCTGTATTCATTGATAATTATAAAGTATCTATAGAGCATTTATAAGATGGGCAAGGACAGGGTTTAACTGGATAACCAGTGAGCTTAGAAAGGGTTGAGCAGAGCTTGCTACAATAGCAACTCTCAAGGAAGCAGGGCTATTTGTGGCTATCTGGAAGGGCATCTGTTTTTCGCCTTTTCGCCAGTTTCTATTCAGCTGTTCACTTATCGACAAGACAGGACTGGAAGTAACAGGTTTAAGCTCTGTTGGAGCGCACCGAGGTTAATGCCTTGTTTGTTATCTAACAACCAGGCTGTGCCTAGCCTATAGAAGTGCATTGTATGCACAGCTGAGGGGGTCATAAGGTTCCATGGAGAGCACTTTATGATTAACTGGGAGACACTGGGGCCCAGTTCAGTGAAAAAGAAGCAACTCTACCCAGCATAGAAATCACGTACTATTTGCATAGATTGCTTCCTTTTTTGGGATGCAAACTACCAAGCGCTAGGCCTTGGAAATCTGCAAGTCGTTTATTTCTAGGCACATTCATTCTCTGCATGTGCTCTTGTGAGTTCTGCTTCTGTGACTGTGACTAGGATTCAGGAAATTAAATTCTAAACCCAACTTTTGGTCACAAGTTCACATACTAAATATTTTTTGACTCAGGCTCTGGGAAAGCATGAAGCGTTTATGCAAGGATGTGAAACTTTTCTGAACTCCAAAAGTGAATTCTAAACACAATTTTGACACACGGTGCAAATGAGGATGAGATATAAGATTGTTATGAATACTCAGTGCGAAAAATAACAAGAGTTCTGTACTCGCGCCTCCGATCGGAGGAGGAATTCCCCTGTTTAGTAACCTGCCCTGTTGTGAAGTGTCACCAGGCAGGACTCATGGGATTACTATTTGTGGAGCTAAGTCATCTGAATGCATAGGAGTGCATTAATAATGGAGGATATTATATGGGTTCCGCAGATAAACTAAATCTATACAGAGAACCCAGAGAATATTTATTTATAGATAGATTAGTTATAGTTAAAATTGTAAAGCAATTGAAAACCCGATTTTTAGATTATATTTATCAGGCAGACATTTCTGGAGACTTTGGCTGTGTGTTTCAGCACCAGGTTGATCTAACGATAAGATCTGATTGGCTGCCATCATATCAACAAAGATGTGGAGGCAGCCATTTTAGGATTCGGGGACTCAGTTCCCTGTACTGGTAAAAAGTTTCAAAAAAACATATAGGGGGCAGGGTAGCGATAACCTGCCACCCTTGGTCTGGTGGGACCCAACACCTCCCCACCCCCCCAGGCCAAAAATTTATTTTTGTATTTAAAGGTATTGCCATTTTAAAAAAGGAAGGCTCCTATGTTTTCAAAAATAAGCTCCCGGAGTGGGCCAGGGCCTCGAGAGAGGGGTCGCTGATGTGTTTATTGGGTTTTTTTAGGGGAGGAGGGGTGCGGCCCACTTCTACAAGCCTTTAGGAGGCCCTGGGGACCCCATTCTCTGGGGCCAATTCATTAATTTTAGGGAGGGAGCATGTGGCCCTCCTCCCAAAGCCTGTGTATGGCCCCGGGGGTCGAAGTATTCATTTTGAGGAGAGGGCCGTGCAGCCCCCCTTCCCATGCCTGAGAGAGGCCCTGGGGCCCTAACCCCAGGGCCAGTTTATATATGGGGAGGGGGACATAGGGCCAGGTCCTGCGGCCAATCCCACACCTCGCACTGCCAAAGCCTGTGCGTGGCAGCGTTGGGCACCCAACCCTAAGCCGCAACCCAGGGCCAGGCTCTGTGCCGGTGGGGGTGGGGGTGGATCAAAAACACAAATAGTACAATATTTGTATTTTCTTTTAGTGGGAAACGTTATATTTTATTATCTATATGAATTACCATTCTGCTACAATTGAAAAGTTTTATTTTGCATGTGTGTCTTTTAATTTGTGAGCTGCTTTATATATTTTTATATTGGTTTTCCTATGAGTAATTTTAACTAAAGATTAAAATAAATAATTTCTATTTATCAGACTTATTTTTATTTTGTACTTTAGGAATATATTTTTGTTATAGACAGATTTATGAAAATAACTATTTTAATATTTAGTTACACTTCATTTTAATTTATATATTTTATTTAATGTACATTTTAAATATTTATTTTAGATCATTATAGTGGTACAACATTTTTATATACTTTTTTGTATAGTATGATGTACAGTATTTTTTTAACACACCTTTAAGACCTTTTTGAACATTTTAAGTATATTTTTAAACATTTATACAGAAATGGTGCCTAATTATTTTTTCAAACATGTATTTTGTATACATTCTATGTTGTATTTTCACATTTTTATAATGCATTTTTAGTATATATTCATTAGTACTATTTAATGTTGAGTTGCATTTTTATATACATTTTGTAACACTTTTTATTTTTTTGTGCCATTTCTATTGATTTGTATAGAAAAATAGTTGTTTTAAAAAAAAATTATTTAGTGCCCATATTGTTTAACCACAACCTGTATTTTGTACTCTATAAGTGTCATTTTGAGGTGGATTTCATTTATACCGGCTGCAGCTCATTGTTGCTGGTAGACGGAAAAGGTAAGAGCTTTTTCAAGTTTTTATTTAGGATTTTAGTGAAAGAGAGATGTTAGTAGGTCTAGTTAGTGTGGGTTTTGGCGTTAGTTTAATTTAGTAAAGTTGTTTAGTGGTAGTTTATGTAGTGTAATGTGTTAGGCCTAACAATAGTTTGGTAGCAGTAGTATGTTATTGTAGACATAGTCATGTGGTGCTCTATGCTTATAGAGTTGTACTGTTATGTTTGTATTGTATTTGGGATGCATGTATTATTTTTTTCTAAAGGTTAGGAAGTTGGAGTGTAAAATCTGTAGCTATTTTTAAGGCATTTTTAAAAAGAGGAAATTAATTTAGTTTAATTTAAAATAACATTATTTTTCAATTTCCTTTGATTTTCCGGTTTCCTGTAGCAATTGTTACTTTGAATTTTTTGTTTTTTTAATTAATTTGAATGACTGTGGATTTAATTTGGACATTTCATTTGTACAGTTTTTTAGGGTTGCTTGGTTTTCATTTTGACTTTTTTCTGGACTGGATTTTTGGAGGTGGATCAAAAACTTCAGCTACACAACAGTAAGTGCAATATTTTTATTTTTGTGTGGGAAATGTTATATTGTATTATCTATATGTATTATGGGTTTTACTGCGATTGAAAAGTTTTATTTTTTGTGTGTGTGTTTTAATCTGTGAGCTGTGTTATATAATTTGTATATTTAATCTTTTTGATTTTCCTATGAGTTTGTTTAATAAAAGATTACAATAATTTGTTTTATCCATCTTAGTTTGAACGTTATTAATATATTTTTGTAATAGTATGATTTATAAAATAATTATTTTAACATTTAGTTACAATTGTTTATGGTATAGTGGTGCACATTTTTGTTCTATTTTAGTTATGAGTATATTGGTGGGTAGGTGGTTTATAATAGTGATTTAGCTATCATTTCTAGGTTGTCTGCTCCTTTGTCCATTTCCAAAGAGTCTGACTTTGAATTGTTGCATTCCGTAGATTTCCTTGGTTTGATTTGGTTTACTGACTGTTCTACCCTTCGATATTGGTAGCTTTGTTCTTTTTGGAGGGATTCTATGAATTTGTGGAGAGTAGGTTGGGTTCTTCCTAGTGTTGCTTGGAAAATATTGTGCCATCCTTCCACTGCTTTGTTGGTTTTGGTTTGTTAAGCCATGGTTTTGTAGACATTTACCATGGTATCTGGAATTTGGATTGGCGTCTGTGTCCAGAAACTGCAGTCTGCTAACCCAGTTGTCTTCAAAGTAGTCAATTGTTGTTCATTTCTTTGGTAAAATGGGGATTACATTAGCATGTTGTAGCAATTAGCTACATTTTAATTAAGACATAATTCCTGAATCTCGATTTCCACACATTATCGCTTGTGCCCTTTTTATTTGCAAAAACCTATATGTCTGAGCAAATTTAGTGCCCATTTCAATGGAAAGTGTGCTGTCTATAAACAACAGTGCACTACCTCACCATGTTTTAGTAATATATTTGCAGCAGTGTTCTCCAAAAAGCATCACCAGCTACAAACTACACCCTTACCACTGTCCTGCTGAATACATTTTGTAAACTTGTTCTTTGTGTGGCGCGTGGAATTTTCACATTCCCTATGACTTCAGTGATGTAACGTTGATGGCAGTGCCCCCTCTCTGAAAATTGCTCCAGCACCACAGAGCTCTGCTGTCTGTATGAACTTCTACTGAGTTGCAGCTCCACAATATACTTTTCCTTGGATTATTTCCCTGACCCATCATCGGAAATTTGTTTCATCATGGGATCTCAGCTACTTTGTTACTTCAACTCTTCTTAACTGAACTTTTCTTGATTAGTATTGTTAGTGTGGCCTTTGGCTTGAATTCAAATTTAGTGGTTTAAGTTGTGTGGAAATGGTCGACATGTGGGATTGAAGGGAATGGTTGAGATTTTTGGAACTTGCCAATGTTATGAGGTTTGTAGGTTACCTTGGGATTGTTGCAATTGGGAAGGTTAGCTATTGTATTTTTGAAATGTGAATGTCTTTGGACTGGATCTATAAAAGAGGGTTCTCTATAGGTATGCCAGTTAGATTGAGTTTTAAATATCGTCCTGCTATTGTGACCAAAATATTAACTATCATAACATTAGAAACGTAGTATATATATATTTAAGAAAGAATAGAATTACTATACCTAGCTGCACATATATGCACATTGACAATAAATATATCTTGAAAGTACAAAGCTACAAAGTAAAGAATGGTAAATCTATGCTTACCAGTAAATAATTACCTTCGTGACATTATGATGGTCGCTATTTTGGACACAATATTCTGGCCGGCAATATTTTGTTGTTCAATATTGTGACATTCAACCTCTCCAATAGACTTGTAATTTCTTAGATTCTTGATTGTATCATTGACCAGAGCACATGACTAGGACCTTTCCACTTCTACTGGATAACCCAGCTTCCTTACATATTCATCATTGGTTTTCTGAGATTTGTTGATCCGGAGTCGACATTTATTTTATTTATTTATTTATCGAGTTTTGTATTGTGCAAACTTGACCCGAAGGCACCAGAGTGCTTCACAGAGTTTGCATAGCAGCAATTACATGAGTTAAATTTGGAGTAAAAATAAAATACATAGAGAAGGTATGTAAACGAAGTTTATGGAAGACAACTGTATGTGTTGACGATACAGTGTTGAGGTAGATACAGTATAAAAGTAAATAGCAATTTACAGAGTTAGCAAGGCAGCAAGTGGACGAATTGCATGTGGAGTAAATAAAATTCATAATAACAATGTATAAAGGAAATTTACGATGGACAGTAATATAGATGGATGATATTTGAGATAGATATGATATATAAATATAGGATGGCATTTGAGGTATATATAGTATATACATAAAAAAGCGCTTTGGAGAGTAAGCACAGTGGTAGGTGCACACGTTACATGTGGAGTTAATAAAATACATAATAATAACATATAAAGGAGATTTAAGGCAAACAGTAGTATAGATGGACAGTATACATTCTGAGGTAGCTAAGGTAGGGTGTTGAGAGGGAGGGAAGAGCAGTGACACCGTTTTCCCGGAGTTATTGATGCTCAGCTTTGTTTATGGTTTAAATCATTTTATTCAATTTTGCATGCCATGTATCGCAACATAGGAGCGTTGCAGCGCTCATTATGAGTCATATATATTAGCATTGGCATGAGGTTATAACACAACAATCCCTTGCAAACAAAGACACCCTTCCACACCCGCCCCCCTTTGTACTCAGTAAAAGACAAGACAACTGTCAAGAAAGAGGAAACTCTGGTATTGAATCTCTAGGTTATATCTGTCGTCGGGACTGGGGAGTAGGTTCAGTCAAGCGGAGTATGCGTAGATATTTGGGGCAAGTGAGCTCCCAAAATTCCTTCAAGAGGAGAGTAAGGAATGGGCGCCAGAGCTCTTCAAATGAGGGGGTCTGATTCGTGAGTGAGAGCGTGATTTTTCCATTCCCCATATGTGCCATAAGTGGTGGAGCCAGCCCAGGTGTGTGGGAATGCAGCTTGTTCCCCAGTGTGTAAGGATATTCTGGAGACCAGCTCCCAGGGCTAATCCTATCTGTCTCCAGCGTCTGGATTTTAATGGGAAAGTGAGGGGATTGGGTAGTCCCAGGATCGTATAAGCGGGGAATGTGGGGAGTTGTGTGATGAGATAAAAATCTATATCGTCCAGTATTTCGATATTTTGGGGCAGTTCCACAATATGTACAATAGCGTGCCATGAGAACCACACCCCTCCAACAGTCCGGGCTCCGCTCCAGATTACCTTTATGCAAGCGCAGTGATGTAATATACCAATAGGTAACCACCTTGGTGACTGTTTAAGTGCTAGCTGTGTTGCACGCAGTATGTCGTGCTCTGAAGTAAATCTCACCCCATTCCTTCGGAGACAATTGTCTGCCGAGCTCTGTCTCCCAGCGTTTCTGGCTCGCTTTCAGTAATGGCTTATAGGACTGACCCAAAATGGAATACAGTTCAGAGATAAGTCGCTTATCAGATGTTTTGGTTACAAGCCACTTCTCGTGGGGTGTAAGGTGTCTCTGCATTCCAGAGCAATTTGCCAGGTGTAGAAGCCAATGGCGTAATTGCATATAGTGCACTCTGTTTGTTTCTGAAAGTGTGTAGTCGGAACGTATCTGCGTAAATGAGAACACACCTTCCTCATTGAACATGTGGCCCGCTGAGTGGTATTTTGTCTGCCGCCATGCGGTAAATGTTCTAGGACCCAGACCCGGGGAGAAGTCAGGGTTATCGAACAGTGGTGTAAGAGGAGAGGGGAAAAACGTGCGGGCCTGTCACACTCCCACCTTGTCCTAGACCTCCATAGATGCTCTAGTGATGGGGTTCACGTAGAGGCTTCTGGGTCAATGTGTTCTCTTCAAGAAAGGAATCTTCCATAAATGCGATCCTGCTATCACTCTATCCTGGAACAGCCAGCGTCTTTCCGGCTCATCTCTATTCCACTCTACAACACAGTGCAGTTGCGCAGCATGATAGTATCATTGAAAATCTGGTAGGCCAAGGCCACCTGCATTTGTTGGAAGATAGCTCAGGTCTTTTCTCATTCGTGGCCTTTTGCCCAACCAGACAAATTGGTTAATTTCGTTCTGTAGGGTTTGTATCATCCCTGTAGGGGGTGTCACAGGGAGGGTCTGGAAAAGGTACAGGATTTTAGGCAAAGCAGTCATCTTGAGTGTGGCCTCATGACCAAGCCAAGATAGCTGGTGGTGTTTCCAGGGGGAGAGGTCACTCCATGGCTGCCAAAGAATAGAACCGTAGTTTAGGGTGGAAGTTGTCAGAATTGAGGAGGCAAGCTTGATTCCCAGGGACGGATGGCCGTGTTTGCCCATTTTATCGGGTATAGTGCTTTAAGCTGAGTCACCAGTGTCAAGGACATTGGTAAGTTTAGAGATTGAGATTTGTTAACATTAAGCCGAAAACCTGAGGCATGGCCAAAATCTGTCAATTCCATCAAAAAGGCTGGGAAAGCGGAGGCGGGGTTGTCTAGGGATACTAAGACATCATTGGCGTATAAGCTGATGGTATGCTGTTCCCCACCAAAGGTGATGCCAGTGATGAATGTGTTGTCTCGAACCCACTGGGCCAGAGGCTCCATGTAGAGAGCAAACAACAGAGGTAACAATGGGCACCCCTGCCGCATACCTCTGCTAATGGAAAATGGGGTTGAAATTTGGACATTCACCTCTGACTGTCGCACTAGGGCGGCAATAGCAGCTTAGTATCCAGGCTCTGAATCTCTCTCTGAACCCAAAGTGGGCTAGGTTGCTTCGCGATTTGGCCAGTGCACTTGATCAAAAGCCTTCTTGGCATCGATCAGCAGCAACATAATCTCTCTGGTCGAGCGTTTAGCTTTGTCAATGATATGCAATATGTGTTTAGTGTTGTCGCTATATTGTCTTTGGGGAATAATCCCTGCTTGATCTGGGTTGATAATGTGCGACATATGAGGGCTCAATCTGGTGGCGAGTATGCTAGTAAAGAGTTTTATATCTACGTTTAAGAGGGATATTGGGCGGTATGAGCTGCAGTGCTGTTTAGCTTTTCCTGGTTTAGGGGTAACCACTATAGATGCAGTTAGCATTGAAGCAGGTACTGATCCGGGCCTGGCAAATGAGTTAAATAGTCTAGTTAAAATTGGAGCTAGAACCTGCCAAAGGTCTTGTAGAAGAGATCTGGGAACCCATCTGGTCCCGGAGATTTGAAAGCTTTCTGGTGGGCGATAGCCGAGATGACTTCTTATGGACAGTTAGGGCTATCCAGAGAGGTTGCTTGTGCCGGAGAGACTCGTGTCGTGTTTGCCTCCTGGAGATATGTAGCACGGTGCACCACATCAAGAGTTTGTCCAGTGTAAAATTCCGAGTAGAAATCTCTAAAGTAGAAGCTATGGATTTGTCATCGAGTATTTTGCTACCGTCCTCTAATCGCAGTGAGTGGACCCCATTTACTTGTCTTTGTACTCTGAGCTTATTAGCCAGGAGGGGCCCGCATCTGTCCCCCCTACATAATAAGAGTGTTTTAGTCGGAGTGCAGTGTCTTCTGCCCTATTCAAGTCTATGCTCGCTGCGAGTGGGCAGCCGTTAATTGGCACAAAACTCTCGGGCCCCGGTACGTTGATGGATCCTTTCTAACTCTTTAACATGGCAAGACAGGCGATTTCTCTTCTCCTTGCGAATTTTGTTATCCGCAGCTGAACTAGCCATCAGCTCTCCCCTTATGACTGTTTTCAAGGCCTCCCATAGTGTGCCGATGGAGATATCTGGAGTGTTGTTCAATTCTAGGTATTTGTTTATGACTTGGTGAATCTGCTTCACCACTGCTGGGTGGTGTAAGAGGGTCTCTTGTAATCACCATGATCGGGTGCGACATTCCATCAGAGGGAGCTCTAAAGTAAGAGACCGCCGCATGGTCTGAAAAGGCAGGGGGCTCTATCTTGGATGCGGCCATCAGTGTACTTATAACTTTCGTTCCTAGGAAGTAATCTAGCCGAGCATATGTCTTATGGGCGTGTGAGAAAATGAATATTCTAGTGCATGTGTGTGAGGATCCCTCAATATATTCTGCAGTCCCAAGTCCCGTAACCACTGATGACCCCCCATACCACTCCCCCCGAGACAGCACCCCTGCTTGGCCATGTCTATGTGCAGTTCTATCCATGTCATTATTGAAAACTAAGTTGAGGTCACCTGCCAGAAGAACCCTCTGCTCTGGTGTAGACATGACCTCTGTCACAGCTCTTCGCATGAAGGTTTCCTGTCCCTCACTGGCGGCATAAAGAGCACCAACTACAAAGGAGCAGTTCCCAATGGTCACACAGTAAGCTAGGAGACTACCTTTTATTTCTGCTACTTTAGACCCTACTCTACCTTTGAAGGCGTTCGCTACTAGTATGGCCACACCTGCTTATTTAGTAGAGGCCGAGGAAAAGATTGAATGCTGGAAAGTTCGTGACCAGAGTAGATGGCAGTCGGTCAATAAGAGATGTGTCTCCCGGAGCATGCAGATGTCTATTTTTGTTTGCTCCAGATAGGATAGTACTGCTCTGTGCTTGACTGCGTTGTTAAGGCCCTTTACATTCCATGTGAGGATACGGATAGATGTCTGGGCCATATTGGTGTACGATATAAGAGAAGTGTAATAATGGGCCCTGTCCAGGTTGTGGGAGACCTGCCATCCTCCCAGGACCCTCCCAGTCCCCATGAAAACATGTCTGATCCAAGATGTATCAGTATCGATAGTGAGTACTTTCCCCTGGTAGAAACATAAAAAACAACAATTTGTTGTGATGAGAGCATCAAGTCCAATACCAATAGGTTAACTTACAGGCCCGTTAGTGCTCGAAGAGAGTGGGTCTATTCTGTGGCCTCGTATCCTCTCCCCCCGAAACCCCAGCCCGCCCCGCCATCGTAAAGCTGATGTTCATTGTGGTGTGCCCAACAGTCTCATGGGATCTCTGTTTTGGCCAGTTCTCTGGGCAGCGATTCCAGCACCGCCTGTTGTTCAAGTGCAATTGTCAGTGGATCAGGCCGTGTGTTACCAGAAGACGTTTTGCGCCTTTGCCAGCGGAGTCATCGATTGGTCTAGAGAGTTTGGGAGTTCATAGGTTGGTCTTGAGTGGTAGAGACATCGATGCCCAGGATCCGACACATTTACTCCAAGGATCTCATCTGATGCAATTCGCTATCTAAGCGGAAGATAAGGCGGAATGGGTGGCCCCAGAAGTAACTGATCCCCATGCTCTGTAGATGAGAGGTAGCAGGGCGAAAAGCATGGTGTTTCTGCAGTGTGATTGCTGCCAGATCCTGATATAGCATCAGTGAATGTTCATTGAATCGCACTGGATGTTTCTCACGGGCTTTGCGTAAGATAGTCTCTTTCAGCTGAAAGTCATGAATGCACACGAGGATATCAGCTTGGGGGGCCGACCCTGCTCTTAGTAATCATACCCTGCGAACTCGGTCTATTTTAATGATAAATTCTGAGGGGTCTTCCAGGATGAAGAGGAAAATATCTTTAACGTAGGGAGCGATGTCTGAACCTTCTGATTTCAATGGTACATCTTTAATGTGAATGTTGTTCTGTCTTGATCAATTTTCCAAATCTTCAGCGTGGGCCTGTAAATCAATCTGTTGTTCTCATAGATGGATGATTTCTTGCTGCAAAAGCTCCATTTCCTCCTTGCAGCTGTTTCCGTGTTCTTCCTGAGCTGCAACTCGCTCCCTCACACCATCCAGGTCTCTTCGGATCTCCTTCATGTCACTGGAGAGTCTCGCTTGAATGCCTGAAGGTCGTTCCGCAGAGTTGTGAACAGAGTTTCGAGGAAGGAGCATGTAACTGGCTCCTCGATGATGTTGTGGTCTTGGAGATGGCCGGAGCTGGACGTGGACGGGCAGTCTCCAGCTGGGGCATTCGCTGGTTTGGTCAGCATGTCTTTTAGGTTGCAGTCTTTTTTTGTCCGGGCCGCGGCCATTTCTCTTGAACTCAAAGTGTTGTCTCCCAGATCTGTTTCTGCTCAGCTGCTAGGACTTTGGGAGTCCAGAATGCGTAGCTGTTAGTGCAGGCGATAGTGATGGGCGGCAGCCAGTACCCTAGGCACTCTTATCTACCAGGAGCCATGTGGATAAGTGTCTCAAACAGGCTCTCCTGGTAGTCTTGTCCTTACTTTTAAATATTTGTGCACACCGCTTATGGTTTTCCCTCCGCCTCTCAGGTTTTGAGGTAAGTAGCTGGAGACCGCGCAGGTGAGCCCAGTTTGCTTTGGAGTTAGGTGACTGGGGTGTTCCACCACTATAGTTTGTGATGCGGCGAGTGCAAGGGTTAAGGCCTGTGGAGACCTCTGGGTCAGCAACCCCCAGTAGTTAAATCAGGCTATGAAGCGGCCTGTTAGTCTTGTTAGGACTCACTCGGCTGGCGTGGAGGCCCCAGATGGAGATTAGCGGTAAAGGCATGAGTAGCACAGGCTTATCTGCCTACAGATCATGATAACATGCTGTGAAGTTGCTTGGAATCATAGAAACTAATATGTTGAAACTTCTTGAGCAAGGAATCAGGGTAAAACCCCTTACAAAGGCGCTGCAGGAGGCTGCCTGCGATGAAGTAATTGGAAACTCATCTTTCCTATTCTGCCTGTTGGGTTATTTTGCTATGTTATATCCTATTCAACACCATCCCTAATCATCCTAAGAAAGCACTGAATTTGAGCACATCTGGTTTGCAATACTTGCTCATTTGTGGTCCACACAGTGAACAAGATTGTAAGGAACATCTAAGGTAGGTATAATGTCTAAACATAAAGGTAGGCCTGGATAGTGGTCTCTTAATTGGAATGTTATGACCAATAGTAACATATTCTGAGTACTGCAGCCAAGACCGGAAGGCTACAGTGATGTATGACCCACCTACCACCTGTTTCTTTTTTGGGCAAGTTGACTTGAAGACTGGGTGCATGCGATGAAGTTGATTAATTTATTTTTGGTCTGCTGAATTACAGTAGTTGTTTTAAGCAAATCGGTATGTCAGGCTATGAAAGTTATTCTGAATAAGGTGTTTTTGAAGCATGATGTAGCCCATTTTTGGGAGAAAAATATCTCCAAAATAAAGCTGGATGATGAGAGAAGTTTCAAGTTATATTTATTTGCTGTATTTTTATTTAAGGTATTTGATGAAGGGGGAGCGTGGCTTGCCCGGGAAGATGACAGGCGCAAGTTTGTGAAGCTCTGCATCCCCGACCCATGATCCATGTACAATCACCGCAATCCGGGGCACTGCAGGCTGCTGGTGATGCGGACCAGGACATGGAAGCATTGCGGTGCCACCTGATGCTTTTCTGAGATGGCGGAGCCCTGAGGCTTGGAGCAACGGGGTGTGCCATCCCACACCGCATGGCGGCGGCCACACCCTGAATGCAGCAGAGCATCGGTCCGTGCCTGACGCTGGACCTGTCTTTTAAGGCATACATTGCTGTTGCTCCCTTGCTGGCACGCGGGTGGGCCGCCGGCAGGGTGGAGAACAGCGACACCACTCTGTCGGTGGTCTGGTGCACAGGCCGGCCAGGATTGGGTTGAGATTGAGGTCCAAGGCCTGGGCCTACTTGGAGGCTGTCGACCAGCGTGAGCGGGCTGGAGTGAAGGGAGCGATTCCGGCAGCTGCAAGAGGAGGACCGACTTATCTATCAGACCCCCCCTGAGAGGCCGACGGTCAGATTTGGCCCTGGTGCAGGCTGCTTGTGGTACCGGGACTCTGTGCTGGGGGTCCTGGAGTCCGTGGCAGTGCAGGCGAGGAGCCGCGTTACACAGCCCTACTACACAGCAAGAAGCAGGCCCCTGGGCTTGGGAAGTGAGAGGCGCATGACTGGGGGCTACAACTCTCGGGCCACAACAAAGACACCCACATAGCAAGACTTGGTCTGCCTACTCCATACCATTGAGGCACTGCCACACTTAGACCCTGTTTAGAGGGGCAAGAGCCCCATGGGAGGTGTCTGAAGAGGGGGTTACCCCCTCTCGCCCTCAGCGAGGTCAGCCGTGATAGATGACAGGTGAATTTGGAGGCCAGCTCGGTAGTTGGGGGTGGCACAGAGTGTCGACGCACAGATGTGCTTCCCTAGTGGAGACCCTGCTACCCTGCCATGCCCCCCCCCCCGGGACAACCACTTGAACACCCACAGAGGATACTATTTCAACTGCAGGGCCCACCACGCACACACCACAGAGTGGAGGGCTTTTTGCTGGTACAGGACTGTTCGGTAGCCGGGACACCACTGATACCTCTGCCTGTTTGTTCCACTGCTCTCTCTCTCCCCCCAAGAAGTGACGAGAAGGGGGGAGTGCTCTACTTGGCGGGAGAGACCGGACTGCTCGTGCCCCTCTTCTGGCCTGCTGTATGGGTGAGAGAGGGGTGAGGCAGGTCCAGGCACGGCTGAGGGCCTTCGCCACTCGCCTGTGTACTCGAAGAGGCAGCGTCATCGCTATTAAAGATACGTGAGGCGCACAGCTAACAAGGATCGCTTACAGACGAGGGGGTCCTACTAGAGACTGCACATGCCGCCCCTACACCTGCCTCTCTGGGGTTGTCCGAGGGCCTGGCAGGTCTCACGGGGCAGTGTACGTTGACGTGAAAGGCCCTTTTCAGTGTAGGGTTCCTCCTCGTCCCTGACGTGGGACCTGCCACCAGGCATGGGTCCACGTGCCTCATGGGTAGAAAAAGGGGTGCAGGCCCCCAGCCCTTGGGGCACCAGAGCGTTCAGACCATGGATCGCCGGGGCACTGCACCCAGTCAAGAAGACTCCCAGAAATCCCCCATAGAGAAGAAATTAGACAAGATAATGGAAGCAATTGCAGACTCATGACAGGAGCTTCGCGCTGGGTTGATTCAGTTGCCATAAACGTGGGGCTGCTCAGGGAAGACCAAAAGAAGCTCAAGACCAGAATCGACAATGCAGAGAATGCTATAACAGAACTGCGACCCGGCCTCAGAGACTTAGAAGGCAAAGTCCGATCGCTTACCACTAAAGTTCAGGAACTTGAAGGCAGGGTGGAGGACTCCAAGGGGCGATCCCGCTGCAACAACCTCTGTATAGTGGGCTTCCCGGGGCGGGGGGAGGGGGTCAAACCCCACACAATTCTTTGAGGACTGGCTGCTGAAAACAGTGGCGCCTGTGAAGTTGTCGCCTCACTTTCTGATTGAACGTGCCCATCAGGCCCCGGCCCGTAAGCTACTCACGGGGTGTGCCATGCAGAAGACTCCGGGGCCTTGACGGATTGCCTGTCGAGTTCTACAAGGCATATTAATCACTATCAGCCCCCAAAACTGCTGGAATTGTACCAGGCCGCGATCACGGAGGACTGCTTCCTGCAGTCTCTTTGCGAATCATTATTAGTATCCTTGCCCAAGCCCAACAGGGACCCACTGGAAGTTACTTCTTATCGCCCGTTATCTATGTTGGGAACGAATGATAAAATACTCAGTAAGATCATAGTGGTCCGTCTGTTAGAACACATGCTGCACTTGGTGCACCCAGACCAAAACAGTTTCATCCCTGGAAGATCTACACCCTCTAAATCTGACGCATACACAGAGTAATGGAGCTAGCACCAGCCCAGTGGCCATACGTGGCTTGCCTAGTATTAGATCTAGAAAAGGCGTTTGACACGGTGGACTGGGGCTACCTTTTTGTGGTCCTGGACGTGGCTAGTATCACCGGCTGACTGCAGCAACTTATCTGGCTCTTTTACACTGACCCCAGGCTCGAGTGAAAATTGGTCACCTTATCTCACCCCCGTTTGCAGTAAGCAGAGGAACCCATCAAGGCTGCCCCCTTTCGCCGCTCTTATTCGCCCTCGCGATGGAGCTGTCAGCCCAAGGCTCCATCAATGCGGCGAGGAGCGGGGAATCTCCCTGGCTGAGGGTGTGCACACAGTCTCACTTTATGCATGTGATTTACTCATCTATATCTGAGACATCTGGGAGGGGATCACTGGGATCGCGGAGACTCTCAAGCAGTTTCGCAAGGCCTCTGGACTAGGGGTGAACTGGTCCAAGTCGTGCACTTTCTCACTCCGAGCGGGTTGTCCCCTGCAACAACTAATGGTAAACACCCACTTATTGAAATGGGAGCCTACTACGTTCCGATATTTGGGGATCCGTATGTACCACGATACATAAGATCTTATTGATGGGAACCTTACTAGGGCCATAACCTCCCTGTCCTCAGATGACTTTTTGGACCACCTTACCTCTCACAGTTCAAGGAAGAATATCATTATCTAAAACGGTGATGCTCCCCCGTCTCCTGTACTTCTTTCATAATCTTCCAATGTATATCCCATGGTCCACCTTTCGGTCCCTACATGTCACACTGGGAACCTTCATATGGAACAGGGGAGGAGATTAGAGGCACTGAGGAAGCTACAGCTGCCCATCAACAAGGGGGGGTGGGGACAGCCAACTTTGAGAATTATTATCTGGCAGCGAGCTGCAGTGGCCTGCGAGAGAGTTGGTAGGGCGTCAGACAGAAGAACTCGGTCTGCGGACTGTGACCTTGGTGCAAGCAGTGGTTTGCGGTGTGCTGCTCCCACAGGCACAATTCCACCGAGGGGTCACCAACTTGCTGCGCATAGTATACGTAGGGGATTACATCCTGTGCCATCAATCACCCTGTACTCTCCAGAAATCAGACTGAACATCATTGACCCATTTTGTGAGACACTCAGGCGGGCTGGACACTTGTAGCGACATGGACTGAGTCTGGGGTGGGGACCTGCTTCAGGATGGTGCCCTTATCCCCTTTGCCCAATTGCAGGAGGAGTACGAGCTACCGGCGGAACATTTCCTAGCCCATGGCAGGCTGTTGGCTGAATTGGGCCGGTTGTGGGGTATCACGGACTCAGAACCAGAGCAACATCCACTCGTACACACCCATCACATCATGGGTAATGGATGGAGACTCATTACCTGGTTTGAACGGACATTAGCATACACACATCACACTTGACCATTTATAGGCGACACCTCAATGCTGGGAATGGGATATAGGCCGAGACTTAACACCCAAAGAGTGGGAAAAGGCCTTGCACTATTCGAGGAAGTGCCCCAGAATGCAAAATTCCAAGACATACAACACAATATTCTTCACAGGGCCTACCTCACCCCTGCGAGTTTGCATAGAATGTTTGGATCTTCTCCTCTCTGCCCCCGGTGCTGCGCTCCACATGCAGATATAGCGCACATGTTCTGGAGCTGCCCGGTGGCCAGGGACCTCTGTCAGGGAGTTGCAGGAGCAATGCTGGAGGTGACAGGCTGCGAGGGGTTTCTCACAATGGAAGGGGTGTTATTGGGTACATTCAAATGTAAAAAAACACATGTGGCAACCAACCGATTTCTTGACCTGGATCTCCTTATAGCACGGCCTTCCATAGCAATGAATTGGAAGGAGCACACTCTACTGACCATGAGTTATTGGTGCGCAGCAATGATTAAGTGGGGCAAAGTCGAAGCGGTCGCACTGCAGAGTGAAGAAGTCCGGGGGCTATGTAGATCGCCATAGTCACCTGGTGGGATTGTCTATTAAATGATCTCCAAACAGTCAGGGAAATCCCTGGTAAAGTAGACAGGGGAGGTCTCTCTGCTTCCCTCCCTCATGCGGGACTGCCCGCTGCCCTACTGGCTCCCTTACCTGGGTGGTCTACGGGTCTCCCTCCCATGAATCTGGGTCCTATCCACTGGGAAGCGGAATCCTGTGTATGGTCGTGTGTGGTGGGGGGCTGGCATACACAGTTCAGCACACCGTACAATATAGTAATCAAAAAAGGGTGGTGTAGAGGCTTGCATATTGTAGAGTTGACTGGATGGATGGGCTGATCCAATATGGCATGACTCTCATTGTTGTGATCTGAAGGTTTACAATGCTACTGTTCACTTGTTTAAAACATACTGCTATGCATAACCGCTTTCTGCACTTGAATATTGTCATCTACCACAGTATTGTACATTATGTATCGCAATGAAAACAAATAAACTGGTTAAAAAAAAAGGTTTTTGATACAGTGCTGACCTAACTCCAAGGAGCCGTAAAACACTTTCCAGCAGACAGACATTTTTTAGGTCGAGCCTAGCGCAGCGCGCATGCGTTGCTCTATGGGAGGCTTCTTATAAGCACTCCAAACTTCCCCAAAAGTTCTTCGTGTGGGTCTGGTAACTCCCACACATTCTATTGGCCTTTGCGTGTGGCTTGCAATAATGAAAGCATGCAAATGGCCAAAGGCGGGTGCATGTCCCACCTCTTTGTGTAAAGGTCACTCCCACGGCGTTTTGGTGTCGGGAGGATGCAGCGGCGCGCTTTGTGGCAGCTGCATTCCTCCCTTGTTGTTGTGGATCATGTTACTAATGAAACACAGCGCAGTCGCTTTCACTTTGCGGCCGCGCTTGTTTTCTGTTCCCATGATTTTTGTCCTTGTGCATATATTGCAAACGCACGTGTTATTTTAACCCCTTATTATTTTTTTGCAACGGTTTATATGCATTTGAGGCGCCCTTTTGTCTTCTTTTTATTCTTAAGTATGATAATATTATTAATTATTATTATTCCTAGCAACTTTGCCATTGACATTATTGCCCTTCATTACATTATTTGTTAGTCTTTAAATCATCAGCAGGAAAAGTAATATTAATACTAGTTCTACTAGAACTAATAATAATGACCACCTTAATAATTATTGTAGTAATAATAACAACCTTCCTTTAGTTGCCCCTCCTTGCCAAAATTGGTCCTGACTCTCTGACTGACTGACTGACTGACTATCTCTCTCTCTCTCTCTGACTGACTGACTGACTCTCTCACTGACTGACTGACTGACTCTCTCACTGACTGACTGACTCACTGACTGACTCTCTCACTGACTGACTGACTGACTCTCTCACTCTCTCTCTCTCACTGACTGACTGACTCTCTCACTCTCTCTCTCACTGACTGACTGACTCTCTCACTGACTGACTGACTGACTCTCTCTCTCTCTCTGACTGACTGACTGACTCTCTCACTGACTGACTGACTGACTCTCTCACTGACTGACTGACTCACTGACTGACTCTCTCACTGACTGACTGACTGACTCTCTCACTCTCTCTCTCTCACTGACTGACTGACTCTCTCACTGACTGACTGACTGACTGACTCTCTCTCTCTCTCTGACTGACTGACTGACTGACTCTCTCACTGACTGACTGACTCTCTCACTGACTGACTGACTCACTGACTGACTCTCTCACTGACTGACTCTCTCACTCTCTCTCTCTCACTGACTGACTGACTCTTTCACTCTCTCTCTCACTGACTGACTGACTCTCTCACTGACTGACTGACTGACTGTCTGACTCTCTCTCTCACTGACTGACTCTCTCTCTCACTGACTGACTCTCTGAATCTCTCTCTCTCACTGACTGACTCTCTCTCTCTCACTGACTGACTCTCTCACTCTGTCTCACTGACTGACTAACTGACTCTCTCACTGACTGACTCACTCTCTCAATCTCTCTCTCACTGACTGACTGACTCTCTCACTTTCTCACTGACTGACTCTCTCACTCTCTCTCTCTCTCTCTGACTGACTGACTGACTCTCTCACTGACTGACTAACTGACTGACTCTCTCACTCTCTCTCTCACTGATTGACTGACTGACTGACTCTCTCACTCTCTCTCTCACTGAATAACTGACTGACTCACTCTCTCAATCTCTCTCTCTGACTGACTGACTCTCTCACTCTCTCACTGACTGACTGACTGACTCTCTCTCTCTCTCTGACTGACTCTCTCACTGACTGACTGACTCACTGACTGACTGACTGACTCTCTCTCTCACTGACTGACTGGCTGACTAAATGACTGACTGACTCTCTCACTCTCTCTCTCTCACTGACTGACTGACTGACTCTCTCACTCTCTCTCTCTCACTGACTGACTGACTCTCTCACTCTCTCTCTCACTGACTGACTGACTGACTGACTGACTCTCTCACTGACTGACTGACTATCTCACTGACTGACTGACTGACTGACTCACTGACTGACTGACTCTCTCACTGACTGAGTGACTCACTCTCTCTCTCACTGACTGACTGACTGACTCTCTCACTCTCTCTCTCACTGACTGACTGACTGACTCTCTCAATCTCTCTCTCATTGACTGACTGACTGACTCTCTCACTGACTGACTGACTGACTCTCTCACTCTCTCACTGACTGACTGACTGACTGTCTGACTTTCTCTCTCACTGACTGACTCTCTGACTCTTTCTCTCACTGACTGACTCTCTCAATCTCTCTCTCACTGACTGACTGACTGACTCTCTCACTGACTGACTCTCTCACTCTCTCACTGACTGACTGACTGACTGTCTGACTTTCTCTCTCACTGACTGACTCTCTGACTCTTTCTCTCACTGACTGACTCTCTGACTCTCTCTCACTGACTGACTCTCTCACTCTGTCTCACTGACTGACTGACTGACTCTCTCACTGACTGACTGACTCACTGACTGACTCTCTCACTCTCTCTCTCACTTACTGACTGACTCACTCACTCTCTCAGTCTCTCTTTCACTGACTGACTGACTGACTCTCTCACTGACTCTCTGACTGACTGACTCTCTCACTCTCTCTCTCTTTGACTGACTGACTCTCTCTCTCACTGACTGACTCTCTCACTCTGTCTCACTGACTGACTAACTGACTGACTGACTCTCTCATTGACTGACTGACTCTCTCACTCTCTCACTGACTGACTGACTGACTCTCTCTCTCACTCTCTCTCTCACTGACTGACTGACTGACTCTCTCAATCTCTCTCTCACTGACTGACTGACTGACTCTCTCACTGACTGACTGACTGACTCTCTCACTCTCTCACTGACTGACTGACTGTCTGACTCTCTCTCTCACTGACTGACTCTCTGACTCTTTCTCTCACTGACTGACTCTCTGACTCTCTCTCACTGACTAACTCTCTCTCTCTCACTGACTGACTCTCTCACTCTGTCTCACTGACTGACTGACTGACTCTCTCACTATCTGACTGACTCACTGACTGACTCTCTCACTCTCTCTCTCACTGACTGACTGACTGACTCACTCTCTCAATCTCTCTTTCACTGACTGACTGACTGACTCTCTCACTGACTCTCTGACTGACTGACTCTCTCACTCTCTTTGACTGACTGACTCTCTCTCTCTCACTGACTGATTCTCTCACTCTGTCTCACTGACTGACTAACTGACTGACTGACTCTCTCACTGACTGACTTACTGACTCACTGACTGACTCTCTCACTCTCTCTCTCACTGACTGACTGACTCACTCTCTCAATCTCTCTCTCACTGACTGACTGACTGACTCTCTCACTGACTCTCTGACTGACTGACTGACTGACTCTCACTCTCTCTCTCTCTGACTGACTGACTCTCTCACTGACTGACTGACTCACTGACTGACTCTCTCACTGACTAACTGACTCACTGACTGACTGACTCACTCACTCTCTCACTGACTGACTGACTGACTAAATGACTGACTCTCACTCTCTCTCTCACTGACTGACTGACTCACTCTCTCTCTCACTGACTGACTCTCTCAATCTCTCTCTCACTGACTGACTGACTCTCTCACTCGCTCACTGACTGACTGACTGACTCTCACTGACTCTCTGACTGACTGACTGACTGACTCACTCTCTCTATCACTGACTGACTGACTGACTCTCTCACTGACTGACTGGCTGACTCTCTCACTGACTGACTGACTGACTGACTGACTCTCTCACTGACTGACTGACTCTCTCACTCTCTCTCTCACTGACTGACTGACTGACTCTCTCACTGACTGACTCTCTCAATCTCTCTCTCACTGACTGACTGTTTGACTGACTGTCTCACGCTCTCACTGACTGACTGACTGACTAACTGACTCTCTCACTGACTCTCTGAATGACTGACTGACTCTCTCACTCTCTCACTCTCTCTCTCACTGACTGACTGACTGACTCTCTCACTGACTGACTGACTCTCTCATTGACTGACTGACTCTCTCACTGACTGACTGACTCACTGACTGACTGACTCACTGACTGACCGACTGACTGACTCTCTCACTTTCTCTCTCACTGACTGACTCTCTCACTGACTGACTGACTGACTCTCTCACTGACTGACTGACTCTCTCACTGTCTGACTCTCTCTCTCTCACTGACTGACTCTCTGACTCTCTCTCTCACTGACTGACTCTCTCACTCTCTCTCACTGACTGACTCTCTCTCTCACTGACTGACTCTCTCACTCTCTCTCACTGACTGACTGACTGACTCTCTCACTGACTGACTGACTGACTCTCTCACTCTCTCTCTCACTGACTGACTGACTGACTCTCTCACTGACTGACTGTTTGACTGACTGTCTCACGCTCTCACTGACTGACTGACTGACTAACTGACTCTCTCACTGACTCTCTGAATGACTGACTGACTCTCTCACTCTCTCTCTCACTGACTGACTGACTCTCTCACTGACTGACTGACTATCTCATTGACTGACTGACTCTCTCACTGACTGACTGACTCACTGACTGACTGACTCACTGACTGACCGACTGACTGACTGACTCTCTCACTTTCTCTCTCACTGACTGACTCTCTCACTGACTGACTGACTGACTCTCTCACTGACTGACTGACTCTCTCACTGTCTGACTCTCTCTCTCTCACTGACTGACTCTCTGACTCTCTCTCTCACTGACTGACTCTCTGACTCTCTCTCTCTCACTGACTGACTCTCTCTCTCTCACTGACTGACTCTCTCACTCTCTCTCACTGACTGACTCTCTCTCTCACTGACTGACTCTCTCACTCTCTCTCACTGACTGGCTGACTGACTCTCTCACTGACTGACTGACTGACTCTCTCACTCTCTCTCTCTCACTGTCTGACTGACTGACTCTCTCACTGACTGACTGTTTGACTGACTGTCTCACGCTCTCACTGACTGACTGACTGACTAACTGACTCTCTCACTGACTCTCTGAATGACTGACTGACTCTCTCACTCTCTCTCTCACTGACTAACTAACTAACTGACTCTCTCACTGACTGACTGACTAACTGACTGACTCTCTCACTGACTGTTATACAGGTACTATTTCCCAACCTTCACCCTCCTGTTATTTATGCCCCCCATAACAAAAAAAACCATAACAAGCAACCATTGGGACAGGCAGATAGAAGTTGCCAGCATTGAAAGGACAAAAAAAATTCAAGACATTATTTATTGTTAATACTTTTTAGGTCTCGCCTGGCGACGCAGCGCGAAGCGCTGTCGCTAGCGAGATCTATTGTTGTCGACTTGCCTCGGAAGGGGGACAGGACATGTGCACGCGCACAAAGGATTTCAATTGTGAACGCGTTCGTGAACGCGTACGACGGCGTTAGATTAACTTGCAGGAGAGGGGATGTGCACGTGTAGGGCTGGCGCCGCGTTTTTTTTTCTAAAAGCTTCCATGTCAATTGCAAGCAAACCTAAAAACAAACAGACTACAAGGCGCCTTCAATACATCGGCTGTTCTTTATAATGTTTTGCAAATTTTTTCAAAGCAACTCAAAATTACGATTTGCGTTTCTTTTTCTAAAAGCTTCCATGTCAATTGCAAGCATTTTTTCTAAAAGCTTCCATATCAATTGCAAGCAAAACAAAAAACAAACAGACTACAAGGCGCCTTCAATACATCGGCTGTTCTTTATAATGTTTTGCACATTTTTGCAAAGCAACTCAAGATTACGTTTTGCGTTATTTTTTCTAAAAGCTTCCATGTCAATTGCAAGCAAAAAAACAAACAAACAGACTACAAGGCGCCTTCAATACATCGGCAGTTCCACGATATCTTTTGCTTTACATTAGTCAGGTCACCTCACCCAAAAAAACACATTCTTGCCCATCCGAACTCAGCAGTAGCGAAAAGCTGTACGCGTACGGGTTGCGGCGGATAAACAGCCCTAAGTTGCTTCAAGATTACGATTTGCGTTTTTTTTTCTAAAAGCTTCCATGTTAATTGCAAGCAAAAAAAAAGCAAACATACTACAAGGCGCCTTCAATACATCGGCTGTTCTTTATAATGCTTTGCAATTATTTCAAAGCACCTCAAAATTACGATTTTATAAACGTATTTATTTATACACAATGCCACATGCGGCACACTATATGGCGTTGCTGGTGTGGGCTTCCTCGCTAAACAAACTTAGTAACAAAAACAGTATATGTGCACGTGCCAGCTTACACCATGCGGCGTTAGCTCAACTTGCAGGACAGAATATGTGCACGTGTACAGCTGGCGCCGCGTTTACGCGCGCCCTGCTACCTTGTTCAACAACTCCCATGAGAGGAAATCGGCGGGCGTCCCACTGGCGCCATGTTAATACGTTTCTTGCTTCATTGTTGTTTAAGAGGATTTCACATGTGCACGCAGCAGCCTATATGGCGTTCAAGGTGTGGGCTTCCTCGTAAACAAAGACAGGAGATATGCACGCGCCAGCTTACACCCTGCGGCGTGTTTATATATCTCCTGCTCCTGTTTTACTGCTAAACAAGTAAAAAACAAGGTTTTGGGGTTCTTCGTATACTACTTTTTCCAGCATGTACACATTGTTTTCTGCTTTTTTAGGTCGAGCCTCGAGTAGCGCGCAAGCGCTGCTCTGCGAGACTTATAGTTAGGGCAGTGGTTCCCAATCTGTGCGCCGCAGCACCCCAGTGCGCCATCAAAATTAGCCAGGGGCGCCGAGAACGGGTGTGCACCAGCAGTTTGACCACTGCTCTAGCCAGTTTTATGGAATCAGTACTCATACGCCAGTTGTTTAATGTGAATGGACTGCTAACCAACTTTCCTGCGGCACTAAATTAGGTTGCTCTTGGTTATTTGGAACACCAACAGCATATTTTTTTCATGCGGATTGCGACGCTTAGGGAGGTCTAAATGTGAACACTGAAAACAATCTGAATATGGCCGCATATCCTGCATATGCGCATTGGGTATGGAGCACACTGAAGAGGTTTTTCCAAGCATTTCAGTGGAAGACGAATTATAAATTGAAACCTGAACTGAGTTTAATGTGCCACAAGAGCTTGCAACACAATGGCAATGCTGTGTTTTCAAACTTCTCCATAAATAATTTTCTTAGCCGTGCGCACACATTTTAAGGCCTCGTACACTTATCTCACTGGATTTGTTTGTGACAATTGCCTTTAGGGTGCATAATATCTCGACTGCTATGCTTTAGCAGGCGGCCCAAGGTATTGTTGAAGCATGACAGCCGAATTACCTTTGGTTTAAGAAATGCGGCTGACATAATAAAATCCAAGAAACACAACTGGCAGAGCAGTGCTTCTCGTTGGGCAACAGAGTAGCCTAAGGCTCATTATCTAATGACTCAAAACGAGAAAAAATCCATACATGTGAGTAGATACCAAGCGTAAACCAAGGAAGTCCGGCGCTTCTGACACAGCTGTCAACTTGAGACATTTTGCCTTTTCCATTTTCAATTTTTTTTACCAGGTGCTAGGTGGGCCAAAGTCAACACAAGTGCCTGCTCTGTGATATTGTGGAGTGAAGATAAACATGAAATGCTAGATGGGCATTCAAATTGCTCCATTTTAATCACCTTTTTCGAATAAGGCACGCCATAAATTTAATTGTGGTGGAATATTTAGTACTTCTTTCATAGTCAATCAATCAATCAATCAATCAATGCATTTATAGAGCGCGCTACTCACCCGGGAGGGTCTCAAGGCGCTGGGGGAGGGGGGAGTTACTGCTCGAACAGCCAGGTCTTGAGCTGCTTCCTGAAGGAGAAATGGTCCTGGGTTCGCCGAAGGTGAGTGGGGAGGGAGTTCCAGGTCTTGGCTGCCAGGTAGGAGAAGGATCTTCCTCCGGCGGTGGCTCTGCGGATGCGTGGTACGGTGGCGAGGGCGTGGCTGGTTGATCGTAACTGGCGGGTGGGCGTGTAGAAGGTCATGCGGTCGTTGAGGTACTTGGGGCCCAGGTCGTGGAGGGCCTTGTGTGCGTGGGTGAGGAGTCTGAATGTGATTCTCTTGCTGACGGGGAGCCAGTGCAGGTCTTTCAGGTGTCCGGTGATGTGGCTGTGTCGGGGGATGTCCAGGATGAGTCGTGCGGAGGCGTTCTGGATGCGCTGGAGTCTTTTTGAAGTTTGGCTGTGGTTCCGGCGTAGAGGGTGTTCCCATAGTCCAGTCGGCTGGTGACGAGTGCCTGGGTGACGGTCTTCCTGGTTTCAGTGGGGATCCATCTGAAGATCTTGCAGAGCATGCGCAGGGTGTTGAAGCACGAAGATGAGACGGCGTTGACTTGTCTGGTCATCGACAAGGAGGAGTCCAGGATGAAGCCCAGGTTGCGTGCGTGGTCCGTTGGCTTGGGCGCGGTGCCCAGGGCCGGGGGACACCAAGAGTCGTCCCAGGCGGAGGGTGATGAACCCAGGATGAGGACTTCCGTCTTGTCTGAGTTCAGTTTAAGGCGGCTGTTCCTCATCCAGTCGGCGACGTCTCATCCCGTCGTGTAGGTTGGCTCTGGCGGTGGTGGGGTCGTTGGTGAGGGAGAGGATCAGCTGGGTGTCGTCGGCGTAGGAGATGATGTTGAGGTTGTGTTGGCGTGCGATGGCTGCGAGGGGGCTCATGTAGACGTTGAAGAGGGTAGGACTGAGTGAAGATCCTTGTGGAACGCCGCAGATGACTTCGGTGGCCTCGGATCTGAACGGGGGAGGCGGACTCTCTGGGTTCTTCCGGCGAGGAACGAGATGATCCATTCCAGTGCTTTCTCTCGGATTCCGATGTTGCTGAGGCGCTTCACTAGGGTGCGGTGGCAGACGGTGTCGAACGCCGCGGAGAGGTCCAAGAGGATGAGGGCTGCTGTTTCCCCGTTGTCGGTTAGGGTTCTGATGTCGTCGGTGGCTGCGATTAGGGCGGTCTCGGTGCTGTGGTTGGCCCGAAACCCGGACTGCGAGGGGTCGAGGATCCATTCGTCTCGAGGAAGGCGGCAAGCTGTCTGTTGACGGTCTTCTCGATGACTTTGGCCGGAAACGGAAGGAGCGAGATGGGACGGTAGTTCTTGAGGTCGGTGGGGTCCGCCGTTGGTTTCTTCAGGAGGGCGGTAAGCTCGGCGTGCTTCCAGCTCTCCGGGAAGGTGGCGGTGTGGAAGGAGGAGTTGATGATGTCCCGGAGATGGGGTGCGATGGTGGCGTCGGCTTTGTTGAAGGCGTGGTGTGGGCAGGGGTCGGTTGGTGATCCGGAGTGGATGGAGTTCATCGTGCGGGTGGTGTCTTCGGTGCTGATCGGGGTCCAGTTGCAGAGGGTGGTGGTGGCGGGCGTTGGTTCGGCGGTAGGGTGCGTGGTCTGTGCATCGAAGCTGTTATGTATGTCGGTGATCTTGCGGTGGAAGAACGCGGCGAGTGAGTTGCAGAGGTCTTGCGAGGGGTGATGTCGTTGTTTCCGGCGCTGGGGTTGGAGAACTCTTTGACGATGCTGAAAAGTTCCTTGCTGTCGTGGGCGTTGTTGTCCAGTCGTTCTTTGAGTGCCGACTTCTTGGTGGCACGGATCAGCTGGTGGTGTTTGCGGGTGGCGTGCTTGAGGGCGGTCCTGTTGTCTGTGGTCTGGTCGAGTCGCCAGGCTTTCTCGAGAGTGCGGCAGTTCTTCTTGGATTCCTTGAGTTCGTTGGTGAACCAAGGGGTTTTCTTGCTTCCGGGTCTGCTGGGAGGGTTTTTAGTGGTGCGAGGTCGTCGGCGCAGGCGGTCAGCCACTTGGCGAGGTTGCTGGCTGCTTCGTTTGGGTCCGTTGTGTTAGTGGGTGTGTTCTGGCTGAGGGAGGCGGTGAGCTGCTCGGCGGTGATCTTGCTCCAGCTCCGGCGGGGAACCTGTTGCGGGTGGTGGTGGGTCGCAGTCTTTCTGAAGCTGAAGTGGACGCAGCTGTGGTCGGTCCAGTGGAGTCCGGTGGCGTGGCTGAAGGAGATGTGCTTGCTGGAAGAGAAGACGGGGTCAAGCGTGTGGCCGGCGTAGTGGGTGGGCGTGTTCACCAGTTGCTTGAGTCCGAGGTTGGCGAGGTTGTCCAGCAGGGCGGTGGTGTTTCTGTCGTTGTTGTTCTCCAGGTGGAAGTTGAGGTCCCCTAGGAGGATGTAGTCGGCGGAGGGCATGGCGTGCGGGCTGATGAAGTCTGCGATGTCTTCGCTGACTAGTGTGCGTGGTCCCGGGGGTCTGTAGATGAGGGTGCCTCGGAGGGTGGTCTTGGGGTCAGTGTGTATCTGGAAGTGTAGGTGCTCGGCGGCGGTGAAGGTCTCGTCGGAGTTAGTCGAGATGCGGATGGTGTTCTTGTGTACGATGGCGATGCCTCCTCCCGTCTGGTTGACGCAGTCCTTCCGGGTGATCTTGTATCCGTCCGGGATGGCTATGGCGATGTCGGGCGCTGAGGAGGCGTTCATCCAGGTTTCGGTGAGGAAGGCGACGTCCGGTGCTGTTGCGTCGAGCAGGTCCCAGAGTTCCACGGCGTGCCTGTGGACGGAGCGGGTGTTCAACAGGATGCATTTCAGGTGGTTGCTGCTGGTGCTCGACTTGGCGGGGGTGGTGCAGGTCCGGGGGCAGGTGAATCGGCAGGCTTGGCAGGTGAAGGGTCCGTGGGTGCGTCTCGGGAGGCTCGGTAGCAGGCAGGGTTCCGGTCGGCATTGAGTGCGGTGAGGGTGGCGGCGTTGTAGGTCCGTCGAGTGGTGTTGCATCGGTGGGATCCAGGGGTCCTGGCGCTGGGCGCGGGCCAGGCGCGGACGGGCGCAGACGGGCTTACCTTTGGCGCACCTTCGGCGCTCCGTCGGTGCTCCCGCTGCGCGCGGCCGCTGCGCGGTCGCTTAGGGGGCGTCATAAGTAAGGAGCCGGGAGGGAGGAGCAGCTGGGTGGCGGGAGCGGGGCGGCGTCAAAAGAAGAATGAAAGTTTGAGTCCACCTTGACAGCGTAGAAATTTGTAACGTACATGTTACACACAGATCTGGCTCAACCTACTGAGCTAGAAGTACTGGCCAGTACATGAAAGAAAGCACAACAGCACAGCTCCCTGGCTTCTTGATAGGAGCAAGTAGAATAAGGATCCCAAAAGGTGATTGCTGTAGGAGAGTAGGATCTGCTTCACATGAGTACCCCCACTTTTTGCTGATGCTTCACTGTTTTTCGACCTTAATCTGGCTGGGGCCCTGCTAATCAGAACCCCAGCCTAGCTGCTTCCTCTTTAAAATGGTTTCCATGTGCCTTAGGCACATCTCTGATTGGAATCTGGAGTGCCCTTATAAGTCCCTAGTATATGGTATACTATGTACCCAGGGCATAGGTACCTCAGAGGCCTACCAGGGGCTGCAGCATGTATTGTGCCACCCCTGGAAGGCCATCCAAACTGACACCACAGGTCTGCTACTGCAGCCTGGGTAAGGTGGTGCATGCACCCCTTACTGTGATATAGGCTACCTATATCACTAAATACATACACACATATAAATCTATAAGTCACTCCTATGGCAGGCCTTATCAATCCTGAAGGCAGAGTGCGTGGTTTCTATGTGAGAGGGTGCCCCTGCATGAGCAGGGCCCCTCTGCAGCGTTCGGAGACCCTTCTCTGATGCTGTTTGTAGTGCAGCCTGACCATATACGCTTAAGCGCATTATAACCTCGCGTTAAATGCTAACTTTGGGATGGCTGCACGGAAACATGTCGTGTTTGGTGTCAAACATCTTGGAATACTACCCCCCCGCCAGTTCTGGCGGCGGGGGTAGCATTCCACCCTTCTAGAGGGAAAGACATGTACACACCGGTATACCCGGTACTGACTTTCCAGAGCCCTGGCATCACAAAATGGATGCCGCTGCCACAGACACGAGTCTGGCCTCCTGCTGCTGACCGAAACTCCGGCAGGGGAGGCCTGGACAATAGGTTTCCTGTCCCAGGGAGGTGTGACCACCTCCCCAGACAGGATAGTGTGTATTGGGGCTGGGCGGGAGCACTCTCCGGTGCTTTGAAATCCTGCACTGGGGGCACACTTGGTGTCCCTGTGCATACCCCAGTTCAAACCGGCTCAGGGGCTTCCAGCCCCTGCTCTGGTGCGAAACTGGACAAAGGGAAAGGGGTGTAACCACCCCTCTGCCCTGACCCTCCCATAGGTGGGTCCACAGAGTATGTCCAACCCCCTACCTTAGTATAAGTAGGGGACCCCAGTCCTTAGGACTTTAGATTTACCTGGACGAAACTCTGACACAGAATCCTGGACCTTCGATGCTCTACTTCAAGATTAGAGGACTGAAGAATCTCCCTTGGGGTCAAGGAGTGACTCCCCTGCTTGGCAGGCACCAAAGAAGCAATTGTCCGGTCTGCATCGCTGAAGCTCCCGTCGGACGCCGAAGTCTTTGCATCACCAGAGGTGGATTTCCAGACTTCCCCAAGGCTGCCCTGAGTCCCCAGCAAAGCTGAGGCCCGTAGCTGTTGTGGGTAACGTGGAACCGTGACCCCTGGACACCAATCGCATTTGCAAGTGCATCCTCTTCTGAGTCTCCCACGAAATCGTGCTTTGGGCTCCGAGTAGCCCCAGCCTCCAGCACCAACTGCACCGAGGATCACTGGCCTCCACTCCACGAGTGTCCTGTGAGCCAGCTCCACGTGCATCGACTCGAGGCTCCTTCGCGGTCGCTAGTCCGTTGGCTAGTAAGCCCTCCCGAAGGCCAATCTTTTTCTGCTTGGGCTCCCTGGTTGCTCCAGGCGTGCCCTGACTTACCCTCGCTGGGTGAGTCCCACAGACCTTGCTGGTCTGCAACATCGTCCTTCTTCCATTTCCACGAGACTTGCCGTTGCCAAGGCTTGTTGGGTCCAATCTGGTCGCCGACACCCCTGCAATCGACAGACGTCGTGGGACAGCTCGAATCCAGCTCCTGGTTGTCGTCGATGCCTCCTGGACCTCGTGGCTGAAGAGTCAAGACGACCGTCAACCTACCTGAAGCACTCGACATCGGTGGGCATCTGCTCATCGCCTTCCTGGTCACTGGCTAGTGACCCAGACTCTGTCCCCTCTGCTTTCAGGTTCTTCAGATCTTCGATCCACCTTTGGATCCACCCGAACACTTTTGACTTGGTCGCCAGCAGCACTTTGCAGCAGATCGCCATTGAAAGCGACGAAGAAACCCGACCCCGAAAGACACCTATGCACCCGGCTTCCCTGGGTGAGGTAACTCGAGTACTCCGGTGCTCCCGTGGGTATTGACACTAGAACAGCCTAGTTCTCAAAGGGTTTGCTCCAAGTCCTCCTCTAAGTGTCCCTTTTCTTTTAAATTCTAATCGCGACTTTCCCCATAGAAGTTAACGGCGGTTCGCGGCTGTGTTCATACACTGCACGCGTCCCCTGTGTCACTACCTTGGGTGGTTCCTTGTGGTCCAAGCACTTCTACAGGCTCTAGGCCTTGTGTCTAGCTCAGTCGTGGTTCTTATACCACTTTATTGGTATATGGTTTGGTACGCCCCTGGGGCTCAAACGTGTATTTGTGCTATTACTGTAGATAACTAACTTATAATTTATGTACTTCGAACTATAGCCTCATAAAGAGACTAGAGGGGTGTGTTTAGTAATAAATACATATATTTTGAATATATACCTGGTGTGGTCCTCTTTCATTTGGTCACTCAAGAGATTATAGACTGGTAAAACAAGCTGCTTTACATTCCTTCAAGACTTAGCCTGAAGGCTGCTCTCCATAGCTACCACTAGGATAGCTTTCAATAAAGGTTGTCTTTAACCTATCTCCAATAAGGGGTTGTTTGGACTGGTGCAAGGTGCCCACTATAATTAGTGGACAGCATATGCCAGGCCAACTTCTCACATTGGTGGCAGCGGTGGGATTCGAACCCACGCCTCCAAAGAGACTGGAGCAGAAGAGGAGGAAGGGGCCCGGGGTGAAGAAACCCAGGCCCCCCCCTCTGAAACTGGCCAGGAAGGTGAAAATGACCTTGTCCTGGAAAACCCAATTCCTCCTGTGGAGGAGGAGGAGGGAGAGGATCAGACTGACCTCCCCTTTGTCCCCACAGGAAGAGTTCTGAGTGTGCCCAGAAGGTCTAGGTCTCCTTCTCAGGAGTCTAACCACTCTGACACCTCAATAGGGACCTCTGTCTCCTCTCATAGGAGGGAATCCTCTCATGAGAGGAGAAAGAGACTGATTCAATATGAGCAAACTCAGCTTGAACTCAGGAAACAGCAATTGGCTATAGACAGGGAGTCCCTAGATCTCTATAGAGAGAGACAAAAGTTGGGACTAGAGTCCCATGGTGGCAGCAGTTTCCCCAAAGATAGGGAAAGGTCTTATGACCATAGAAACCTGAGCAAGATTGTCCCTCCCTACCAGAGTGGGGATGACATCCACAAATGGATAACTGCTCTAGAGAGGGCCTGTAAAGTACAGAGGGTCCCTCAGGAGCAGTGGGCAGCAATCTTGTGGCACTCCTTTGCAGACAAAGGTAGAGACAAGCTCCTCACTGTTAGAGAGGAGGATGCTGATAATTACAAAGTCTTGAAGAGTGCTCTAATTGATGGGTTTGGCCTAACCACTGAACAATACAGGTTAAAGTTCAGGGATACCCAAAAGCACAGACTCAAGACTGGGTGGACTTTGTTGATTGTTCTGCCAAGGCTCTGGAAGGTTGATTATTGGGCAGTAAGGTATGTGACTTCACAGGATTGTACAATCTGATAATGAGGGAGCAGATTCTTAATAACTGTCAAAATCAGTTGTTGCATCAGCACCTGGTAGACTCTGATCTGACCTCTCCCCAAGAATTGGGAAAGAAGGCAGACAAATGGGTCAGAACCAGGGTGAAGCAGAAGGTACAGAACCAAGGTGGTGACCCTAAGAAGCAAGATTCGAAAACCTCTGATAAGGGTGGGGAGAAGGGTAAAGATCAAAAGTCTTCACAAGGCCCCCAAAATCTTCTTCAGGTGGGGATTCACAGTCTACCAAAGGGAAAGGCCAAAGGAAACCATGGTGCAAGGTCTGTAAGCAAAAGACCCACTGGACCAGTGATTGCACCAAGTCCAAAGACTCGACTCCAGCCCCCACCAATGCCCCTAAGGCACCTGCTCCCCCTAGTGCAGTTACAGTTGGTGGTGGGACTACACAAGCCAAGGGTTTAGTAGGGTTGACCCTGGGTAAAGAGATGAGCTCTGACCTAGTCAGAGAACTCACTCAGGCTGTCCTAGTCTGTGATGGAGGCATGGATATGACCTCCTCTGTGAGTCCCAGTAATCTGGGCAAGTACAGACAACAGCCTTTAATCAATGGAAGAGAGGCTTTGGCATTTAGGGACACAGGGGCAAGTGTCACCATGGTGACACAAGACCTTGTGAATCCTGGGCAGATCATACTTGGTGAAATGTACCAAGTGACCAATGCTAGCAACGTCAGAACAGACCATACTCTGGCAGTTGTTAACTTCTCCTGGGGAGGGGTAACTGGCCTTAAGAAGGTTGTGGTAAGTGCAGACCTACCCGTTGAATGCTTGCTTGGCAATGACTTAGAAACTTCAGCTTGGGCAGAAGTGGAGCTCAGGACCCATGCAGAAATGCTGGGCATCCCTGCAGATGTGTTTGCTGTGACCAGGTCACAAGCCAAAATGTCTAGAACTGAACAGGCCTTGGATTCTGGAATAATGGACCAAGTGCCCTCCAAGAAGAGGAGTAGTAGGGTAAAGGCAGTGCCTTCCCCCTTGGCTCAGAAGGAAGATCAGTCCCTTGAGGGGGATGATCTCAGTCCTGAGGAAGGAACTGTCCCAGAGGAGCTTGAACCTGACCAGGTTGAGTTCTTGGGGACAGGGGGACCTTCCAGGGCAGATCTGAGCCAGGAGCAGCAGAGCTGCCCCTCTCTTGAACCCCTCAGACAGCAAGCTGCTGCTGAGGCTGCTGGGAAAGCTAGTGGTCCCCATACTGTGTATTGGGATGATGGACTCTTGTACTCAGAGTGTAGAGACGCCAAGCCTGGTGCTACCAGGAGGTTGGTTATACCTTTGAAGTTCAGGGGCTTCCTATTGACCCTAGCCCATGATATTCCCTTAGCAGGTCACCTGGGCCAGAACAAGACTTGGGACAGACTTGTCCCTCACTTTCACTGGCCCCACATGTCTGAAGACACCAAGGAGTTTTGTCGCTCCTGTGTAACCTGCCAGGCCAGTGGCAAGGCAGGTGGCACTACAAAGGCCCCCTTGATACCACTACCTGTGGTGGGGGTTCCCTTTGAAAGGGTGGGGATTGACATTGTTGGTCCCATGGATCCCCAAACAGCATCTGGGCACAGGTTTATCCTGGTGGTAGTGGATCATGCCACCAGGTACCCAGAGGCTATTCCCCTTAGGACCACTACAGCACCTGTGGTGGCAAGAGCCCTCCTTGGAATTTTCTCAAGAGTGGGCTTCCCTAAAGAGGTTGTATCAGACAGGGGTGCTAACTTTATGTCTGGATACTTAAAAGCAATGTGGAAGGAGTGTGGAGTGACTTACAAGTTCACCACACCCTATCACCCACAATGCAACGGTTTAGTTGAGAGGTTCAACAAAACCTTGAAGGGCATGATTAAAGGGCTCCCAGAAAAGCTTAGGCGAAGATGGGACATACTCTTGCCCTGCCTTTTATTTGCATACAGGGAGGTGCCTCAAAAGGGGGTTAGCTACAGCCATTTTGAACTTTTGTTTGGTCACCCTGTCAGGGGTCCATTATGCTTGGTGAAGGAAGGATGGGAGTTACCTCTCAAGCCCCCAAAGCAAGACATAGTGGACTATGTACTTGGTCTCCGCTCCCGGATGGCTGAGTATATGAAAAAGGCAACTAAAAACCTTGAGGCTAGCCAGGAACTTCAAAAAGCCTGGCATGACCAAAAGGCTGTACTGACTGTTTACCAGCCAGGACAGAAGGTGTGGGTGTTGGAGCCAGTGGCCCCAGCAGCTCTCCAAGACAAATGGAGTGGACCCCATACCATTGTTGAACAGAAGGGTGAGGTTACCTACTTAGTAGACCTAGGAACACCCAGGAGTCCCCACAGGGTTCTCCATGTCAACAGGTTAAAACCATTTGTGGACAGGGCAGACATGGGCTTGCTCATGGCTACTGATGAGGGACAGGAGGAAGAGAGTGACCCACTCCCTGACCTGCTCTCACAGAACCCTGGTGATATGTCAGTGGATGGTGTAGCCTTGGCAGGCAGCCTCACTACCCAGCAGCAGACTGATTGCAGACAGGTGCTCAATCAGTTCAGACACATATTCTCACTGACACCCAGTCAGACTACCTGGTGCACTCATGAAGTGGACACTGGGGACAGTCTGCCTATTAAAAATAAGATTTATAGGCAACCTGACCATGTCAGGGACTGTATCAGGACAGAAGTCCAGAAGATGTTGGATTTGGGAGTTATTGAACCCTCAGATAGCCCTTGGGCTAGTCCAGTGGTCCTTGTGCCAAAACATCACACCAATGGTGGGAAAAGAGAGATGAGGTTTTGTCTCAATGCAGTCACTAGGACTGATGCCCATCCAATACCAAGGGCAGATGAGCTAATAGACACTTTGGCCTCAGCCAAGTATCTAAGCACATTTGACCTGACAGCTGGCTACTGGCAGATCAGACTAGCTGATGATGCAAAGCCAAAGACAGCATTCTCAACCCCTAGTGGGCATTATCAATTTGTGGTGATGCCCTTTGGTCTGAAGAATGCACCTGCCACTTTTCAGAGGTTGGTGAATACAGTCCTTACAGGTCTGGAAGCCTATAGTGCAGCATATCTAGATGATATTGCTGTCTTTAGCTCCACCTGGGAGGATCACCTGGTCCACCTCAGAAATGTTTTACAGGCCCTGCAGAAAGCAGGCCTGACTATCAAGGCCACCAAGTGCCAGATAGGGCAGAGTCAGGTTGTGTACCTGGGCCACCTTGTGGGTGGAGGCCAGGTTCAACCACTGCAGAGCAAGATCCAGACCATCATGGACTGGACTGCTCCCACTACCCAGACTCAGGTGAGAGCCTTCTTAGGCCTGACTGGGTACTATAGGAGATTTGTCAAGGGGTATGGATCAATAGTGACACCCCTGAATGACTTAACTTCCAAGAAAATGCCCAAAAGGTTCAGTGGACAGTTAGCTGTCAAAAGGCATTTGATGACCTGAAGCAGGCCATGTGCACTGCTCCCATTCTACAGAGTCCTGATTACTCCAAGAAGTTCATTGTTCAAACTGATGCATCTGAATTGGGGGTAGGGCCTGTACTGTCACAATTGAATGATGAAGGTCAGGATCAGCCAGTAGCTTTTATTAGCAGAAGGCTGACCCCTAGAGAGAAACGTTGGTCAGCCATTGAGAGGAGGCCTTTGCTGTGGTCTGGGCTCTGAAGAAGTTGAGGCCATACTTGTTTGGTACTCACTTCCTTGTTCAAACAGACCATAAGCCCCTCTTATGGCTAAAACAAATGGAGGGTGAAAACCCCAAACTGCTTAGGTGGTCCATTTCCCTACAGGGGATGGACTTCACAGTGGAACATAGACCTGGGAGTAACCATGCCAATGCAGATGGACTCTCTAGGTACTTCCACTTAGAACATGAAGACTTAACTGGGCAAGATTAGTTTAATGTCCCTACGTTTGGGGGGGTTGTGTAGGAGAGTAGGATCTGCTTCACATGGGTACCCCCACTTTTTGCTGATGCTTCACTGTTTTTCGACCTTAGTCTGGCTGGGGCCCTGCTAATCAGAACCCCAGCCTAGCTGCTTCCTCTTTAAAATGGTTTCCATGTGCCTTAGGCACATCTCTGATTGGAATCTGGAGTGCCCTTATAAGTCCCTAGTATATGGTATACTATGTACCCAGGGCATAGGTACCTCAGAGGCCTACCAGGGGCTGCAGCATGTATTGTGCCACCCCTGGAAGGCCATCCAAACTGACACCACAGGTCTGCTACTGCAGCCTGGGTAAGGTGGTGCATGCACCCCTTACTGTGATATAGGCTACCTATATCACTAAATACATACACACATATAAACCTATAAGTCACTCCTATGGCAGGCCTTATCAATCCTGAAGGCAGAGTGCGTGGTTCCTATGTGAGAGGGTGCCCCTGCATGAGCAGGGCCCCTCTGCAGCGTTCCGGAGACCCTTCTCTGATGCTGTTTGTAGTGCAGCCTGACCATATACTCTTAAGCGCATTATAACCTCGCGTTAAATGCTAACTTTGGGATGGCTGCACGGAAACATGTCGTGTTTGGTGTCAAACATCTTGGAATACTACCCCCCCGCCAGTTCTGGCGGCGGGGGTAGCATTCCACCCTTCTAGAGGGAAAGACATGTACACACCGGTATACCCGGTACTGACTTTCCAGAGCCATGGCATCACAAAATGGATGCCGCTGCCACAGACACGAGTCTGGCCTCCTGCTGCTGTCCGAAACTCCGGCAGGGGAGGCCTGGACCATAGGTTTACTGTCCCAGGGAGGTGTGACCACCTCCCCAGACAGGATAGTGTGTATTGGGGCTGGGCGGGAGCACTCTCGGGTGCTTTGAAATCCTGCACTGGGGGCACACTTGGTGTCCCTGTGCATACCCCAGTTCAAACCGGCTCAAGGGCTTCCAGCCCCTGCTCTGGCGCGAAACTGGACAAAGGGAAAGGGGTGTAACCACCCCTCTGCCCTGACCCTCCCATAGGTGGGGCCACAGAGTATGTCCAACCCCCTACCTTAGTATAAGTAGGGGACCCCAGTCCTTAGGACTTTAGATTTACCTGGACAAAACTCTGACACAGAATCCTGGACCTTCGACGCTCTACTTCAAGATTAGAGGACTGAAGAATCTCCCTTGGGGTCAAGGAGTGACTCCCCTGCTTGGCAGGCACCAAAGAAGCAATTGTCCGGTCTGCATCGCTGAAGCTCCCGTCGGACGCCGAATTCTTTGCATCACCAGAGGTGGATTTCCAGACTTCCCCGAGGCTGCCCTGAGTCCCCAGCAAAGCTGAGGCCCGTAGCTGTCGTGGGTAACGTGGAACCGTGACCCCTGGACACCGATCGCATTTGCAAGTGCATCCTCTTCTGGGTCTCTCACGAAGTCGTGCTTTGGGCTCCGAGTAGCCCCAGCCTCCAGCACCAACTGCACCGAGGATCACTGGCCTCCACTCCACGAGTGTCCTGTGAGCCAGCTCCACGTGCATCGACTCGAGGCTCCTTCGCGGTCGCTAGTCTGTTGGCTAGTAGGCCCTCCCGAAGGCCAATCTTTTTCTGCTTGGGCTCCCTGGTTGCTCCAGGCGTGCCCTGACTTACCCTCGCTGGGTGAGTCCCACAGACCTTGCTGGTCTGCAACATCGTCCTTCTTCCATTTCCACAAGACTTGCCGTTGCCAAGGCTTGTTGGGTCCAATCCGGTCGCCGACACCCCTGCAATCGACAGACGTCGTGGGACAGCTCGAATCCAGCTCCTGGTCGTCGTCGACACCTCCTGGACCTCGTGGCTGAAGAGTCAAGACGACCGTCAACCTACCTGAAGCACTCGACATCGGTGGGCATCTGCTCATCGCCTTCCTGGTCACTGGCTAGTGACCCAGACTCTGTCCCCTCTGCTTTCAGGTTCTTCAGATCTTCGATCCACCTTTGGATCCACCCGAACACTTTCGACTTGGTCGCCAGCAGCACTTTGCAGCAGATCGCCATTAAAAGCGATGACGAAACCCGACCCCGAAAGACACCTATGCACCCGGCTTCCCTGGGTGAGGTAACTCGAGTACTCCGGTGCTCCCGTGGGTATTGACACTAGAACAGCCTAGTTCTCAAAGGGTTTGCTCCAAGTCCTCCTCTAAGTGTCCCTTTTCTTTTAAATTCTAATCGCGACTTTCCCCATAGAAGTTAACGGCGGTTCGCGGCTGTGTTCATACACTGCACGCGTCCCCCGTGGGTCCCCTGTGTCACTACCTTGGGTGGTTCCTTGTGGTCCAAGCACTTCTACAGGCTCTAGGCCTTGTGTCTAGCTCAGTCGTGGTTCTTATACCACTTTATTGGTATATGGTTTGGTACGCCCCTGGTGCTCAAAAGTGTATTTGTGCTATTACTGTAGACAACTAACTTATAATTTATGTACTTCGAACTCTAGCCTCATAAAGAGACTAGAGGGGTGTGTTTAGTAATAAATACATATATTTTGAATATATACCTGGTGTGGTCCTCTTTCATTTGGTCACTCAAGAGATTATAGACTGGTAAAACAAGCTGCTTTACATTCCTTCAAGACTTAGCCTGAAGGCTGCTCTCCATAGCTACCACTAGGATAGCTTTCAATAAAGGTTGTCTTTAACCTATCTCCAATAAGGGGTTGTTTGGACTGGTGCAAGGTGCCCACTATAATTAGTGGACAGCATATGCCAGGCCAACTTCTCACAATTGCTGCAAAAATAAGAAAACGTTAAATATTCTCTCAACCTATGTTTCCTATTTGAAGGAAATTAAAGTTCATCACCCTTACAACTTGCAGAAAAGCAAACAGTGGGGGTGTAAAGGTTTTCATCCCCGCAGTTAATTTCAACTTTCATGGAAGTGGAAATATAACTGCAAATGAAAAAGACACAAACCAACACTGCTACACACAACATCCAATGTTGTTTGGGTTGTTTTAAAGTCAAATAGTGAATAAGAACAAAGTCAAATAAATAATATTCATCCGTGTCGCAAACCCAGACTGGGGCCATCGGCGGCAGCAAGCCCAAGTGAGCACCTCTACTCCGGGATGGGCACACTGAGAGGTGGGTGGAGAGAGGGACAGCAGGTGCAGGATGCACACCTCCACCTCGAGGCACGGAGCTGGCACAGTAAGTGGCCAGGTGTCGAGGGGGACGGAGGCCCTTGATATTAATTTTCACTCCGAGGCACAGAACTGGCACACTGAGGGGCAGGAGATCCCAGGTGGGAACTTCCGCTCCGAGGCACGATGCTGGCACACTGAGGGGGTTAGTGGAGAGGGACAGTGGACACCAGTGGTACACTTCCATCCTGCGCACAATGCTGGCACACTAAGAGGGTTGGTGGAGAGAACGGCAGTGGGTCCAAACTGTGCACCTTCACCCAGGGTCATGGTGCTGGCAAAGAGACACTGGAGGAAAGAGGGGCGGAAGGCCCAAGGCACCTTCACTTCCAGCACAGAGCAATCAGGAGGGGAGAGGCCCGAGGTAAGCCACCTCCTGCTGTGGCATTGAGTGAGTGCTACTGGCACCGAGAGGGGGATAGAGTGTACATGGGGCAGCAATTCCAAGGTGATCATCTCCCTCCCTGGACAAACTGATGGAGATTGAGAAAAGAAAGTGCAGCAGGCACAAGGTGAATCCCTCTGAACTGGGATGTAGAATGAGGGTTGCTGGCATATTGAGTGAGCTTTAGTGGAGAAGCGAGAGCAGGCCCAGGGTGACCACTGCTCCATGTGGGCACAGTGTGCGCCCTGCAGACATACAGAGAGGAGGCCAAAGGAAAATATGTTGTCTGTGAGACGCTGTAGAAGCACCACTGGCACACAGTGTGGAGTAAAGGCTAAAGGGAAAGGCCAAGCACCTGCATCCGTGAATGTGCTCACTGCTGGCACTGTGGGGGTTGCATGCAAGAGGGAGGCCGTATGATTATAATAGCTTCATCCCAATTATTTTCAGGGAGAAAAATGTAAGTACTCCTAAGGCTGGGTTTACATCACTCCGCCCGCCAAAAAAAAGTAGCATAATGGGGAGCCGCGGCCAATGGCAAGTAGGTCAAGGGAGCCGCCGGTCAAAAACGTTTGGGAACCACTGAGTTAGGGAGTTTGAAAAGCTGACCAGACGCTCGTGCGTCATGGCCTTTTCCCTGCGGTTACGCGGGCGGCAGACATCTGTTTGCAATTATCGTGCCCGATAATGCAAAACAGATGTCTCGCTGTGGCGCGCGCGCGCGCACCACTCGCGTCGCCCCCCCTCCTCCCCGCTCGTGCCTTCAAATGCTTGTTGGATAAGATAGGAGTGGCCAGAGTCTTCCGTGGGCGGCAGCCCCATCACCTGATCGCAGCCATTGGCTGAGGGGCGTCAGGCCAACAAACGCAGAGGGGTTTTAGGCACATCTTGGCCGGCACCAGATGCGTCACCAGGAAGGAGCGCAGCTGACGGACGCCCCCTTCCAGGGCACTATGGAGGGGTGCCCGCTCATTCACCTTGGCAGCAGCTAAAGGGTCGCTGCACGATCAGACCCAGTTCCACTGAATGAATGTGTGTGTTGGGGACGGGGGTTAAATACGCATGTGAATAAGAAACGGGGGGCCACCCCTTCCCTGCGGGGGGGCAATCCCTTCCCTGCTGTGCCAGGAGTCCCTACCCCTCGCAGGGCCCCTTTACTCGGCCCTGTACACCGAGAGTCCGCATGGGGCAATTCATTCATCACATCGGCGCGAGTTAACGGGTCTATGGGGAGTCTGAGACTGGGGTTACCCCTGTGCACGCGCTGTACTTGGCGCTTTACGGAAAGGTGAGGGTGACCCCAGTACTACCTGCGCTCTGCAGCGCCATGGACAGGCTGACTGTACCGGGATCAGTACGGTGTCAGAGAGGATGATCCCAGTACTACCTGCGCTCCGCAGCGCCATGGACAGGCTGTGGGGTCTGAGCGGGTGAGTACGGGGTCAGAGAGGGTGACCCCCAGGATTACCTGCGCTCTGCAGCATCATGGACAGGCTGCAGGGGCTGAGCGGGTGAGTACGGGGTCAGAGAGGGTGACCCCCAGGATTACCAGCGCTCTGCAGCGCCATGGACAGTCTGCAGGGTCTGAGCGGGTGAGTACGGGATCAGACAGGGTGACCCCCAGGATTACCTGCGCTCTGCAGCGCCATGGACAGGCTGCGGGGTCTGAGCGGGTGAGTACGGGGTCAGACAGGGTGACCCCCAGTATTACCTGCGCTCTGCAGCACCATGGACAGGCTGCAGGGGCTGAGCGGGTGAGTACGGGGTCAGAGAGGGTGACCCCCAGGATTACCAGCGCTCTGCAGCGCCATGGACAGTCTGCAGGGTCTGAGCGGGTGAGTACGGGGTCAGAGAGGGTGACCCCCAGGATTACCAGCGCTCTGCAGCGCCATGGACAGGCTGCGAGGTCTGAGCGGGTGAGTACGGGGTCAGACAGGGTGACCCCCTGGATTACCTGCGCTCTGCAGCCCCATGGACAGGCTGCAGGGGCTGAGCGGGTGAGTACGGGGTCAGAGAGGGTGACCCCCAGGATTACCAGCGCTCTGCAGCGCCATGGACAGGCTGAAGGGGCTGAGCGGGTGAGTACGGGGTCAGAACAGTATTACTTCGATCCGCAGCACCGACACCACCAGCAGGGCGCCCCTTGGTGCAGTACTAGGGTACGGAGTTTTTATCCCAGTACTACCTGCGATCAGGAGAGGGGCCACTCCTGCATTAGGTGCGATCAGCAGACCAAGCTGTGCGAACTTGGTGCAGTACCGGGGTGGGTGTAAGCCAGTATTACCTGCGATCAGCAGTACTAGGGTGCGGGGTCACTCCTGCGTTACCTGATGTCATCAGAAGCAGCACCCCCGCCACCAGAAGGGCGCAGCGGGTGTATCTGTGGCGCTGCTCGTAAAAGGTGACCATGATCACACTGTGCTCTAGCGGGGCCGCTGGTCTCTTCACAACCTTTGCCGCCTCTTGTGCTTCTCTGCTGCTGTCTGATGTGAGCGCTGAGGCTCAATAACTAAGGGGACTGCAGTGCCCCCCCCCCCCTCTGACGTCAGGCCATATACAGCCAATATGTGGCCGGCTGCGAGGCCGAGCCTCCCACCCGCCCACAGCCTACGCTCCATCACACCACCTGCGGGAGTGTGCAGCGAGGGACCACCCCCTCTATGACGTTTTACCCAGTGAACTAAACAGGGTTTACTCGGGGAAGCCTGCACATCCACGGAGGGTCCGCCCACGTCCGGCAGGGTAAAGAAGGCACCTCCTGCTGCCCCTTCAAGTCAGGACTGTGGGGTGGGTGGGGTGCCCAATTATGCCATCTGCACAGATCAGATATGTGGGACAGGCTAGGGGAAGCCGGTTTACTCTCACCCGGTTGACGTCACCAGATTAAATAAGTCGTTCCTTTAAATTGGACCCTTCACGTAGTGCCTGATAGATTCATCTCAGGCAACGGCTGTTTAAAACATCCCCTTTTAAAGTACGTCATTTTAGTTTCACCCGAGGTGGTAATGAAATAAACACAATGTGCTGCGCATAAACAGTATGTAAAATGCCTTCACCGTCAGGGTCGAACTGGCCGTAGTGGGCACCGGGCATTTTTCTGGTGGGCTGGAAGGGTGGAGGTCGGTTTTTGACTTGTGGGGGGCTGGTTTTGTTACTGGGGTCCAGCTTTGCATATCGGCGTCCTGTAACAACAAGCATTGGCATAGCCAATAGGTCTCGCCTTTGGGACCTTATAAGTGTTTAGCCATGCACCAAGGATATTGTGCTGCATAACTAAATACTTATAAGGTCCCAAAAGCGAGACCTATTGGCTATGCCAATGCTTGTTAATAATTGTTGTTACAACTCAAAATTCCCTACTTCGCAAACATTTTATGCTGCAGTTCCACGATATCTTTTGCTTTACATTAGTCAGCTAACCTCACCCAAAAAAACACATTCTTGCCCATCCGAACGCGGCAGTAGCGAAAAGCTGTACGCGTACGGGTTGCAGCGGTTAAACAGGCCTAAGTTGCTTCTTGGCATGCGTATAGCAATGTACAACTTGCACAGTGTAAATGGTTTATAAGTTGTCTAACGCTTTTTCAAAAAAATATATTTACGTCTGTGCGCCTCACAATATTACATCACATTGAAGTATCTTGTATTTTGCCATTATCCCGCTTTTTATGTGCTTGTTGTTCCTTTTGATATAGTACAATTATAGACATACGTTGCGCTATTGTTTAACAACATGCTGATACGCAGTTTCCTTGTTTTCTTATCCTAGTAACAGCCATTGTTATGCTACTGCTCATATCCCTAACTTCGGTTTTACATAAATGCTCCTGTGCGCGCCCACGCGCACAAACCATTTGCAAAACTTAACAGTGATTACATTCTCCTTTTAGACCACTACCAATTTTGTTTTTGCATGCGTTCACTTTTAAAGCCGTCCACATACACCCCCTGTTACTAACGCCCAAACCTCGCCAAACTCTTTGCCAGCCCTCTAACTACTTTGAAACTCTTCTTGCATTCTACCTAACTTTACTCACCCATCTAATACGCTGCCTACCACCAGTAACGCTTTTCCAACTGAACAAGTTAGCCAGCCATCACAACATATGCAACGCCATACTTAGTTAAAACGCATACCACACATTTCATACCTTTTTATTATACCCTTTGATCAAATCCGCTGTTAAGCTTGGTCACAATACATTAAATGCCTATGTTTCCAGTTCCCAAACTAAAAACTCGCTAGCACTGCTTCACACCGTTGCTATAGCAAACGCCACTAACAACTAACCTCAATATTACCGCCTCCAAAACCGCCCAATAAAAACGCTGCAAATTTATACCGATTAAAAGCCTTTCCGTAATACAAACCCCACATTTACATATTATTGTTTAGCAAACTTACAGTTTTCGTTCCATTGGGATCTCCTCCTCCAAAGCTGCTCGGCTCCCCGCAACACGCTAGCATATCCATGCGTACACGCCCACATTGTGCACGCGTATGGCGTCATTAGCAAAACGCCATGAACAGAAATGTGCGCGAGCACCACTGCCAACGTATTAGCGCGTTTGTTGTTTTTTGCTAGCACGCGTATAGCACTGTTCGTGCACCTTAAACCAGCAAACAATAATCAACGTAACTTTCCAGGAGCATAACACAGGCTCCCGCAGCCCCCACAGTACGGGGGGGCCCTTACGCTACAAAGACTCCCTCACTCTGTGTCTCCTCCCTCTTGTTATTTAATCTCTACATGCACCCACTTCTGATTATTTTATCTTCTCTTATGGCAGAAACTCTCATTGTCATAAATGTTAATGTCACCCAAATTATTTTCCACGTAACCAGTAACAACAAGGATTTGCAATGCAATAGGTCTCGCATTTACACGCGTTTAAGCTATTGGCATTGTAAATGACAATGCCTTTTATTTATGTTTTAAAAACCAAAACATAAATAAAACGCATTGTCATTTACAATGCCAATAGCTCAAACTTGCGTAAATGCGAGACCTATTGCATTGCAAATGCTTGATTAATATGGTCGTTCAGTTGTACATAATGCTTTCTTGGTTATATATAAGGTAACAAAAATGCTTCTGACACTTCTTTATTATAACATTTCAGCATGCTGCAGACTTCTGTACAGCACAGCTTAAAGACATAGGCAAAATCAATATCTCTGGCTAAACACTTATAAGATCCCAAAGGCGTGACCTATTGGCTATGCCGTGCTTGTTCTTGGTTGGAGCCGGAACACCTCAAACGTGTGCTGTTGCTGCACTCTGGTTAAAACTAGAGCATGTATGCAAGATTTGATCAGTGGGAATCCGAAACATGCATATTAGCAGCTCTAGGCAAGACAATGAACTAATGCGTTTGTTTAATAAGGACTTCCGGTCTCTGTAGGTGGCAGAACAAGAGCGTGAATAATCCAGTTCGACAACAGTTTTGACATTCCAAAGCCTGCTGCACTAGCTTTGGCCACCATAGTAACAACTAGGCATAATATCTGTCTTAGGGGAAGGCAGAGTTCATTCACAACAATGCTCTGCGAAAAATGCAATTCAGCGTAGTTTCTATGGTTTGTGAATTACTGGATAGAGGTATATATATACATATGGCCCATTGACGTTGCTAGGAGGCTATTCCAGTATTGCCAGTTGCCAGGCAAAAATTCCAGCGACATTTCAAGGGATGTTTGGAATTCTTTGCAGTATTTCAAAAATGCCTGATACTGTTTATTCATTATTCCCCAATTATTTATTATTCCACAATTTCTTGACAATGGTCTGATGAACCCTAGAGTTCCCGGGTTGGAAAACACTGCTCTGGGATCTGGTTGAAGTCCGAAAATTAACAACATGTACTAAAACATTGCTAAACATGGACCTGATCATCAACAAAGTAGACCCAGTAACGCACTGATGATAGAGGCAGGCCCTGGTGATTCAGGAAAGGCTGCAAGGCATTCACAAGATCATGACAATCGAAGAACTAACATATCAAGCAGGGGAATGACATCCTCAACGAAAGAGGAGTATTGAGTGAACCCTTTGAAATCCTCTAGTGTGGTAGATACATGAAACATCACACTGTGTGCAACTTTTTCCAGTTACCCATTGTCATTGCTCTGTACAATACAGGTAATGGTTAAAGTGAGGGGAAGGACAGTGTGTCAGGGGTTGGGGTTCTGCCTCGCCCAGCTATTTCAATCTAAAACTGAAAAATGGAGCACTGTTCATGATTGTTGCTGAACAAAATTGCAATAAACGTAGTAATAACAAAGTTACTGAAAACTCAAGAAAATAGGCTTACATAAAACTGGAATGATAAAACTTCCTATATGAAGTACGGAAAAGGTCACTGGAAACCAGCTACTCAGATGTAGATCTATTGAAATACAAAACGAAAAAATAAATTGGGGTGAAACAATGTTAAAGAAGTATCAGGTATAAAACGAGGTACTTTCCAATTTCCACAAACACTTGTAACAGAAGAAAGTCTGTAGTACCAGAAGGGATAGTTTGAACCTGAAAGACTAAGGGGCTCATTACAATGTCAGGCGCAAAGCCTCTGCCCGACACCGACTTGGAATTGGAACCGACCGACTTGCGGTCGGCGGTTCTGACCATAGGATTACGATGCGACCGAACACTGTTCGGTCGGAGTCCCATTGTTCCCTACAGGAGCTCGTGTTCCGCCCAATAACCAGCCGTAACACAGGCTCCTATGGGGAAATAGGGTGTTTGCAAAAAGCCCTACACCCTGTTGCCGCACAGTGCAGGGTTTTACAGGGGGCTCCCTTAGGTACCCCTTCGGCCATCAACTGTAGGTCGCGGGCCTAGGGGCCCTAAAGTCACTTACCGACAGCCTTTTCGTGTCAGATAGGCCAACACGGAAAGGTTGCTGGAAATCGACATCGTAATCCCGATGGCGAAAACGTTGTCCATAGGGGTGTACGATGCGGTTCCGAACGACAAGACTACTCCACGAGTCGCTCGGAACCGATTTGGAAAGACTGTGCGGTTTACATTACGACCGTGAACATCGTAATCGGGCGGTCAGAATGTAAACCGACCGAGTCGGTCAGAAGGGCTCCGACGCGTCGAGGAGATTCCGACTGTCGGGAGGAGGCTTTCCGCCTGACATCGTAATGAGCCCCTAGGTTTGTAAAAAACTATATTTCTTTTTTATAGATTTTCAAGAATAATCCTAAAACCTATCTACATAATAAACTAATTAATTCCTAAAAATACTTCTATCTTTCACAAACCTCTGTCAATTCAATGAAAATATGTCTCCAGGACTTATACGTACCTCCATGGGATAGAGCCTTACGACTATGTTAACATTTATGAATGTCTGATTATTTGGACCTTCTCTAAGATATCACTGGAATTATTCTCTCTTGACCAATGATTTTGTAAATATTTTCTCTGCACAGCACTTTTCTTTTATCTTTGCAATGCTATGTAGAGTGTTCTGCTCCCCTTATATGGGTATGTTCCATTGGAAAGAAACCAGGGAAACTCTGTCCTCCTCTGAAATAGATATCTTCAGGGAGTGACACATGGGAACCAATAAGGGCAGTCAAACCTCAGGCTTTTTTACATGAAGTGTTGCATTATAAACTGGACAATCATCAACACATGTCCAATAAAGACGAAATGAAAGCACCTTCAATAGAGATTGAGTAACCTGTTTTTGTTTGTATGCTTACACAGCATTAGAGCACTGAATGAAATAACGTATCATGTCTGCTGACAACAGCATTGGTACAAAATGCACCACGGTAAACACCCTGAGCATGGTTCACAAAAGGAATCATAATTCTGCACTCCTAGAAGTGCTATGCCTCAAGGATGCAGATTTATGATTTTCCCAAATTCACAAAACTCAGCAGTAGTACACCTGAAAAGCTGCAACAGTCACAGCTTTAAAAGAGTACTACGGAGTGACTCATATGATTTTTTCAAAGGCTATTTTACCAATGTGTCATTGTACGTTGAGTATTCTCTGTGGAAATGCATCCCAATGTGCAAATGTAATTTTTTTGTTTCTTTTTTTGTGCACATGTAAAACATTTTTTCCCTAAAGAGAACCCTCTCTTCCTTACATCCCCTTCCCCAACACCCCCACAAAGATTGGGGGTGTTCCTGGAAAGAGAGTTACTCCAATCCACTGCTTGAGTAAATCTCTGAGCGTTTCAAGGCTGATAATGTAGAGTGGGGGATTTTGCGAATGCCAACAAACTCAAGGCAAACCACACCTTGAAGCTCACACTCCTCACCCCTTTCATGGGGCTTACCACTGGTTAATTCTACGCAAATGCAGCAGAGAATCGCTCATAAGTAAAACCATTTATGCCTAGCAGGTACCCTTTTGTGGGTAGCTGTAGGGAGCAAAAGGAGCTAATTGCAGACATAAAAAGATGGGTTAGGGCTTTAAATGGCGGTGCGAATGGGGCCCACTGTTGCCACAGATATAGAAAACGAAGTCGTTAAAGACTGGCCACCAGTCTTCTTGAAATAACTTCAAAGATAATACCTGTTCCACATCCCATATTGCAACAAACACGAGCACACAAACTCATTATAGGTAAAGTAAACATTATTTTTAATGTTCCTCCTTAGTGGAGATGTGTTATGTTAAAGACTGCTCAATATATGAATGTAACATGTATTTCATCTTGTGAAGAGCAACTTTTTCCAGTCTTAAAATCAAATAATGACGATCAATGATATTTAATAACTAAAACAATGAATTTGGAGGAGCGCTTAACGAGTTTCCCTACTATGTTGAGGCTAAGGATTGACAAGTAGTCAAAAAAATGTAATTTTAGGCTCTAATTCTGAAGATGAATATGTTAATAATGCTGTGGTTAAAGCTCATAAGGAAAAAATTGGAGACTCAGAATCCTATAAACTGGTTTCGGACAAGTATGGGTTTTGACCAACTTCTGTTCTTTCAGGACCAGAAACAAATGGGTATGATATTACTTCATTGGGCATTCTTTTGGCATCACTGTGATAGACACAAGAAATTAAAGCATTTTTGCATTAGAATCCTGAATCACAGCATAGCAGTGTGTTGTGCATGGAAAAATGATGTGTAGGTTGTAGTGTAGTGTTGTGTACGAGGTATTTTCTGTGGGAGTGGTGTGTGGAGTGACAAGTAAATTAATGGTAAATTCAGGATTGGTAGTGTCGTGTAGTTCCTATATATCCTATACTCGATCTGCGCGCTTGGATAACATAAACTGTGGGATTGGTGTCAGACTGATTCCGTGCACCTCCACCGGATACGTTAGCCTGTCTGTATCAGCTAGCTCACAGTGCCACTATAATCTCCTCTTACCAAGGAGAGAATAGATTCTGGCAACCTCAGAACATGACAACCCTGATCCCTCAGAATCGTGGAAACAATGTACTACTTTTCGCTTAGTCACTCGTGCTCACTTAGTTTGTCTCAGAGATACATAGAATAAACATACCGGGCGTTTGTCAATAAGGATTTATTGAACAGTTGTTATTCTAGTGTTATTCGTGCCTATTTGTTAAAGAAGCTATGGAGGGCTGTGAATGTGCGCGTTTTAGTATTACTTTCAGTGCCCATCTGACCATCTCAGGGCTGTTAGTATACCGTCCTCCGGGGCCTATTGCGAAATTTAAATCTGCCCTGCTGGAGTACACCTACACGCTTGCAATGAGTACAGCTAACTTTAGCATTCTCGGTGACCTTAACTTGCATTTTGATCTTGTGCAAGATACCGCAGTCAGTAGTCTGCTTGTGGACTTGGCAGCCTGCCAACTAATTCAATTGGTCCCCGGCCCTACCCATTCAGCCGGCCATCTGTTGGATCCCTTTTTTTCCAACATTCCTCTGGCTATGGTGGAGACTCCTAAACCTGTAGGCTGGTCTGACCACTCTTTGATAGCCATGTCTTTCCCTGCCCCTGAGCCCCTTAATAAGACTGTTCTTCCCCCCGTTTTTAGGCGCCCTTGGCGTAAATTGAGATTGGAGGATTTTCATGCGCTTCTTGCTGCTAATATCCCGGCTCCACACAACGATGCAGATGTGGGCTATAGAGCCTTTTGTAACTGGATTGTCCAAGTGCTGGATTCCCTCATTCCAGCGAAATGGTTGAAAGGCCGCATTTTGAACCCTAGCCCATGGTAAAATGACACTTTGGCTGCACTTCGGAAAGCATGCAAGAAATTAGAACGCGCATGGAGAAAAGACTATGACTCTGTGGCAAAGAAATGCTATTTGTCCGCTATAAAAAACTATCATAGAACCATTTGCACGGTCCGAGCAGCTTTCTATGCCAACGAAATAAAGCTAAGCTCTAATCCGGCCAAATGTATTTTTAAAATTCTTAAGGACCTCAGAGTAAGGAGTAACTCTTCTGTTTCTATGATTACCTCTGAGCAACAGTGTGAAGACTTGGCAACGTTTTTTGTTGATAAAGTGAATACTATCTATCGGTCCTTTGCGCAAGGGTCTTCTCCTCCAGCCGTTCGTCATGAGCCCCCTCCTTTACATTCTTTGGCAGCTATTCCCAGTATAACGCTGGAAGAGTTTTCTTTACTGAGCAGGAAAATTAAGTCTGGCTCTCCGGCCGATCCTTTAAAACCTGCCCAGTTCAGGGATTCACTGTCTCTCTTCCTGGCACCTCTGTGCCATGTTGTTAATACTTCTTTTACTACTGCTGTGGTCCCTGTGCCGTGGAAACAGGCGAGGGTATCCCCTATTCTTAAAAACCCTCACTTGACCCAGCAAAGCTGGAAAACTTTCGGCCAATATCGCTCCTTCCTTGGGTAGCTAAGATTGCTGAGGCCCATGTTAACAATATTTTAATGAAATATCTCACTACCAATAACATCTTGGATCCTTCTCAAAATGGTTTCCGCCCTGGTCACAGTACAGAGACGTGCTCTTCTGGCTGTGACAGAACATCTGCGTACCATTCTTGATTCCGGTCATACAGCGGCACTGATTCTACTTGATCTGAGTGCCGCATTTGACACGGTTTCACATGAAATTCTGTTACAGCGTTTGGAGGATGCCGGGGTGGTGGGCCTAGCACTAGAATGGTTTAGATCATTCCTGAAAGAGAGATCTTTTCGAGTTTCGGCCCCCCCGTTTCTTTCTCAGGCTCATTCCATCGGGCAGGGGGTACCACAGGGCTCTGCATTGAGCCCCATATTGTTTAATCTTTATGTTCAGCCTCTTGCTAAGGTGGCTAGGAATATGGGCCTCACCATGGTCTCGTATGCAGATGATACACAGCTGGTGGTGGCCCTGTCCTATGGTTCCACTCAGGATGCTTCAAGGTTTCGGAGCGGCCTGGCCGCTGTGGCAGACTGGATGACTTTAAACTGTCTCCAGTTGAATGCGACTAAAACATAGTTACTGTTGGTGGGGAGGGACAGGAGCCTCTGGAGTGAACAATGGTGGCCTAACGTACTTGGTTGTACCCCCACCCCTAAGTTGGTGGTAAAAAACTTGGGGGTATGGATGGATGCTACCCTTAGCTTTCAAGAACATACCAAAAGAGTTGCGGGTACCTGTTTTGGCCTCCTGCAGGGACTTAGGCCCCTGCTGAAGTTTTTTGATTCATCTACTCGCCAACTGATTGTTCAATCAGCCATTCTATCCATACTAGATTATGCTAATTCGCTCCTGTTGGGAGCTAATCAGGCTGAGATATTGCGACTGCAGCGTGTTCAAAACGCTGCCGCCAGAGCCCTGTTAGGGCTCCCACGTAACTGTCCTTCTACTGGGGCCATCCGGAGGTTACATTGGCTTCCAGTGGCCAAGCGGATCCAATTTAAGGCTCTTTGCTTATCTTTTAAGATTCTGAAACTTGTCTCGCCCAGTCTCCTGGCTAACTTGCTAGCCCTGTATGTCCCCACTCGCCAGCTGCGCTCCCTGGGACAGCATTTGGTAATCGTCCCCCGTATGAAGCGCCTTCGGGTCGGAGGTCGATCTTTCCGTTACTTAGCTGCCAAGTTATGGAATTCCCTGCCTCCTCAGATTCGCAGCTTGGATCGCATTGTGGACTTCAGGAAAGCAATTAAAACTTTCCTTTTTCCTTCTGCTTAGTCTTGTTTGTCTTCTGTATATTCCTTACGCCTACTTGTTGTGTTCTTAGCCCTGTTCCTTCTGACGCTGGCAGCGCCGGGACGCCTCTTTGCTGGGGCAGCTGTGCGCTATATAAACTCAGATAACATAACATAACATAGTGTAAAATAGATGAGCTGCAACAACCATTAGACAGTAGCAGAGATATATGATTAGAAGCACTAAAAAAGTAAATGGATGGTATAGTTCTACCATCTTGCAATAATCATGAATACATACAAGTATATAAAACACATGATAAAAAGGTGCGTACTACTACGATGCCTCCCTAACTAGATGTACCTAAATGTACCTAGCATCTGTGTAGGTGTTATGCCAAGAATCCCTCTAGGATCTAGTCAACCCCATTACCTGAGAATGAGAGAATATGGGACCCCGTCCTGGTCTCGAGTTGAACACCCTGCGAGGGATGTTAGACCACTGCGAGTTGGAGTGTCTGCATGCAGGAACCTCAGCGTCTCTGGTCAGTGTGTCAGCTGGAAAGTCTCGGTCTCCTCTTTCTTCCTAAGCAAGACATGATGTATATATACCCATAGGTCTCCCCAGGGGTTCTACCTTGCTGTGTTTCTGTGTCGGCCTAAAGGATGACGTCGGGCCTGAACTTTATACAGAGATATTATTCAGGAGATGTCAGTCCTGCTGTTAGTCCTGCTGTGCTTCCAAGAAGCCTCATGCATAATGTATGAGATTCGAACTAGGGAAAAACCCGCGTTCTGAATGCAGTCGTATCTAGGTAAAAGGTCAGTCCCTATGAACCGTTATGTATGTAATGTAGGGAAGGATATAGGTGAAAGGTTGCATTGTTACCTGCGCCTATATAGGGTACCTATATTGAATATAACACCCACTCCTCTTCCGACTGGACGACATATGTAACTTATTACCGTACTACTAGCCTAACTGGATATAGGTATGCACAAAGTTTTAAAAACATCTCTTTAGCTAAAATGTTTAAAACTTAAAAATGTTCTAAAAACAAACTTAAAAACTTCTAAAAAAAGATTTTCCAAGCCATAGCTCTAAAGTGTCCGTAGTTATAGTCCGAACCACTATAAGCATTAGAAAGCCATGTATGCCCAAGAAATGAAAGGAATGTCAATGTAATCTTTGTTTTTTTTAGTTCCAAATTTGAGCTTGTTTAAAAAGGGCGAATTTCTTCGAGCACACGACCAGCCAAATGAGTTAAATGTTTATGTGTCCTGGCTGGTAGACGCAACATTTTTGTTGCTTGCTTCCGCAGTAGATGGCCCCTGTAGCACCTCACAGAGTACGTCAATTGAGCACAGATAATGTTCCACGCTGTCCGCAGCCTTTTCTGGGGAAGCCTGTGCGCCGTCCAAAACCTGGGTGTCAGTGGAGGAGCCGGTGTCCATACCAACAGGTGCAGTTACTACCTGTGGTGGCTCAAGGAATGCCTCCATCAACATTGGAATACTCTGAGGACACTGCAGAACATGGGCTGTTATCGGGTCCAGTAGAGCATTCATATCCGGTTGCGCACATGATGGGAGTGTCAAACAAAGGTCTAACACGCATTCTCCTCCGCAAAACAGGCATCGGAGGACAGGTAAGATGCAGTCCATCCAGACTGGTCGAAATGACAAGAACCAAGATGCACTTAGTTCTCTTAGGTGAGGCGTGCCTAGATGTTGTACCATGCGGTCACTGTATTTACGCTCCTGGAGTGCTTTTTCCATCTCCTTGGTGACTGGGACGTCCATTGCGTAGCATGTGGAAAACAATCAGGATACCTGCTATTAGAAACAGGATTAGCGGAAGTCCTCCAAAGATGCTTCCGAATACGGAGTGTATGAAGTTTGGTATAACTCCAAGTACCGTCTGAAAGGTGCCCACAAGTCCAGAACCTATGTTCTCAAATAGGTGGACTATGCCTGTCGTATCAGACATGTTAAAGATACGATTTACCATTTCTGCAAAATGAAAAGGGCAGTTTGTATGGATAAGCGCCTGTATCTCTGCCGAAGACCTTGCGATCTGGAGATCAAAAGTCTCTCGAGCGGAGGTTAAGGGCACAGACTTCTGTAAAAGCATGGCTTTCCTTCTTCTTAGAGTATCAAACCGTATTAAAGAAACATTCAGTGAAGGCCATAACGGCGCCTCCCTGACTGTATGTGTCGGTGGAAACAATACTTGCATACAACAAGTAACCCTGGAGCTCACGGTTACTAGATATGCGATGCCCGGGAGCATTCCGCAGCAGCCTTGACTGTTCAGCATCAAGTAACTCCCATTCGAAAGTAGCCTAAATGCTGGAGTAATCACTGCAGCTGGGGCACCCCGTAAATGACAGGACAAGTTTGCTACAGAACCATTACAAGCCCCGTGCAGCATTATATCCTGGCATATGAGTGATCCACTCAAAGCGTTCTCACAGTTTATACCGCTTAGAAACACTTCTCGATCCCCACTCCGGCATCGAAATCTGTATGGTAATTCCCATGATTCCTTAATGCATTCCTTACCCATTTTTTCATATCTGCCTGTCTGTTTTTGTTCAAGGCAATACTGAAACTGAAAAGTAGTGACCGGTAGAGTTATGTGGCCATGGATTAGCCATTCTGTGGACGGTGATTCTGCCACTGTAAATGGTAATCTATCCAATTTTTTGATATGCAGCATTGTATATTTTGCTCCCCTTTGTGCCATTTCTATCTGTGTATCTGTTAGATTGTATTCAGAAAACAGAGACGTGCTGTTGATAAAACGCCAAGGCACATAGCCTGCACGCAAAGATTGCAGCGTCCAGCTTAACAACATAATAGAACGAAATTGAGATTGCCCGTGTTGTAATATGGCCAAGTCTTGTTCTAGTATGTCTATCGCAGAAGATACAATGTTGCCTAAGGAATATATCCTGGAGGTTAACGTAGTTAACCCATTGTCTACCACTGCTAGAGATTTCTCTAGATTTATACGGTCTATTTCCCGTAATCTCTCTGCGGCCTCTTGTTGGGATATCTTCCATATTTCATTGTAGGCAGCATAAATGCCAGCATAAATGAAACGTTTCTGGCGTGGCTTCCTGGGACCTAGTAAAAAATCCCTAAGATCCACATCCTGTGTCAGTAAGGATAAGTGTTGTTTCACCTGTGTGAGCGTTGAGGTTTTTAGCCAATCAAGGCACAACTTCCCAACACTGTAGGATGTCACTACCCCTGGATGTTCTCTCTGTACATAACGCAGATCTGGCCTATGGATACTGAACCCTTCGGTCTTACCCATGAATCTAGCTTGACAACTTTTGGTGTCTGTGGGCCAAATCAACCATTTCTTCCAATCAGGGTCTGATCTATTGAATTGTATGATGTCGTCTAATGTAATCCCTTTATGTGATGTTTCGTTTCCCTCGGTGTGTGATGGAGTTGGCAGCCGAGCTGTGTTCAAGTCTTTGTTCTTGGCTAGTCCAAAGCAAGACGTTTGTTGCACTGTCTCGTTCAAAAACATCATCTGTTGAGGGATAAGGCATGCTCTAAACAAAGCTTCCGTTCCCTGAACTTGCCATTCTCTAGTACCCCAGACCAATTTCAAGTCTATAGTGTCTTTCCATAAGTCGTAACCTTGTTCAGACTACTGGGCAATAAAGGAAGCAGAGTAAATCTGTTTTGTATTTGTTGGCATATTTTTCTGTGCTGGTGTTGGTGCAACCTTATAATAATATTAGGCTGGGTCAGACATATTAAACCCTGAAAAATATGGAAACTTTTGAGTAAATGTTTTTGAACTGCCTTTCGGCAGTGTTGGACAATGTTCCCACTGGTGGTATGTGAACACATTTCTAGGATTAGAAGATTTATGCAAAAAGTGATGACCATAATGTTGAAAACAATACATTGTTTCGAAATCTGGTGTGTTTTCCAATGTTTCCCTATTAGTAAACGCAGCAGATTTTTCCAAATCAGACAACATGTTATTTACAGTTTCAAGGTCCCAATCATCGGAAAATGTACTTGAGGTAATGATATCACTCAACGATATTTTAAATAAATGTGGAATTTTTAAAAGTTCGGTCAGGCAAAATATATCGAAATCAACCTTGTCCCACACTATACCATCCGGTATAGGAACTGCTGTAATGTTCACTGACGACAAGTCTCTTTGTTCTCGATGAGATTGGTGTGGTTTCAAAATTAGATTCACCTTTTGGGCTGCAGAGCTTTGTCGGATGAATTGTCCATTAACAAGCATGCTAAAAACTATTACCAAGCCTACCCAGAAAAGAAAGAAAAGTATCCCGGTGATTACCCATAGTTCTACCCAAGGTGACACCAGGTAAGTCTTTTTAAGAAAGGTCAGAAAGTCTTTAACTTGCTGCTTGCGTGATTGTTGGGCTGGCATTGTTTCAGGTTCACTTGGATCCAAAGAAAACGTATTAAAGTTTATGAAGTAGCCAGAAGCAGTTTGATCAATTGTTGGTATTGCATCAGGAATTGTTGCAATCGTAGTTTGCTCATGTTGAGGCATGTTGATGTAGACATCTGTATTCGGTCTTATTGCAATTTGTTTTTCATTTTGATTCTGAATTGGTACTTCAGGTTCAAGAGGGACGAGTTCCATAGCATTGTTGCATAGTCCATCATTCCGTGTAGGAGACTCTTCGAACGTGATGAGTCTTTCCCTTTGAACTTCTTGAACTGTAGCGAGAGGAGGGCGTCTGCTACTTTGGAGTCCACGTGGCCTACTACTCAGTATCGGCCACATAGTGTGGTTTGATTAGGTCAATAGAGACAAATCTTTTCTCCTATTTCCCGGCAAGAGGCGGTAGAAGTACAGTTCTTGTTCCTTCAACTGCTAGGACCTGTACAGGCTTTCTGTAGGATGGCCCAAATTCTTTCTTGTCCGCTATTTTCTCTCTGACCTGATCCCCGACTTTTGGGATCCAGACAGGTCTTGCCGTGACTGATTTGACTTCCCTAGTGGCGGTCTGCTTCAGGTGGACATTACTTTGTTGTGTCCTGGATTCATTTAGATCCTGTAAAACAGCCAAACGATCATGGATGTCAAAAGGCTTTTTTTCCGCCACTGCGCCTTCACAATCAAGATCAGGTACCCACATTCTTGTCCCAAATAGGACCTCATATGGAGTGACCCCCCCTAGAGAACTTCTTGGCATGTTGTTCAAAGCTCGCTGCACTCCACACAGATGTTTTACCCAACTCTCACCCGTGCCTAATACTCTAGCTGTTAAAGACTGCTTTAAGTCTCGTTTTTTTCTCTCCACGACCGAATTTCCCTCGGGATGGTACCGAGAGGAGTACCGCAATGCTACACCCAATCCTCGCATGGCCTCCTTGTAAGCGCGAGAGCTAAACGCAGGGCGCTGGTCAGAATGTAATGTGCCAAATGTGTATGTCCCTATAAAGACTCGCAAATCTTTAATAACAGTTCGAGCGTCAGCCGAGCGTTGGGGCCACACCCATAGGAATCTTGAGCAGGAATCCACTGCAACCATGATATACCTGTAAGCCCCATCTCTTTGTAAGGGGCCGCAGTGGTCACAGTAAACACACGCTAGTGGTTTGTCAGATATTAATAATGGTGTATGCGCTGGACGTGTTACGGTGGAACCTTTCATCTGCTGGCAGATGTCACATTTCAAGACATAGTCTTTAGTCTGCTTTGTTAATCCAGGCCACCAATAGCGTTGTTTCAATAAAGAAACAGTTGCCATAACTCCTGCATGTGCAGCACCTAACCCTTCGTGTGCTGCTAGAATTAAACCTAACCTTTGATCCATGTTTGGAATTACTCTATCCCCCACTCCAGGAATCTGAGCAAATGGAATGGTATTGGCATCTAACTTGTAGGAGCACTTGAGTGGAAACTTTTTTGGTATTGCTTTGCTGTTTTTGCGTGAAGCAATGACAGCTACCATAATCTCACCATCTATTCTCGTTTTAGAACGAGTGATTGCAGCTACGGAAGCCGTGCGTACAGCCCCCTTTGCGGCTTCATCAGCCAATGAATTCCCTTCAACGTGAACGCCATCACGCTGATGACTCAGTGTATGTATCACGTGAGTCCTCAGTAATTCGGTTTTCAACTCCACTACCTGTTCCCATAGCATCTTATGCTTAATTGTGCCACCTTTTGCATCTTTGAACCCGTTCTGAACCCAGTGCTGCAAGTATTCATTATATGACTGCACACAGTAAAAGGAATCGCACACAATTAGTGTGGGGAATTCTCGATCCGTATTTACTAGTGCCAGCATCAAGGCTTTTAATTCTGCCAGCTGTGCCGTGCAATCTCCTAGAGATTGCGTTTTCGTGCAACTTGGATGGAATTTTCCATCCCACATGCGACCTTTAACGATTGCACATGCCGCGCTATATTGTTGCTTACTTCCTATGGCCGGTTGAGCAGATCCGTCAGTGTAAATAATATATTCATACTGATCTAGAGGCATTATTTTGTTTGGTAGAGCATATTCTTGTTCGTATTGCAGGAATGCTTGTGTCTTTAAATTTGGGTCGTACCTGTATTCCACGTCTGTTGCAGTGAGAGAATTAGCCCATTGTATCCATCTCGGATGTAAGGCTTTAGCGTTAGGAACGCTCGCTTTTGTCGCAGCCTCTAAGGCTGGAACTGGAGTCACTACTATTATTCGTTTCCCCTGAGCCAGTGCTCTTTCTCTCACTACAGCAGTCTGTACTGCTGTTAGAATCTTTTCTGTGGATGCGAAGCTCATCTCAGTGTTTGTGTACAAATGTGATTTGTATGCAATTGGTACTGTTTCACCTTCATTATATGTTACATAGGTGTACCCAGATTGACCCGCAACTATACGGATCACCAGGTTGCGTACGTTTACGCGTATCTGTAAGTGTTTGGAAGCTGTCATGTCAGTTTGTAAGGAACGAAGTGAATCTGTGTGTTTCTGTGTCCATTGTCTAACTGAAAAGTCAGGTTTTATTAAATCGTAGAAAGGTTTTACTCTTTGTGCGTAATCTAAAATGTATGTTCTACCAAAATTTAGGAATCCCAGGATTGATTGTAAATTTTTCAATGATTTAGGAGGTTGGAGCAGCGCGCATTTTTCTAAAAAATTGGCTGCCAGGCTTTTTCCTTCACTTGAAAGCTCATATCCTAAAAACAGGACACTGAGGTGGGCAATTTTTGATTTTTTAAAGTTGAATTTCTAGCCCTCAGATGCAAATCCCAAAATTATGGTATTCACTCTGTTCAAGTGCTCCTCTAGGTCATCGTCCGTCAGATAAATATCATCCACGTAGGACAATGCTTCCTCATCCAAATTTTGAAGTAACTCAGTTACCCTGGCCGAAAACAACCCCGGGCTATTCTTATACCCTTGAGGGAGTCAACAAAATTGACGCTGTGACCCTAGCGCAGAGAATGCTGTTAGATACCTGTTTTCAGGCGCTATATTTTGGCAGAAAAATCCATTTGAGATATCAAGTGTTGTTTTATATTTTTTCTGCACAATGTTGTTCATTAATGCGGCACTGTGTGCATTTTGGACTGCAAATGTCTTAGTGCAAGTGTTTAAATGTCTATAATCTAAAACTAAACGATATGAATTGTCAGGTTTCATGACCGGAAACAAAGGATTGTTCATTGATGAGGTGCAATTTTCGATCACCCCTTGGTATTCAAGTTGATCTAAGATCTCCCTGACCTGTTTTTTAGCTTCTTGCTTTATTGGATACTGCCTCTGTGCAGTAGGAGTATTTTTTAAAGGAATTATGTGGTGGGTTGAATCCTCATCCCATCCAACATGGTTCTTATCTAATGCCGGAGCCTGGGCTAACGCCCTCTCCTGCACATATGTCTGTTGTAAGTGCCTGGAAATATGGTCTGAGAATGCCGGCAGGATTACCGATTCTCCTTTAGGGCAATCCATGACGAATGCTGGCGGCCAATCCTGTTCAGCTAATAAAATGTCATAGCCAAACGTCAGGTTCTCCCAAAAGAGACCTCTCACTGTTCTACATTTGTCCCCCTCCATCTGGAGCGTTATTTCATATACTTTATGTACGACGCTTACCCTGATATCGGGTGTTTCTACCGTGATATAATCATTCAAGTCCGCTGTCACCAGAAATTCCATCAGGTTCTGGTGAGCTATTGTTACTTCTGCCGCACTGTCTAGCATTGTCAGAGCCCATTGCCCGTTCAGTAGTCGAGTCCTCAGAATTCTGGGCATGTCTGATCTTTAGACCTGCAACCTTCTTCTTTTTGAACTGTGGCTTTTGCTTTGGTTTCTCTTCTTTTTTAGAAGTGTAATCTTGAGCGTGTTGCTTGTCTCTGGACTTTGTACGCTCTTCTTGTCTGTCTGACCGTCCTTCCCTCTCGGAGTTTTTCGATGAACCCTGAAAGGAACGAGAGGAACGTGTATCAGTATCCTGATACCTGTCAGGTTTCCTAATATTATCCCTATTCCTAAGGTTGTATCTTTTTTCGGAGGGCTCCTGTGGAGGAGATCTACCTCGGGATTGAGATCTGTTTCCTTTAAAGTTTTGTTGTTTTTTATTGTCCCACTTCTTCTTAGTTGAAGCAGGTGTCTGCTTGGAAATGTCCTTTTCAGGACTGCCCATCAGTTGTGGTTTTAAAGCTTTCCCACCCAAACTGTCTCTGCCTAATTCTGCATATGCAGTTTCAATTATATTCGGTAGTTCGTGTTCCTGTTCTAAAGGACTGAACTCCCTTAGGCGTTGGCGGATAGCCACTGAAGCTGCTTCCCCTTTAATATTAGCTAATATTATGGCTGATACCTGGGCATAGTTACCTAGTAACTTCATCCCTAAGTTCAGCGCAGGCTCTGCTCCGTACTCGTTTTGTATTTGTCTCAATACATCCGGTATCACTGCTAATGAAGGAATACCATGAGTCCTGGTATAAATGGCAGCAAAGACTGTACCCCAAGTGGTACAATCTTCTACTTGTGGTGTTATCCCCATGGGCAAGCAGATTGTTAGCATTCTGTGTTTTTCATACGGGGTAGTATTCGGGAATACTGCCTCTAGCTGTGTTATTTTCTGAGCTACCCATAATGGCATTTGTTCACGTTTTGTGGGCATTTTACCCATCACTGCGTGTAATGTTTGTGGTGTGATTTTAGTTGCTGTACCCTGAGCGTGTGTTCCATTTGTTGCAACTATTGCTGGTTGGACTGTAAGTGTCCTCATGACGAATTGTGTCAAGTTTCTATAGATTTTAATTAAATCTTTGTGTTGTGTGAGTAAGTCTCCTACTGGCATTGTTTCAATGTCAGGATGTGGTGTGTAGGTCGCTAATATTGGCAATGTTGCACCTTCTCTTCCGAGCGGGCCGAGTCTCACTCTTCTTCTTATGTGGGGTAGGGCGCCTTTAAACCAGTATAAGTGTTCCTGGAACGTGAGCGGAACCTCTATGTCTTCAAACGGACAGTATTCCGCTGGTGCATCTCCTTCTGTGTAGGAATGAAATGTTTTTGATCTGGCATTTGCTGCTCAGAATGTAACCCACGAATAAAATATCTCTGTTCTGTTTGATTCGTGCGCCTCAATCACGAAAACTACTATGCCACCCCTAGGTGTTAAACCATGCTCTAGCAGTTTCAGGGTGACCGTAATTCTAAAATTCGGTGCAATGTCTATTGCGTCTGCATCTTCCTCCTCAGAGAGAGGCAGAGCTTGTTGCAGTGGGTCTAAGACCTGGTTAGTCATTGTTTTTAGAACACTAAATAACTTTTCAAGGGAACCAAGATAAGGTGTTTATGTACAATTTTTAGGAACACTGTGTCCTTCAAGCTTGATTAACCAACAGCCAATAAATAGGATTTTTTCGCCTACTCAGCTGTGGCGGAGTTTGTGCCCACCCACTCCAGACGTCTCTAGTGTTTTGTGAGTAGGGGTCTCTGAGAATAGCACGACTAAACTACTCAGATTCTACTGTTAATTAAGTAGCCAACCAACATTGGCGGCGCCATGTCGTGTAGTTCCTATATATCCTATACAGGATCTGCGCGTTTGGATAACATAAACTGTGGGATTGGTGTCAGACTGATTCCGTGCACCCCCACCGGATACGTTAGCCTGTCTGTATCAGCTAGCTCACAGTGCCACTATAATCTCCTCTTACCAAGGAGAGAATAGATTCTGGCAACCTCAGAACATGACAATCCTGATCCCTCAGAATCGTGGAAACAATGTACTACTTTTCGCTCAGTCACTGGTGCTCACTTAGTTTGTCTCAGAGATACACAGAATAAACATACCGGGCGTTTGTCAATAAGGATTTATTGAACAGTTGTTATTCTAGTGTAAAATAGATGAGCTGCAACAACCATTAGACAGTAGCAGAGATATATGATTAAAAGCACTAAGAAAGTAAATGGATGGTATAGTTCTACCATCTTGCAATAATCATGAATACATACAAGTATATAAAACACATGATAAAAAGGTGCGTACACCTACGATGCCTCCCTAACTAGATGTACCGCAATGTACCTAGCATCTGTGTAGGTGTTATGCCAAGAATCCCTCTAGGATCTAGTCAACCCCATTACCTGAGAATGAGAGAATATGGGACCCCGTCATGGTCTCGAGTTGGACACCCCGCGAGGGATGTTAGACCACTGCGAGCTGGAGTGTCTGCATGCAGGAACCTCAGTGTCTCTGGTCAGTGTGTCAGCCGGGAATTCTCGGTCTCCTCTTTCTTCCTAAGCAAGACATGATCTATATATACCCATAGGTCTCCCCAGGGGACCTACCTTGCTGTGTTACTGTGTCGGCCTAAAGGATGACATCGGGCCTGAACTTTATACAGAGATATTATACAGGAGATGTCAGTCCTGCTGTTAGTCCTGCTGTGCTTCCAAGAAGCCTCATGCATAATGTTTGAGATTCGAACTAGGGAAAAACCCGCGTTCTGAATGCAGTGTCGTATCTAGGTAAAAGGTCAGTCCCTATGAACTGTTATGTATGTAATGTAGGGAAGGATATAGGTGAAAGGTTGCAATGTTACCTTCACCTATATAGGGTACCTATATGGAATATAACAGTAGTCAGCGCAGAACTGATAGTGAGTGCTTGGTGCATTGCCTTTTCTGTGCGAAGGGTGGCATGTGTTTGATATCTCAGTGTTCTGTGTATGGTTTGTGTTAACAGGCCTTCTTGCTAAGTGAAGAATTATTTACAAGTATCTTGCTGAGGCTGGGAATGTTCTTGTGGAGACAGTTTTACGAGTCAGATGGAGCTGGGACTGATCACTGAAGTCCCGCCTGCTCCTGTGTTCGCAAGGACCTTGCCACACTGTAAGCTGTACGTAGTTTAATAACGATCATTGTGTACTTGCTACATGTGGACATTGGTTACTTGGACATGCTAGGCCTCCTGCCTCCCTCGACAGCTATGAAAGAGCATCTTGCTTCCCCAGTGGGAAAGGTAGTGGTAGTATGCCTGGCCATAGGGCAGCTGAGCTGATAGTGCACAGCTCTAAAGCCACAGAAAAAGTGGGGGTGACTCCATCCATGAGTGCAGCAGATGAAGAAATGTTGCGGAGCCCCAGAAGGACCAAGGCACTAGCGACCCAGCAAAGGCTGGGGGGTTTGGCACTAAAGTACAGGTAACATTAACATTTTTCGTCAATTTATAGGAACAGTCTTACATGTTAATGCTGTGTTCCTGAGTAACATGTGCCCCTGGAAGCTACCCTGATTTTGAAGAAGCATCTGTTAGTGATACTCCCAAATCTCTGCTGACAGAGCACTGCACGAAATAGATGCATGTGAGATGAAATTAGTAGCAGGGAGACAATGTTGCTGGAGTCTGCAATGACTATCAGCGTGCCTCTGGTATGTCTCATATCCACTCGTTAAACTTTATTATTCCTTTATTTTTTTGGCAATCAAATCTGCAGCACTGCCCAATCATAAACAAATGTTTCCTTGAAAACTTGGGGGAAATAGAAACTTTGTTCATGGAAAAAATAATTCTACATTAACTTGAATAGTCCCATAAAATGAGGCCTCCAATTTTAATTTTAATTCAGTGAGAGGGCATAAATACACAAATCCTTCCCCAAATATGAACTGCTTTGAACACAACTGTGGGCCATTATATACTGAAACAATATTTAAATGTCACAAATTTGCAAATGCCAGTGTCCTGAGTGTCCTTGTTATTGTCACATAACCTGAAAAGAATTTAGTCAAATAAACATTGCATAGAAGAAACTGTAAGCAATGCCACCAATGCAAAAATGTATTCACTAATGTATAATATATCACTACTTTTTTGATAGCATTCTATTAGATCAGCTGTTTGGCTAAAGGATTGTTCACGCTTGATGGATTTTCTTGCACAGAGGGCACTCCAAATGAAGAGGCTAGAGGGGCACTCAATAATATGAAGGGAGAAGAGGTCATTTGCGTCTTATCCTTTCTTTTCCAAGGTCACTTGCACCAGTCATGTCCTTTCTTCCATTCAGTCACTGATGGGGGACCACTGTCTGCTTTCCATTGTCAGGGAATGTCCCTTTTAGTCACAGTGAGGCCCAGCCAGAGTTACACCGATTTGTAATGGTCCATTACAAAGTCAGTGGTGATGTGAAGGAGAATCAATTTAAAGGCATGAGGTATAGGTTGCCCTGCCCCTCAGCCAAAACAGAAGAGTCTTTGTTCCCAGTAGGGTCGCAGCTTTGCACATCCCCAAGTGGTGTGCAGGAAATCTCCCTCCTGCATATTACAGTGTAGGCAGATGGATGAGGTAATTCCCCCATCTGCTGGAGCCTGTGTCTTGTGAGGTATGTTCTATGAAGGTATTTTAATTGAATGAGATGGAAATGTGTTGCTATTGCTGAGTGTCTCGGGGACGCCCTCGCCTCTGCCCATTCGTCATCGGAGGTGGGGCCCAGGTCTTGCTCCCAGGTGGTTCTCAATGTCTCGAAAGTATCAGGCATATGATGTATGAGTGAGCGATAGACCTAAGTTATTTTGTGGGCTCTCAGTTTGCCAAGGAGCAGCTTTGCTTCTAAGGGGGTTGTATTCAGGGAGGCCTTCCAACCCTCTGATATGTGGTTATAGGGCATATCGTACTTGTAAATATTTGTAGACTTGGCTGTGGTTTAGATTGAATTTGATCTGTAAGGTCTGGTAAGTTTTGAGTGTTGTGCCCTCCATCAGATTTTCAAGTGTGGAAATACCTATTACGGCCCACTTATGGAATCCCTCTAGAGTTGCCACATGGTGTAAGATGGAGCCTTCCCATAGAGGCGTCTGTCCTGTACATTTTTGTTAAGCTATTCTATAGCCACCTCATTTCATACGTTGATTAACTATTTACCCCCTTACCCAAAAAATCAATCAATCAATCAGGGCTTTGTATAACGTGGCTACTCACCCGTGAGGGTCTCAAGGCACTGGGGTCTGGGCGCAGGAGTTCAGTTGTAGAGCCAGGTCTTGAGATCCTTCCTGAATTGGGTTGCATCCTTCTTGAATTGGGTGAGTTCCTGTTCAATTAAACAGAAACTGGTTCCCTCAAAGAAAAGAACTCACAAGACGTCTCAGACACAAGTTCCATCTAATACTATTTCCATTCGCTCTGCTGATTGCCCCCCTCCCACTCAAAATTGAGAAAAGTCTCATTTTTGGGAGATCCCTTTCCCAAGTGCTAATCAGGTGACTTTTTGGTCCAGCATGACATTTCTGATTCTGACAACTCCTATGCAGTTAATCCGCATGATACGGATGAGGATAACCTGAAGGATCTAACAATTTCTCAAGGTCCACAAAATATTCCTTCTAATCCCTCTGTGTCGATCCTAGACTCTTTGGGTTCCCCTTATTTGGATCCTGGTGTAATAACTTACAGCAGGTCAGATGAATGGGCCCCTTCTGCTCCTATTTCCTCTTTCCTATTCCACCGGATAAGGAAAACGATGGATAAATCCATTTTCAATAAACTCTGCATGAAGTGTCCCACACCTCTACTCCCTCGCAAGTTATCATTCATCCCAGATATAGATACTCTAGCATCCATCTCAAAGAAGGGCAAGGATCTCCAAAAAGTTATTAAGAAGGCACTTAGACAATGCCAGAACACGTTTTTAGATACTCTGGGTCCTTTGACACAAATTATGGAAATTTCCGAGGATGAAGCCCATACTGGAGCTCCAGGGAATCTTCCAGTCCTCAGAGGTTGGAGTCAACGGTCTATGTACCTATTCAGTAACGCCAATGCTGTTTGTCAGTAGAAAGGAGGAAACCCATCTTAATGAGGATTGATCCTTAACTGGCTGAGATGGAGGACAAAGAACTGGGTCCGGAGACAGAATGCCATCTATTTGGTGACTATTTTGTCAGAACATTTACTTCTTTAGACAAATCACAACAGAACTTGAAAAAAGTGATTTTCAAAAGGTCAAACGAGGGAGAACTTGCTTTTTTAGTAATTCTCAATGGGGCTCCTTTTGACCTTCCTTCTATACGCCCAGAGGTGGGCATACAACTGGATTCAGCGAAAGGGCGGGATATGCTCCTTTCAACCCACAATTGGTAAATAAGCACAGAGGTCGATTCCAACAAGGCATAGGTAGATCCTGTGCTACTACAGGTAGGTCTTATTGGTTTAAATCTTTTTTCCCCAAGAAAGTTGGATGGCAGACTTGCTGTCTTTCTCAACAACTGGAGACTAATTACATCAGACCAGTGGGTTTTACAAATGATTCAGGGGTACTAAAAAGCGTTTTTTTCCCCTCCACTTCAATTGACTCCTCCTCGACCAATAATATTCAGTGTTCTAGAATCTAAACTAATTTCACATGAGATGCAGGATTTGCTGTCCAAAGGGGCAATTCAAGAGGTGCAAGTTCACTCCTACGGGTTTGTCAGAAAACGTTATCTAGTAGAGAAAGCAGACAAAGGCTTTCGTCCTGCTATAAATTTCAAATTACGGAACAGTTTTGTCCTATACAGAAATTTCAAGATGAAGGGGACACAGTGTCTCTGAGATTCCCTCTAAAAGAAAGCTACGATGCTAAAGATAGATCTCAAGGATGGTTATCTGTCCATTCTAATTCACCCATCGCATGCTCATAACCTGCAATTCATTTGGGAAGGACACAAATACCAATTCTACTCATTACCCTTCGGCCTTTCATCAGCACCCTATTGCTTTTTTCAAAATCCTGAAACCAGTGGTTGCTGTACTTTGACTTCATGGAGTAAGCTTAGTCATCTACTTAGATGACTTTGTGTTAATGGACAGTTCCAAATGATTGTTACAAACTCAAAGCCTATGGCTGGTCTCTCTCCTCCAAAAATGTGGATTTGTGATGAATCAGAAGAAGTCTATAATGATCCCTTCAAAGGTGATTCAGTTTTTTGGGCTACATCAAGCTCAAACTGATCAAGAAAGAGATATGGCCAGTACTATGTTCGAATAAATTTCCTCTCAGCAGTTTAGCAAGGATTGTTGGGCTGTTATAGGCATCCATTCAAGCAATCTTCCTTGCTCCTCTCCATTATCGAGCACTCCAATGTCTGAAGCCTTGTTATCTTACCAGAAGCCTCCCCTACTCAGCATTAGTTTCCCTTTCTGCAGAGGCAAAGGAGGAGTTAGAGTGGTGGGTCTCCAAAATGGAAGCCTGGAATGAAAAATCAACTTTGGCTGGGCCCCAGATATCACGTTAGAGTCCGACGCCAGAAGGACGGGACGGGGAGCAAGATGCGGGGATATTGTTACAGGAGGATAATGACCTCCAGACGAAACTCAATATCATATAAATTTCTTAAAATTGCTACCAGATTTCTTTGCCATAAAAAGTTTGGCCCCCCTCAAAGGTAAACTGTTGCGGATGGCCAATGTTGCCGTGGTATGTTACATCAACAAATTGGGAGAAGTAAAATCCAAAGGCTAAGTGGTCCTCGCAGAGAACTTCTGGAAATACTGCATAGACAGGAGGATTCTCCTCCAAGCAGAATATCTTCCAGACCTCTCCAATTCTGTCGCGGATTGGGGCTCCATATTTCTTTATGACATCAGTGATTGGTCCCTTCATTCCAAAGTTTTCCCCAAAAATTCCTGTCTATGGGTACCTCTACAGATAGATCTGTTGCCTTCTTGACTGAACCATAAGCTTCCACGCTTTTTCAGCTGGAGACCAGATCCAGAAGCAGAACCAGTGGATGCTTTCCTGCAACACTGGGGTTTTCTCCAAGCCTACACTTTTCCTCCTTTTGGAATGAGTCTCCAAACCCTTCTACAGATTAGAAGAGATGTCGCCACATTGAGTATAATAATCCCTTTTTGCCCTCCTTTTCCGCGATCCACAATCTAGTGCTCAAAGGACATCTTCTTATGACTTGGAAGATATCAGGTCAGCCTCCTATGTCTAAGGCCTTTCGTCAGAGGCATTGTCCATTATCAAAGATTCCTGGGCTCCTTCTACTCAATCCGGTTATAAATACACCTAGGCCTTTTGGGTTACCTGGTGTTGGGAAATGGGATCTGTATCTCCGGTAGATGTACTCAATTTTCTTATTACCCTTTTTGTATCTGGCAAAGCTTACAAGACAATCAACTCCTACCGGTCAGCTCTTCCTGCAGGTAATGTTCTAGTAAAAGGAGAATCTGTAGGTAAACACTTCTTAATGTGTAGATCCCTCAAATCAATCCAACTCAAGATTCCTCCAAAGCCCTCAACCCTCTGGGATGTAAAGGTAGTATTAGATTTTATTCTACCTTGGCCTCACAATGATTAATCGTGAAAACAAATGTCTGCAAAATTAAATATGCTTTTATGCTTGTTAATATTTAGAAGGGTTTCGGATGTCAAGGCACTTGATATTGATAACAAATCTTTTTCTCCTCAGGGAGTAATGTTTGAGCTTACAAGGCATACAAAGGCTAATTCTTCCTCAATTTTTTATTCTTCTTTTCATAAAGTTATGTGTGATCCCATGCCTTTGTTCTTATAAAACCCAAACTGCTGCTTTTCGTCCTTCAACAGTATGTCAATTACTGATCTCTTTCAAAAAAACGTACGCGCTCCTCTTTTTTTTTTCTCCCAAATTATACGGCTGGGCTAACATATCCTCCCACCCCTTGTTTCAAAGTCTCTAGTAAGTCATCCACCTCCTGCAGACTCCTAAGGTTGTGCATTTTGTTATTATATATAACCCTCAGGGTCGCAGGAAATTTGAGCTGGGCTGTGGCCCCCAATTTTTTGAACTCATCTAGGCACCTACCTATCTTCCATTGCCTGTCCAAGGCAACCCTAGAGAGATCTGATCTGATCTCAAAAGAACAATCCTTTATATTTAGTGACTTCATTTTCAAGGCCTTAGTCAAGATTTGTTCCTTTAATGCATATGTGTGAAAGTTTAGGGGGATTTTACGTGGTTTGGTCTTATTTGGGTTTCTTCGAAAAGGGTCTCTATGCATCCTTTGGATATCCCTAAATATTTCCTCCTCACGTTCCTCAATCTGCAGACCTTCCTTTAGCAACCACGAAAGTCTTTATTTCTTCTCCCTCCTTTCCTTCCAGGACTTTCAAGATCCGTAAGTTATTTTTCCTGGAGTTGTTTTCTAAGTGTTCCAGTTTCTCCCGAATTTCCTAGTCTTCCCGCCTTAAAATCTGGATTTCAACTTTAGCCTTGCCCAACTCCTCCTTCAAATCTCCCATAGAATTCTCCAGGTTCTGTGTTCTTATAGAAAGGAGGTCTATTTTTTCTCCAATGCTTCACAAAAGCTCCTTATTTCCCCCTGGTTAGCTTTTGATACTGCAAAGCCCTTTCTAATATCCCCCGATAATGATGCGAACATACCTTCCAACGACCTAATAGAGATCTCTGGTTTAACCTCATTATCCATCAGTGGTATATCATCTACGGGGAGGGATGCCGCATCTTGAGAGGGGTTTAGAATTAAGTAATTGCCAGGACCTCTTGGTCTTTCCTCTATAGTACCTTGTTTAACGTTCAGAATTATCTGGGGTGCCTCCAGTAGCATGAGAGGTTCTCTAGTTAGCTCACTGGGGGAAGGCGGGGGAGACTCTGAGTTCTAAGTTGGGTGGTATTTGTTTCACCAAATTCTGTTTGAGTAAGGGAGTGGTGGACGCCCTGAGGCGTACAAGAAAGGGACTAACATCAAGTCCAGAGGAAAGAGGGGATGGGTTCTCCAAGGAGGAGGGGGGTTGAGGGCAAGGAGGGTGGTGCACTGGGTGGGGAGCATAGGAGAGAAAAATAATTTAAAAAATTGCCTCATTCACCCCAATAGGGAAGCCCATAGAGGTAAAGGATGAAATGTTCCAGTTAATAAGGTTAGCGACAGGACAAGGGAGATGGCTATCCAGGTGTTAACGTGGAACGTTAATGGTCTGCGTGTGAAGGCGAGAAGGGAAAAGATTTTGCAATATCTAAGGGATTCCCCTGCCCAGATAATAATATTGCAAGAAACACACTTGGTAAAGAGTAAATGTATGGAGATTTTCAATAGACATGTATACAGAGCAGAGTGCAAATATAAGAGGAGTTGCAATATTAATTAAGAAGCAGGTGAAGGCAGGTGAAGATACAGCAGTGGAAAAGAGCGGTAAATGGATCATTGCAAAAACAAAAATACAGGGGGAGTTAATAACTTTAGTAGCATATTATGGCCCAAATGTTGATGATATGGAGCTGTTAAAGGCAGATCCAATAATTATGGCAGGGGATTTTAATGTAATAATTGATTTAAAAAATTAGACAAATCAAAAAATAGTAGAGCTATAGCCACCCCTAAATCACGTTCATATTTACGGACTATGATGAAGCAAACTGCACTCTGCGATATATGGAGAGAGAGCTCAGGCGGCCGGCTTGGTTTTTCTTTTCATAATAAAAAGTATGGTCATAGATCCAGAACTGATTACTTTTTGGTTAGTCTATGTTTGAGGGATTGCGTTCGGGATATTACCTACTTTTTTTAAAGTATTTTTTATAGGCATTTTTAAGTGTTCGGGATATTACCTACTTAACTGCCCATCTTTCACACATCTCCGCTGTTACATTAAGTATGGACTTAAAAAGTAGGCCCACTGGAAAGAAATGGACGCTAGATCATACCATACTCTCTGAGACAGACGCAATGAATCACCTAAGAAATGAGGTAGTCGAGTTCTTAAAGCATAATATAGTTCCCGCTTCTGTTATAATCGTTTGGTATACACTTAATGCCTATATAAGGGGTAAACTCACAAGTATCGTATGCTTTAGGAATAGGAGTTATAGATCCCAGGTCAGTCGGTTAGAGTCAGAAATTAAAGCTTTAGAAGCAGGGCCAACGAGGGGCAAGGAGGAGGGGTGTAGGCTCCTGGAGGGGGATAAGCTATTATTACTGAAAGAACAACTAGAAACTATCTTACAGACCCGGATTAGTAAGCGCTGGGAAGCTAGCAAGTTGGCTCATTTTGAGTATGGGGAAGGCGCTGGAAAGTTACTATCTTGGCAGGCTAAGATGGATAAAAATAGGAATTTGATAAAGGAAATAGAGGGCACACAGAAAGGGGCTGAATTAACAAATGAGTTAGAAACAGAGGCAGCCTTTAATGAGTATTTTTGGAAACTCTATACAGAAGAGCGGGTAGTGTCGGAGGATGAGGTTAACCATTGGTTGGGGTCAAATATAATGAATCCCCTAGACTTGGACGGGCAAAATTTTCTGAACCAAGAAATTACTCAGGACGAAGTTAAGAGAGTTATGAAGACAAGTAAAAGTAGAAAAGCCGCTGGCGCAGATGGATTACCCATAGAGATATATAGAATCTTGGGAGAAAATCTCATTCCTTTCATGACTTTGATGCTTAATTATATTTTGGGGGAAGGCCTATAGCCGCCCAAATCCTGGGGTGAGGCAACAATCACACTGATATTAAAACCAGTGAAAAACCCAGATCGGTGTGAGTCGTATAGGCTGATATCTCTGCTTAATGCAGATTACAAAATCTTTGCAAAGATCTTAGCAGAGAGATTAAGTAAAGTCATTGGGGGATGATACATAGTGATCAAAAGGGTTTTATTACGGGTAGACATCTGCAAGAATTAACATATAGATTGATGGGTGCGATTGACCTAGCCTCGACCCTCTCGATCTTGCTGGCAGTAGTGACCTTAGATGCCGCTAAGGCTTTCGATAGAGTAAAGTGGTCATACTTAGCGACTATTTTGAAGAGATATAATCTGGGTGACAAGTTCTGTAAGGCTGTTCAGTTAATATATCAGAACCCATCAGCTAAGATACTTGTGAATGGTAACCTGACAGAACCATTTAAGATATCTAGGGGCACCAGGCAAGGCTGTCCTCTATCACCCCTTCTGTTTAATTTATATATAGAGCCCCTAGCACAAAAAATTAGAGCTGCAGCGGATATTCCAAGTTTTGGCTACGAGGACTGGGAGAAAAAAACAGCACTCTATGCAGACGATCGAATGGTTTATACTTCGGACCTTTCAGCTGCCCTCCCGGTCATTCTTCAGATTGCCTCGGATTTCTGTAGCGTGTCAGGGGGAGACATCCTTTACCACGCAACTTTTACAACGCAATGCTTTTACATCGCGGTTTTCACAACGCAAGTCGTTACAACGACTTGCGCTGGATGGCGCTCTAACCTAAGGAATAGTATGATTTACTATTCCAACACCTTCCCTACTGTACGTAGACTGGAGTTGGAATAGTGAATCATACTATTCCTTAGTCCAGCGCCCTCCAGCGCAAGTCGTTGTAACGACTTGCGTTGTAACGAACGCAATGTAAAATACTGCGTTGTAAATGTATGCGTAGTAACGTCATACATTCGTGTCAGGTTATGACGTTAATGCGGGGAAAACAGAAGTTATGGTCTGGAATCTTGAAGAGGAAAGTCCGTTAAATAAGAAGGAAATCTGGGATTGAAGTTCGTACAAGATATTGATAAAATAACAGGAGTGAACCTGGATGTTGTGGAAAGGGAGTGTATCCGGATAATGAAGGGCTGGGCACACCTACCTTTAACAAGCTTTGGGAGGGTGAACCTGGTAAAAATGATAATTTTACCTAAAATAACATTTTTATTTAATACAATTCCCCTACACTTTGAAAAATCTCGGATCGACAGAATCCAGCAGCCCATTAACTCTTTCATCTGGGGATTCAAGGGAATAAAAATTTCTTGGTAGAAACTACGGCGAAAAAGAGAGAAGGGGGGTTTATCCCTTCTGGACATTCAATATTACGAATGGGCCTTTCAGCTGTCACATTCTAGAATGTTGTTGAACTTCCCTGATAGTTCGGATGTGGGCGTCCTGTTTAAGGTTATGCTAAAGGGAGCCGATCTAGGTATAGACCACTTTTTGTTCAAGTTCGGAGATCCGAAATACTTTAAAAAGATTAAACTGAAAGTACTGCAGGCCTTGACGAAAAAATTGTCTAGAATCAGGCGGCTTACAGGCTTAGGCTATTAATCGAACTTGGCTCCTGTCTGGGATTCTCCAGGGACCCCGGAATGTCTAAAGGACAAGTTAGCTACCCCTATAAGAGAGGCTGGCATCTGCAGCTGGGGAGAACTAACTCAGAATGGTGAACTCCTGCCCTGGGCTGAGTTGAATCAACGGATGGGGGGAAACTGTCACAATTTAAATACATTCAGCTGAAACGTTGGGAACATAGCTGCTGATCCCCCTTGGGCAGCGGAAATGCTCTGGAGGACCAATTGCTGGGAAAAACCTGTAGTATCCTAGTTTCCTGTCCATGTTTATGTATGCCATTTTCTACCACATGCTCAGCCAGTGGAATGTTACAGTGATGATGTATTACGGAATGTTGGGAGTCTGTGAAGAAAAGCCACAGTTGAGATTGGGCTGAGCAGCATGCTGGCTGCTCCTGGTGGGGCTCATCTACATATCTTGTAACCTACTTCAATAAATCATCCTGAACTACATCAACTTGTGTGGACCTTGTTACCACAATTTTATGGCGACGAGTTTTGAAAGAACCTGCGTGCTACACCCTGATGATCAAAGCTTGGACATTTGGAATCATCTTCTACAAAAATTTGAAGCATGGAAAAACTTCTAGGTAAAGGAACTTCTTTTGTAACTAACAGCTACGTATCTTAAAGCAAACTGACACCCCTGAGCCCCACCAGTGACCTGGGGGAAGAACCCCCCAACAAAACGCACTACGATAAGGGAAAGACAGAAGAAAGAAAGACTAACAACAAGAATCAAGAATCCATGAGTGACAAGAAGAAAAGACATCACTAGGAGAACTGAAAAAGCGAGAAAACAAAGAAGATGAGAGAAAAATACAATAAGTTCACTCTTACTTCCCCGTTATGAAATAACAATGAAATTTAAAAGTATAAGCATACCATTGCATTGCACAATTGACATTGTAATATAAAGAAGTCAAAACGTTGAGTCAAATGGGACTGGGACCCATGAGACACGCTCTATTAAAGAGTAAAAACGTAACCAACGTTTGTGAAAATGTGAAAGGGACTAAAACCCATGAAACATCATGTAGAGGTGACAGAGGGGAAACCCTATGAGTGGACTACACCCATAAAACTGCACCTCAAATAAGAAACACATGCAAAAATGGAACTGGAACCCATAAAGAAAGCTGTGAAAATGGGTCAGAAACTTATACAGATAAGTGCAGCGCACAAATACTACACAACAAGAACAAAATGCAGCACGGGTGGCTTACGCACAATATGTGAGGCGCGGGGCAACTTATACACAGAAAGAAAAACGTGAGGCACGGGGCGACTTATACACAGAAAGAAAAACGTGAGGCGCAGGACGACTTATACACAGAAAGAAAAACGTGAGGCGCAGGGCGACTTATACACAGAAAGAAAAACGTGAGGCGCAGGGCGACTTATACACAAAACAGAAAATCGTGAGGTGCAGGGCGACTTACACACAGCACAGAAAGACGAGGATGGAGCACAGGGTGACTATACAAGATATGAGATCATGAAGCACAGGGTGACTTACAACATTAGATAGTGACATAAGCATAACTAGTGTAAAATGGGACTACTACCCAAAATGTGAAAGCTCCAGTGAACAAAAGTCCCCAAGCGTCCCTGGTGAAAGAGAGAGTAAGAAAAGAACAAAACTGTGACAACCACCCAAATAAAACTAGGACAACCCGTAACGGTGGCATCACTAAACAACTGTGCTATAAAGCAATTATAGTTGTAATTTGTTAAACTTGAAACACACGCCGGTGAGCGACATCTCACCCGAGTCCTACAAGACAAGAGACACCCTTGCGTAAGGGAAAACTTCCACAAAGTATACCCTTATAAACTGCCCCAGTCCCTGTAGCTCCAGACACAGTACAGTGGAAAATGGAGCTACCGAACTCAGACTTGCTAACTCCAGAAGTACAGGCATTCAGAAAAAAAAATGGTGTGCCTGTCACTGAGATAAAGAGGAAAAAAACATGCAGAACTGCTGGTTCAAAAGATGTGCCATGTCCATGAAATACACGATGACAGCTGGCATATATAAGACAAATCCTCGTGATGCACAACATCTTGAAAGTAAACCGGCAGATCCTCCAGCAAAGCCAAGAGGACAGTGAGTTCTTGTGGATTTCCAGTGCTCCACAAAACCATCGAGCACCAGGTAAAACATAACAGGACACTTCAACGTTAGCCTACACACGTCGAAGTTTTCAAATAACTTTATTGTCAATGCAAAAAAAAACGTGGTTGGCAGATGTCTTTGTGTGTGTCTGGATGTAGTCCAGTGTTTTGTTGTTTTGTGCTATGCTTTGCCTCCTCGCATGTCTGCCTGGCCCGTAGGTGTGTTTTGGGGTAGTGTTTGGTGCTTTCACGTCTTTTCTTTTTCTCGTTGTCTTATTTCGCTGTGTCTTTTCTTTTCTGTTGTTATATTTACAAAGGAGGATGGGTTATATTTATCTGTTTTTTTATCGGTCGTTTCCTCCTATTCCCTCCTATCTTTCTGTTCCTTCCTTGCAGTTCATTTCTTTGCTTCGTTTTTGCTGTTTCTGTATTTCTCTTTTTCTTTCCTCATACATGGTTCTCTCTTTTCACCTTTTTTATGGTTCTCCCTTTTCGGTTTCCATCTTTTTTGTTCTTGTTATATAAGAAAGGGGGATATGTAGTATCCTAGTTTCCCGTCCATGTTTATGTATGCCATTTTCCACCACATTCTCAGCCAGTGGAATGTTACAGTGATGATGTATTACGGAATGTTGGGAGTCTGTGAAGAAAAGCCACAGTTGAGATTGGGCTGAGTAGCATGCTGGCTGCTCCTGGTGGGGCTCATCTACATATCTTGTAACCTACTTCAATAAATCATTCTGAACTACATCAACTTGTGTGGGCCTGGTTACCACAAAACCCTCTGGGAATAAAGAAGTTTCAATGTGGTACTGGGCACTTCAGGACGCTACCAATGGAGAGTTTACCCTCGCTGAGGATCTGTGGGGCGAGTACTTGCCGAGGGAGCAGGTGCAATACATTTGGCAAGTATCAATGTGCACATTATATTCTATGGTTAAGCCTGCTTAGTTAAGGAGAAACCACTTTTTTTCACTTCATAGAGCCTACATAACTCCGCAAAAGCTGTCCAAGATGGCAAGGGAAGGCACTGCCAAGTGCAAGAAATGTGGACTGGAAAATGCATCCGACGTCCATATGTTTCATCAGTGTCCGGCTATTTCAAATTCTGTGAGGAAGTGGGTAAGACCACCTCAACCATATATGGGGCCCAGGTCAAGGTAAGCCTCTCATTGATTATTTTTGGAGTGGAAGAGGCTATTAAGGGCCGGGCTAGAAATTTTCTGTTTTATGCTATAATACTTGCAAGAAGGGAAATCTGCCGTAAGTGGATAGGAGATATCCCTCCTCATCATGTAGAGTGGCTCGACTCCCTGTACCACGTGTCGAAAATGGATTTAATAGGGAATACTGTAAGCAAGAAGAAGAAGTTCTGGAGCTTTCTATTGAGATTGGCAAGGCAATAGCTTGTCCAATGATTACACCTATGAAATCTCTAAAAACTGCAAGGGCCTCCTTCTCTTCCTCTCCGTTATGTGCAGCTACTGGTTACCTGGATAAAGCTGAGAGAGACTTACCCTTTGGGGGCAGTGTCCATCTTTTTCGCCTGTGGACCCGAAGGTGGGCTTTTCTGCAATCCCTGACCTTTGATTCCTGGTTACGGACGAGTGAAAGGTATACTGCAGTCAGAGGTGAATGAGGACCAAAACAAAAAAACGTACGCTCCGATCTCTCCATCTACTCTTGATAGATGGATTAGGTAGATAATGGCAGAAACTTCCATGTTTGGAGCCTACTCAGTTAGAGGGGCCATGGCATCAAAAGCTTTTATTTCAGCTGGACAGCTGGAGGACATTCTAAAAGCAACAGATTGGTCAAAAGAATCCACTTTTTATTTCAAACTAATAGAGCATATCTCTTGTAATGTCATTGCACAGCTTTAAACTTGTCATAAGCAAGCCTCCAGCCTTGTAATAGAATGGAAATCCCCCCCACTAATGTGACAGGAGGTTTGGATTCTATTAAAGATACGGAGGCGAAGATTGTCCCTCTCACCTCTCCCAAATGGTCTAATTGTACTTTTTCTTTTAGTATGACTTCAATACAATGCATTTACAAGAGAGCAGTGTTGCAAATCCATCTTCATTTTTTTCCATTTTAAGTTAGGATGTTCTCAATCTTTAGGATTCAATTTATAAAGTCAAGAGGTTTATGTGGATTGACTTTTATTGGAGTTCTGGTTTTGTGAACATGGCAAAGAAGAGGATGGTTGCTGCTCTATAGAGGTGATTATACTACATACTGTCTCCTGATTGGTGGACTCTGTATGAGGTTAGATGTGCTCTAGACAGATGACCTATGTGTAGGAAAGAAGGATCTGCTTTCATGGTCACCCCCATTTTTTGCTGGTGTCATTATGGTTTTCTGACTAGTCTGACTGGGATCCTGCTAATCAGGACCCCAGTCTCTGTGCTTCTTCCCTAAATTGGACATGGTGAGTACTTAGGTACACCCCAGATTGGCTACTGGTGTGCCCTTGTAAGTCCCTAGTATATGGTACTAAGGTACCCAGGACATAGGTACACCAGGGGTCTCCCATGTATTATGCCACCCATGAGAGACCACTCAAATTGTGACAACAGGCCTGCCCTTGCAGCCTGTGTAAGCTGGTGCTAGCACCACTTATGATAAATATAATGTTTCCTTCTATCTGTGGTCACAGCACTTAAAACCTATAAGTCACCCCTAAGGCAGGACTTCCAATCCTGAAGGCAGGGTGCTCGGTTCTAAGTGTGAGGGTGCCTCTGCATGAGCAGGACACCCCTACAATCCACGGAGTCCATTCTCCCGGGTTGTAAGAGCATCAGCCATTACGATATATAGAGTGGCAATGCGTCATTACACAATGACCATCTCTAAATTGACTGTAACGAACCCTGTCGTGTTTAGTATCAAACATGTTGGAATCATACTCCCACACCATAAACGGTGTGGAAGGTATCATTCCATGCACTGTAAAGCTCCTCTAGGAGGCCCTCAGTGCTCCCGGTACAAGTCTTCTAGACCCGGACAGCAAACTATGGCTGCTGCCGACCAGAGACACAATTCTGCCCTCCTGCTGCTAAGCCAAGCTCGAGCAGGGGACGGCAGGGCAATAGGTTTCCTGTCACAGGGAGGTGTGACCACCTCACAGACAGGACTTAGTGTATTGGGACAGGGTGGGGGCGCTTGCCAGAGCCACTTGACTGCTTTGAAGGGCACACTTGGTGCTCTCCTTGCATACTTCAGGTTAAACCAGTTCAGGGAGCCGTTGGCTCCCACTCTGGCATGAAACTGGACAAAGGACATGGGAGTATTCTCCCCACTGTTCAGCCCCTCCTGTGGGAGGGACCTCTGAATCGTCCCAACCCTTTCCTTAAGGTACTTAAGGCTTACCTGTGGGTGGGTCCCTAGATTCGTCATGGGACAAGATTTAGATCCAACACCATTTCAACTTCAACTGTCTGGGCACTCTGGACATCCCTGGACTTCACTGTGGGAACCGAGACTGCAACTGGGAAGACTCCTGCTGCTCCTAGTCCTGTCTTCCTGCAAGTCTGTTGTAACGTCTGTGCCTATGCTCCATACAGGTTCTTCACAAGACCTGTGGACATCCAAGACACCCGAAGGTATCTCCCTTGGAGTGAAGGAGTCACTTCCCTGCATCTGCAGGCACTGCAACGAAGCTGACCGGTCTGCTGTTCCTGAGCTCCTACAGACTCCCTTGAGGCCTGCCCTGTTTTCACAGCAATATTGAAGTCAGTATCCCTTGTCAGAACCGCTGGAGCAATATCCCTGTGCACCGCGTAGACTTGCTGTTGCCAAGGCTTGTTGACTCTCTCCTCCAGAGATCTTCAGGCTCCAAGAAGCTACAGTCCCAGGCATTCCCTGCAGCCAAGATCTTTGTTTGCACCGCATCCTTTGCACCGTGGGCCTTTATCCTTTGGTGAGCTGCCTGAGGTCCTCTTGCAACTCCTGTGCCTCCGGCCTGTAGGTCCTCTTGAGAGTCTTCTTCAACTCCATTGGGCTCCCCTGCTTGCTCGGGGCCTGCTCTGACTTACCTGCTCGTGGTGAGTCACTTGGACCTTGCTGGTCCTGACACTGCACCTTTATCGACAACTACTGTTCTTGCCGCTGCCAAGGCTTGTTGGGGCCCCTGCTGGACACTGACCCCTTGGCTCTCTACATCCGACATGGGACAGCTCGTGAACGGCTCCTGGTTTTCCTCAGCATTGCCTGGTCCGTACAGCTGCAACTTCAAGGGCACCGCCAACTCTCCTGCATCCCCGACATCGGTGGCCATTCGTCTTCCTTGCCTCCTGGTCACTCCTGAGTGGCATAGACTCTGTACCCTCTGCTTGCAGGCACCTCTCATCTTGAATGCACCTTTGGGTTCCACCGGACATTTTCACCTTCTTCGCCAGTGGCATCTTTTCTGAAGTCCTCCATTGTGGTCTACGGCGGTTTCCGACGTCACTTCGCACCTATGCACCCGGGTTCCCTGGTGTAGGTATCCTGGTTACTGTGGTATCCACTGGTGGGGTACCTCTCGAATCTTCCATCTTCCATGGAGTTTCTTCAAGGTCCACTGGAAGGGTCCTTCTTCTTTAAAATTGCAACTGCGACTTACCCAAAGACTTCCATTGAGTACGCAGTTGTGTTCCCACTCTGCACACGTCCTCCGTGGGGTTCCCAGAGACTCACCTTGGGTGGTTCCGTGGGTCCCTGACTCTTCTATGTTTTCTGGGTCCATCTTGACTTAAGTCGTGATTCCCATTCCACTATTTTAGTATATGGTTTGGTCTACCCCTGGAGACCACTGTGTATTTTGTGCTATTTACGAGTTCTATTGACAAAGTATTGTGTGTATTGTGTTTATATCTCCGGGTAGGAGATACTTCAATGTGTTAGTGAGTGTTAATAATAAATACATATTTTTGTAACTACACTGTATGGTTCTTTTTCACTTAATTCATACCATAAGAATAAGTACTGGTAAAACAAGCTGCTTTACACTCATTCTGGACTAAGCCCGAAGGCTGCTCTCCACAGCCACCACTTTGAGAGCTTGCCAAGGTTGTCTAAGACTACTAAAATCACCATAAGGGTTGTCTGGATTAGTGCAGGGTGCTACACTTACATAAGTGAGCACCATATACTAAGCCAGCCTCCTACATTGGTGTGCAGCAGTTGGGATTCAAGCCTGCATTGTTTTACCAGCTAATCTATGTGTGAATTAATTAAAAAACCATCACTAACATTAGGCATATATAATATTTTATAGAATAAGTAAGTTCTAATGAACTTTTAGATTGGTTGTTAAGGGTCTAGCACAACCCTTTCTCCAATCTTAGGAAGTTTATTTTACACTAAGGTAGGCAGGTGCAACACCACACTACACCTAGTGACCATGTCTTTAGTTGGGGATACCAGTGTACCCCAGTCTCCTAAGTACAGTGGCCTGAAGTTCCAGGAACTCAGGGCCCTGTGTAGCATTAGAAGAATAAAGGCAGGTAACAACCCCACTACTAAGCTGCTCTTAGAGCTGCTTCATCAGGATGACCTGGTAGACTCTGATCTGACCTCTCCCCAAGAATTGGGCAAGAAAGCAGACACATGGGTCCGCACCAGTGTTAAGCAGAAAAACCATGGTGATGGACGTGACCAGAAGAAGCAAGATTATTCTAAACCCCAGGAGAAGGGTGGTGAGAAGGGCAAAGACAAAAAGGAGTCTTCTCAAGGTCCCCAAAAACCTGCATCTGGGGGTGAGACCCAAAACTCCAAGAAGGAAAAAAGAAACCTTGGTGTTATTTATGTAAAGTAAAGACCCATTGGACAAGAGATGCTGATTGTTCAAAGGCCAAGGAACCCACTACTACTGCCCCTATGGCAACTGCGCCCCCTAGCACCAGTGCAAGTGCAAGGGATTGGTTAGGTTAACCTTGGGTTCTGAGGTGGGATCTGGCCTAGTCAGAACTCCAACTCAGGCTGTTTTAGTCTTTGATTGTGGCATTGATCTTGCCACCTTACTGGTAAGTCCCACTAACTTGGGCAAGTACAGGCAACATACTTTAATAAATGGAAAGGGAGCAATAGCTTTCAGGGACACAGGGGCCAGTGTCACCATGGTGACAGAGAAGCGTTTGTCCCCTGAACAAATCATACGTGGACAAAGGTACCAAGTAACCAACGCTAGTAATGTCAGGACTGATCATTCCTTGGCAGTAGTGAATCTCAGCTGGGGAGGGGTAACTGGACCTAAGAGAGTTGTGGTATCTCTAGACCTACCTGTAGATTGTCTGTTGGGCAATGATTTAGAAACTTCAGCCTGGTCTAAAGTAGAGTTCAGGACTCATGAAGAGATGATGGGCATCTTTGCCAGTGTTGTTGCTGTAACCAGGGCTCAGGCCAAACAGCTCAGCACTGAGGAAGCACTGGATCCTGAAAAAATGGACCAGCTTGCTCCTAAGAGAAGGAGCAGGAAGGGTAAGGAATTGCCCTGCTCACAAACTCCCAGTGAGGATCAGTCTCCTGAGGGAGATGATCTCAGTCCCTGTGAACAAACTGTCCCAGAGGAACTTAGGCCTGACCAAGCAGAGTTCTTGGAGGCAGGGGGCCCTTCCAGGGCAGACTTGAGTTTGGAACAGCAATCCTGCCCCTCTCTTGAACAGCTCAGACAGCAAGCTGCTGCTGAGGAGCCAGGGAATGAAAGCGGGCCCTATAGGATCTATTGAGAAGATGGCTCCTGTATTCTGAAGGTAGAGACCCCAAGCCTGGTGCTACCAGGAGGTTGGTAATACCCCAGAAGATCAGAGGTTTTCTTCTCTCCCTAGCACATGACATTCCCCTTGCAGGACACCTTGTCCAAAGTAAGACTTGGGACAGGATTGTCCCTCATTTTCACTGGCCCCACATGAGGACATTAAGGGGTTTTGTCACTCCTGTGTCACTTGCCAAGCCAGTGGTAAGTCAGGTGGCACTAAAAAGGCCCCCTTAATTCCACTCCCAGTGGTTGGGTTTCCCTTTGAGAGGGTAGGGATTGACATAGTGGGTCCCTTAAACCCTCCAACTTCATCTGGAAACAGTTACATCCTAGTGGTGGTGGACCATGCCACTAGATATCCAGAGGCAATTCTCCTTAGAACCACTACAGCTCCTGAAGTGGCTAGGGCCCTCCTGGGAATCTTTTCCAGAGTTGGCTTCCCTAAGGAGGTCCAGAGTGGGCTTCCCTAAGGAGGTCTTAACAGACAGAGGTACCAACTTCATACCTAGTTATATCACTGCAATGTGGAAAGAGTGTGGTGTAAACTACAAGTTTACCACACCCTATCAACAAGACCCTAAAGGGTATGATCATGAGACTCCCAGAAAAGCTCCGATGGAAATGGGATGTCTTACTACCCTGCCTTCTCTTTGCCTACAGAGAGGTTCCTCCCCTTCCTGTTCCTCAGAAGGGGGTTGGCTACTGCCTATTTGAACTTCTGTTTGGACATCCAGTTAGGGGTCCATTGTGTCTAGTTAAGGAGGGCTGGGAGCAACCTCCCAAACCTCCTAAACAGGATATTGCGGACTATGTGCTTGGCCTACATTCACGTATGGCTGAGTATATGAAGAAGGCAAGTAAAAACCTTGAGACCTGCTAGGAGCTTCAGAAAGCCTGGCATGACCAAAAGGCTGTCCTGACTGTTTACCAGTGAGGCCAGAAAGTGTGGGTGTTGGTGCCTGTGGCCCCAGCAGCTCTCCAAGAAAAATGGAATGGCCCCTACACAATCCTTGAAAAGAAAAGTGAGGTCACCTACCTGGTGGGCCTAGGCACTCCAAGAAGTCCCCACAGGGTGCTTCATGTGAACCGCCTAAAACCTTTTGTAGACAGGGCTGACATGAGCTTTCTTGTGGCCACTGATGAAGGACAGGAGGAAGAGAGTGACCCTCTCCCTGAACTCCTCTCTCAGAACCCTGTTGATGGGTCAGTTGATGGAGTAGCCTTGGCAGGCAGCCTCACTGACCAGCAGCAAGCTGATTGCAGGAAGGTCCTCAATCAGTACAACCACATGTTTTCTCTGACACCCAGTCAAACCACCTGGTGTACCCATGAAGTGGACACAGGTGACAGTCTGCCAGTAAAGAACAAAATATACAGACAGCCTGACCATGTCAGAGACTGCATCAGGGCAGAGGTCCAAAAGATGCTGGAATTGGGGGTCATTGAGCCTTCAGATGTCCCCTGGGCTAGTCCAGTAGTCCTTGTGCCAAAACCTCACACCAAGTGTGGTAAAAGAGAGATGAGGTTTTGTGTGGACCACAGAGGACTCAATGTAGTCAATGACTGATGCCCATCCTATTCCTAGGGCAGATGAGCTCATAGATACTTTGGCCTCAGCCAAACACCTGAATACATTTGACCTGACTGCTGGCTACTGGCAAATCAGACTAGCTGAGCAGGCCAAACCAAAAACAGCATTTTCAACCCCGAATTATCAATTTATTGTGATGCCCTTTGATCTGAAAAATGCACCTGCCACATTTCAGAGGTTGGTGAATAAAGTTTTCACAGGTCTGGAAGCCTATAATGCAGCATATCTAGATGATATTGCTGTCTTAAGCTCCACCTGGGAGGATCACCTGGTCCACCTCATGAATGTTCTGGAGGTTCTGCAGAAGGCAGGTCTCACTATGAAGGCCACCAAGTGCCAGATAGGGCAGAGCAAGGTTGTATACTTGGGTCACCTGGTAGGTGGAGGCCAGGTTCAGCCATTGGAGAGCAAAATCCAGACCATCTTGGACTGGGTTGCTCCCACAACCCAGACTCAGGTCAGAGCTTTCTTGGGCCTAGCTGGGTATTACAAGAGGTTTGTTAAGGGATATGGGTCCATTGTGATTCCCTTTAATGACTTAACCTCCAAGAGAATGCCTCAGAACGTTCAGTGGACAGTTAGCTGTCAAAAGGCATTTGATGGCCTGTAGGAGGCCATGTGCACTGCTCCCATCCATTCTGCAAAGTCCTAACTATTCCAAAACCTTCATTGTCCAGACAGATATATCTGAGATAGGGGTAGGAACTGCTTTGTCACAACTAAATGCAGAGGGCCAGGACCAACCAGTAACTTTTATAAGCAGAAGGACAACCACCCGGGGGAAACATTGGCCAGCTATAGAGAGGGAGGCCTTTGCTGTAGTCTGGGCCTTGAAGAAGTTGAAGCCATACCTGTTTGGTACTCACTTCCTTGTTTAGACAGACCATAAGCCTCTCTTATGGCTTAACTAAATGAAGGGTGAAAATCCCAAACTTTTGAGGTGGTCCATCTCCCTACAGGGGATGGACTTTTCAGGGGAACATAGGCCAGGGAGTAAACATGCCAACGCAGATGGACTCTCCAGATATTTCCACTTAGAAAATGAAGACTCAGCTGGGCAAGGTTAGTCTCATCTCCTTACGTTTGGGGGGGTTGTGTAAGAAAGTAGGACCTGCTTTCATGGTCACCCCCACTTTTTGCTGGTGTTATTATGTTTTACTGACTAGTCTGCCTGGGATCCTGCTAATCAGGACCCCTCCTCCCTAAATTTGACATGGTGAGTACTTAGGTACACCCCAGATTGGCTACTGGTGTGCCCTTGTAAGTCCTTAGTATATGGTACTGAGGTACCCAGGGCATAGGTACACCAGCGGTCTCCCATGGGCTGAAGCATGTATTATGCCACCCATGAGAGACCACTCAAATTGTGACTACAGGCCTGCAAATGCAGCCTGTGTAAGCTGGTGCTAGCACCATTACGACAGATATAAGTTTCCTTATATCTGAGGTCACTGCACTTAAAACCTATAAGTCACCCCTAAGGCAGGCCTTTCAATCCTGAAGGCAGGGTGCTCGGTTATAAGTGTGCAGGTGCCGCTGCATGAGCAGGACACCCCTACAATCCACGGAGTCCATTCTGCCAGGTTGTAAGTGCATCAGCCATTACGATATATAGAGTGGCCATGCATCATTACGCGATGACCATCTCTAAACTGGATGTAACAAACCCTGTCATATTTGGTATCAAATATGTTGGAATCATACTCCCACACTCTAAACGGTATGGGAGGTATGAGGAATCATACCCCCACACCGTAAACGGTGTGGGAGGTATGATTCCATGCACTGTAAAGCTCGTCCGGGAGGTCCTCAGTGCTCCTGTTACCAGTCTTCTAGACTCGGACAGCAAGCTATGGCTGCTGCTGATCAGAGACATGATTCTGCCCTCCTGTTGCTGAGCCAAGCTCGAGCAGGGGAAGGCAGAACAATGGGTTTCCTGTCACAAGGAGGTGTGACCACCTTCCAGACAGGACTTAGTGTATTGGGACATGGTGGGGGAGCTTGTCAGCGCAGCTAGACTCCTTTGAAGGGCACACTTGGTGCCCTCCTTGCATACTCCAGTTGAAACCAGTTCAGGGAGCCGTTGGCTCCCGCTCTGGTGCGAAACTGGACAAAGGACATGAGAGTATCCTCTCCACTATCCAGCCCCTCCTGTGGGAGGGACCCCTGAATCGTCCCAACCCTTTCCTTACGGAACTTAAGGGCATACCTGTGGGTGGGTCCCTAGATTCGTCGTGGGACAAGATTCAGATCAAACACTACTTCAACGTCAAACGTATGGGCACTCTGGACATCGCTGAACTTTGCTGTGGGAACTGAGACTGCAACCAGGAAGACTCCTGCTGCTCCCAGTCTCATCGTCCTACAAGTCTGTTGCAACGTCTGTGCCTGTGCTCCATACAGGTTCTTCATAAGACCTATGGACATCCAAGACACCAGAAGGAATCTCCCTTGGAGTGAAGGAGTCACTTCCCTGCACCTGCAGGCACCGCAACGAAGCTGACCGGTCTTCTGTTTCTGAGCTCCTACGGACTCTGAAAGGTTCAGCAACACAGGTGGTGGTTCTGCAACTCCCTTGAGGTCTGCCCTGTCTTCACAGCAAGATTGAAGTCAGTATCCCTCGTCAGAACCGCTGGAGCAGTACCCCTGTGCACCGCGTCAACTTGCTGTTGCCAAGGCTTGTTGACTCTCTCCTGCAGAGATCTTCAGGCTCCAAGAAGCTCCAGCATCAAGCATCCCCTGCAGCCAAGATCTTCGCATGCACCACATCCTTTGCACTGTGGGCCTTCATCCTTTGGTGAGCTACTTGAGGTCCTCTTGCGACTCCTGTGCCTCTGGTCTGTTGGTCCTTTTGAGGGTCTTCTTTGACTCCAGTGGTCTCTCCTGCTTGCTCGGGGCCTGCTCTGACTTACCTGCTCATGGTGAGTCACTTGGACCTTGCTGGTCCCAACACTGCACCTTTTTTGACAATTACGTTTCTTGCTGCTGCTAAGGCTTGTTGGTGCCCCTGCCGGACACTGACCCCTTGGCTCTCGACATGCGACGTGGAACAGCTCATGAACGGCTCCTGGTTTTCCTCAGCATTGCCTGGTCCATACAGCTGCAACTTCAAGGGCACCATCAACTCTCCTGCATGCCCGACATCAGTGGGCATTCGTCTTCCGTGCCTCTTGGTCACCCCTGAGTGGCATAGACTCTGTCTTCTCTGCTTGCAGGTACCTCCCTCTCATCTTGAATCCACCTTTGGGTTCCACTGGACACTTTCACCTTCTTCGCCAGCGGCATCTTTTCTGAAGTCCTCCATTGTGGTCTGCGGTGGTTTCCGACGTCACTTTGCACCTATGCACCCGGCTTCCCTGGTGTAGGTGTCCTGGTTCCTGGGGTATCCACGGGTGGGGTGACTCTCCAACCTTCCATCTTCCACTGGGTTTCTTCAGGGTCCACTGGGAAGGGTAATTCTTCTTTAAAATTGCAACCGCGACTTACCCATGGACTTCCATTGAGTAATCGGTCATGTTCCCACTCTGCACATGGCCTCTGTGGGGTTCCTAGATACTCACCGTGGGTGGTTCCTTGGGTCCCTGACTCTTCTACATCTTCTGGCTCCATTCTTGACTTAAGTAGTGGTTCGCATTCCACTGTTTAAGTATGTGGTTTGTTCTCCCCATGGAGACCACTGTGTATTCTGTGCTATTTACGTATTCTATTGACAAAGTATTGTGTGTATTGTGTTCATATCTCCGGGGAGGAGATACTGCAATGTGTTAGTGAGTGTTAATAATAAATACATACTTTTATAACTACACTGTGTGGTTCTTTTTCACTTAACTCATACCATAAGATTACATACTAGTAAAACAAGCTGCTTTACACTCCTTCTGGGCTAAGCCCGAAGGCTGCTCTTCACAGCTACCACTTAGAGAGCTTTCAAAGTTTGTCTAAGACCACTAAAATCACCATAATGGTTGTCTGGATTAGTGCAGGGTGCTACACTTACATAAGTGCAAGGAAGAAACAAGGGAACCCCAACAGTCAGAAGGGACCAAGGGTGCTAATGATTATTAAGAGACAGCGGTCCCTAACAAGGTGAATCAGTATAAATAGCCACAATAGTACAATCAAAATTTGGTCTATTTGTGTCCAAATGGACGGTTATAGAATTTAATTAAACACAATTAGAACATGACAATACATAAACAATTAGTGAGCAGGAAGTGACAGGGATTGGGAAATCAGCCGATTTCCTTACCGCAGGCAGGTGACTTAAAAGTGACTCTTTAGGTGAGAATACAAATTAACAGCAGTCACAAATTACAAGAAAGCATCTTCTACTTCACATAATTTTTGATTTGAAGTTTAGAGTTTAAGATGTAAGTGTCGATGACGTTTCGATCCCCAACAAGGTTATGGGATCATCATCAGGACTGAACAATAAAGCAAATGCCTGGGAAGTTTGCGCTCAAGCAGCCAGGAACAATGGGTCCGGAGTGCCGGTGCGAGTGCGTGAGTCCTCAGGATGGTTGAGGAAGGGATAAAGCAACGGCCGGAAGATGTTGCGATTCGCGGCAAGGGATTTGCCAGCAGGCGGTAATTCGATGCCAGAGGGCACTGTGTATGTCCGAGGGAATCACATCGGGAGTATCCGGACTTGGAATTAGATTAGATGAGAACCGAGGCCTTGAATTGGCCACAGCCAAGGCAGCTTGTCCGGACTCCACACTTAATCGCCATCGAGCACGGACCTTAGTGGTTTGCTTCCGGGCAATTTCCCTCGCTGACCGCCTGTGGCCAATTCAAGGCCTCGGTTCTCATCTAATCTAATTCCAAGTCCGGATACTCCCGATGTGATTCCCTCGGACATACACGGTGCCCTCTGGCATCGAATTACCGCCTGCTGGCAAATCCCTTGCCGCGAATCGCGACATCTTCCGGCCGTTGCTTTATCCCTTCCTCAACCATCCTGAGGACTCACGCACTCGCACCGGCACTTCGGACCCATTGTCCCTGGGTGCCTGAGCGCAAACTTCCCAGGCATTTGCTTTATTGTTCAGTCCTGATGATGATCCCATAACCTTGTTGGGGATCGAAACGTCGTCGACACTTACATCTTAAACTCTAAACTTCAAATCAAAAATTATGTGGAGTAGAAGATGTTTTCTTGCAATTTGTGACTACTGTTAATTTGTATTCTCACCTAAAGAGTCACTTTTAAGTCACCTGCCTGCGGTAAGGAAATCGGCTGATTTCCCAATACCCTGTCACTTCCTGCTCACTAATTGTTTATGTATTGTCATGTTCTAATTGTGTTTAATTAAATTCTATAACCGTCCATTTGGACACAAATAGACCCAATTTTGATTGTATTATTGTGGCTATTTATACTGATTCACCTTGTTAGGGACCGCTGTCTCTTAATTAACACTTACATAAGTGAGCACCATATACTAAGCCAGCCTCGTACACTATGTTACATATTTTGTGCCATGTTTTTTCTTCCTTATTACATGTCTATGTTTCTTTGCTGTTAGAGATTTCAGTAAAGAAGAGTCATAATCTTCGCCTCCAATTCTTTAATAGAATCCAAATCTCCAGACACATTAGTGGAAGAGATCTCTATTACTTGTTGTTGTCATCAATATGCATATTATGAAACTTCTTTACCTAATATTGCAGTGCCCACTTGGGAGGGGCATGTCATCTATGATCAATAAAACTGCAGCCTTTTGAACTCCCCAAAAATGACTGGTCCAAGTCATTGCGATTTTCCTTATGGCGAGTTCAATAGTCTAGCTAATCAAAATTCACCACCTTTATTGAAATATGCATTTAATAATGGCAAAAAGCTAAAAGGCGAGGCCAGTGTGCAATAATTCAACCTGGCTCCAATAGACAATTATAGATGAAAATAACTCCTACATTGGACCCAAACCGGGAGTCGGAAAGAGAAAGGTAAAAGGAATTTAACTCCCCCAGAAACCCTTTTCAGTCAAAAAACAACACATAAAGGTATTACTGAACTGTATGCTGTACTAAATCATACATGGCAACATTTTAGAAGACAAAAGTGGGAGATAAAAAAAAAAATAATAGGGAGAATGGATTTCCCCCATTAATTCTATGAAGGCACCAAAACGGTAGGTTGTAATTTAGATAAATCATGTAAATTAAATAGTTTTAATGGATTATTGATCAAATTGTATCATTTTAATTGCGGGAAATTTTTATGAAATTAATGTGTTTTGTATAATGTAATATTTGTTATGGCCAGTTTGGCTGAAAACAATAAACTGATTTGATTTGAATGAAAGCAAACGCAATTTTAGGTGAGAGACAGCCAAAAAATAGCCTTTTTTGGCTTTAAAATCGGGAGTCTCCCGTCTGAATCGGCTCTGTTGGCATGTATGCTAAATAGCACTCTGCCACCTACAAAATACAGGTATGACAAAATGGGAGGCTGAACTGAGTGGGGAAATCCCCTTGGAAAAATGGGACATATATGGGCCTGCTAAACACACTATTTTCACTCAAAGAAAACTCAATCATGTGTATTCATTTGTAACACGACTTTTTTGTCTTTGTTTATTGTAATTGTTAGTCATCAAGCAGCTCTAGAACACATTTAAAACCGCTTTCTATTTATATTTGCTGTTTGAAGTATGAGGGATAAGGGGTAAAAATAAAGGCTTTTTGCAATTTGCTTACTTTTGCCCGCAGCCACGAGATTGCTGCTCTTGGCAGCTTAACAGTTTAGGAAATGGTAGGTTAAGCACTCTGGCCCGATTCTCTCTCTCTCTCTCTCTCTCTTTCGCTCGCGCGCGCTCAGGTTTTCTCGCGGGCACGGTCCCTGTCAGCCTCCAGCTCAACGCGGCGGCCATTTTTAAAGAAATTATGTAGTTTGTTTCGACAGAAATGCTCAAATTTCTCACAATTTGTTAAAATACAAGTAAACCACACATACTTAATGAGTTTGCCTAAATACAATAAAATGCTTATTTAAATAGTAGAAATAAAAATATCTAATCTAAGTATATAATCAATCCGCTAGTCAGCATGTAATAATTAAATCACATACTTGATAAACTCCTTCAAATTGTGTTTTGTTCTTAGTTCTAGGAACCGTGCTTTAGTTGTCAGGTGTAGCATTAAAACGGCTACTGCACTAAACGTATTAACAGCCGGTTCTTCGGCTGCAGCCCTTTTTCTATTTTCATGGTTTAGCAGTTGACCGACAGCCAGAAAATTGCAATTTAGAGACTGCTAGCTTGAGAGGCTTTTTAAGGGGGCAGGGTAGGAAGAGGAGGAGGAAACAGCTGAACAAGGAGCAGGCGATCAGCGAGCCGAGCCAGGAAGAGTGGGGAGAGACTGAGGACAGCAGGGGCAGCCCGAGCTTTGCAGAGACCAGGGGAGTCCCTCTGCTGCTGCAGCTCTTCCCCTGATCTCTCAGACTCCGCAAAACCCCCCTTCATCCTCTCTGGGCTACACGGGAAAAGCTGAGACGCTTAAACGAGAAACTCGCACCAATCCGCGTTTAAATTGAATCTTTATAATTGTGTGCCTTGTGACAGCTGTCTTATTTGGGTTTTACCGGCTCTTAATGAACCATCGGTTTGGATTAAACAATTAACTGTTTTTGAATCAAGATAAGGATTTTTGCGAAATAATTAATTTTTATGTGCATATTTTTATTTTTCGGTGCACCTCTTTTCACGCCAAGACCCTGGAGCAGGTACAGTAACCATTGGGTGGAAAAAACACAAACTCCCCTTTTTGTGTAAAATATTTGTTTGCTTGTAGCCCCCGCGCTGCTCCTGGCCATATGTGAATACGTGTTTTTGAGTGTTGTCGTTAACGGGCATGTTTTTAGTCATTACAACCAATTGCAGCGTTTTGTCAAAGGGAAGCCACATGTGAAGCTGTTGGCGCAGCCCCTCGCAGCTGTAACAAGGGCCGGCTCACCCAGAAATGCTGGCATAACTTCAGGTTTACAAAGCAGCATCTTTGGTAGGATTAATAACTTGGCAGGCCATAACCGGAGCCTGTTTTTATTTTAGTTACATTAAAATGAATTGCGCTTGAGAGCTATTGTGCGGCGTACTTTTGGAAAAGTGCTATTTTATCCTAAACTGTGGCTTGTGTTCTGTTTTTAATAATCGTGTGGTCGTTTGCTCTATATAGCAATATGGATGTCCGCAATAACACTATAATAATTTGTTCTTTATGTGGTGTCGTGTTTTCCGAGCATTATCACTTTGCATATTCTACTCCACGGTACATATAGTGCATGCATTTACAGTGTTTTACCAATACTTACTTTATTGCTGTTAAGTACATTAGTGTAATGTATTGTACAGCACTGAGCACAAACCGAGTTCTAAGTTCCGCATTTTCACTGAATAGCCGACTTTATGAAATGGGATGTGCAAGGACAGTCTAGCCAAGTATGATGCTACATATATGTATATGCTGGATAATTGTACTGTATGGAGTTAGTACATGTGCAGAATTGATTCAGCTCGGCAAGCTGGTTGTCGGCCTTTACAGAACACTGCACTTGTTCACCCAAAAGCAAACTCATATGATGGTCATCTACAGTACACCACCGAGTACACTCTCACATCTGGCCAAAACACTTGTTTACTTTCGAGTTTGAGCGCTTTGCACGGCTGTAAACTATGTACTGGTAAGCCACCGTGGGCGACAAAAAAAAAACATCGTTTTTTTTTTTATTTCCTTTAATTTGGCATATTGCCTCCTTTACAAAAAGTGTATTCTGCTTCGATTGATTGCACAGGGCGCTCTGCAGATATTCAAAGACTGGGATTACGTTATTTTCAGCCTTGGAAATGCCCATGTAACTGAAGATGCTAATGATAAAGGGGATCTCGCTGTTCTGCTGACTCGAGTATTTTATCTGTTTGCATGCGACTTTTTTCCCCTTCAGCAAACCTCATGGCTAGTTTAAAAAGTGGAAAATACTGTCTTTGAAGAGGGAGATTTCAGTTATGCAGAAAGAAAAAATGGCACATTTTATTTTAAAAGCCACTTTGGTGTTTTTCTTTGGGGAACAGTGGACACTTGGCAAATGCTGGCGCTGGCTAGAGCGAAAAGTACTAAAAAAAACTCGTATGCATAGGCAACCATGTTATGACATTGGTGGTGAAAGAGTTAAATGTTCTCAGCCCTTGCAATCGCCGTCTTGTGTTTACGAAAACTCTTTATTGGCGTCGCTGTGAGATAAGTCATTATAATATGGATTTAATCGAATGCACGCCACGAAGGCCGTTACATTTACTGTTTGTCTTTCTGCATGTGTTATTTCAGGTGGCTGCTCTGGAGAGACACTTCCGGCGGTTTTATGCTTCACTTTGCGAAAGAAAGGATTTTAAACTGTGAGGAGTGCCTTTGATTCGCCTCATTACGGACGCTATGGTATCTGAGCAGAACTGGTGGGATCTGGGCTAGTTACTGGCCTTTGAGTTAGAAGCCGAACCTGCTCTCGCTCTGGAAGACTTTCATTAACTTTTTATACCGATTTAAGGCGGTAGAATCAAAGCTTCTGATAAGTTTGTGCCACCCATCCCACGACTATGGCGAATGTGGAGTCCATGCCCACGATCACCAGCCGCATTAAAAATCTTTTGCGCTCCCCATCCATCAAACTTCGAAGACACAAGCCAGGAGTCAAAAAAGAGGACATCGGCAGTAAGGTGAGTTTCTAGAGAAATGGGAGAGCAGCTCTCCTATTTGCGGGTTCCATCAAATTGTTTGACCTGTTCCATCACATTTGTTCTGTATAAACTTTAACAGGGTTTGCTTGAACCCAGTCTCTGATACATGCATTAGTTTTCATTACCAACATGGCATTTGGTAAGGAGAGAATGCCGTGTACTTTTTGCACAGAAAGCCATTGGATGGTGTGCCAAAGCAACTGGTGTGATGGTAGTTTTGAGTATTCTATTCTAGAGATGCAAATACCTCTACATTTCCATTATTATGTTCTCTCAACGCTTGTCAGAAGTCTTTTATACTTTCTTGTCCTGATCTCGGATTCTGTGAAAAGTCTGATTTCTGGGCGGGGTGTGTGGTGTGGGTTTTTTTTTTTTTTTTTTTGGTGAGGGTTTAGTTAATATGCTGCCTTGATTGTGTTTGTATGTGTACTGCAGTGGTTGTTTTGTACAATGGAGTTCTGTACATGCCTTCTAGGAGTATTTTTTTTAATGACATTATCGGATTGTATTTCCATGTTTTGCCTCCTGCTGCCTAATTGACTTCTTCAGAGCATATATGGAAGCTTCTTGCTTCATCAGACCTTTCCTGCCTGCGGAGTAGAGCTTTTCCCATTTATGCCTGAAGGACGTGTGCAATAACTGGTTCACAGTGCAAGCAATTCTATTTCCAAGCCAAACTAGAAGTTATGGCTCTGCACCTTTTTATTTGTTCCCCACGTTCTTTCTGGGTGTTTTCACATTTGAGATGGTAGAAGGAAGACCACCCACTGTTTGTGTGATCACGTCAAAGCATTTTTATAAGTATTTGTAGGACCACAGAACAGCTTGCTTGATGGATGTTGCAAAAGATCAAGAATTGGTTCCACCAGTGTACTTGATGCCTATGATGTTCTTTTAGTGTACGCTTAGTTTAAAAAAACAAAAACGTATTTTGATTATTTCAATAATAGTACAAAACATACATGAAGCAACAAGTTAAAGAAAAGAGAGAAGCACAATGGGAACTGTGATAGTTGTTCACATGGGTTCAAAAACTGGGGTTGTGTATGTAAAAGAGAGAGGCATGCATCTAACCATTGGTCATCAAAGGTTATGGTACATTATTTACATAAATATTCTCGACATCACATGTCTGTCATTTACAAGGCATGTAAAGTGTTTACATTCATCAATCCCTTGTTTTATTAATACATTGTGACAGATGTAACAATTAAAGGTGTTCCCGTGTTATTAGTGTTTCTATACATCCTTCTCCTTTGGGGTGGGGAGTTATTAATAAAAGCGATTTTTCCCACAGAGGGTCCCACACTCCTTTTGAACGAGAAGATTGGGGCTTCAGCATACCTCAATTACATCACTACAAAAAACAACTCTTGAATCCACTCGTGTAATTGGTACTGGACCCGCACCCCATCGGGTTACTACTCTTCTTATTGCCAATAAAAAGGGCATTGGTGTAAATCGCTTTACCTTGATGGGTACTTAATTCACTAACCCTAATGCTAGTAACGTCTGCAATTATAGTTCCATATTCTGTACCTACTGTTAATGGAGACTTGTTTTGGAGCTGCAATAATGACTTTGTCTTAAAGAATCATTCCTAGATCCTATTCTCGGTGTCACCCTTAGCCTAACATATGTTATCACATTATATACTATTGAACTGGTTTCTGAAACTTAAGCCAAATACAATCTTGCTTTTTGTAACCGAGCACAGTAAAAACTCAATTTGGCATAAATGTGTATCCTTCTTCTCCTTTTTTAATTATTTTCAACCTTCCAAGCCGTGGGCATTGTCCCTTTCTATTCCACCTAATGGCTTTCTTTACCACCATGAATGTAGTAATCTAAGAAGGTCTTTTTGTACTCTGAAGCCACTTCAGCAAGTGGTGTCCAAAACAAGTACATAAATGGCCCTGATGTCTCATGGACTCTACCCCAATTCGCTGCCTGTGCTTTGGGAAGGGTTGAGGGAGGGGTTTGCTGTTAAGTCAACGTTTAACAGACCTAATGCGCATTTCTGACACGCTAAAACAATTACTAGCTTTGCCTGACAAAGGACACTCGGCACACTGATCACTTGTAATTTTAACTTGCTGTCTGGTGCTAGGATGCTACTACCTGCTGTAACACAGTTCCCGTGGACTCCTAGTTCCAACTCAGTTGTTGGCATGTGACATCATAATCGTCAGGAAGCTGGTTGGAGTGTCACTAGCTGAGAATGATCTTCTCACTGTCTGGACTTCTGAGTTTGATACTTTCTGAAGATCTTTCTACATGTCTCCATCAGTGGGTATCCTCCTGCCATCATGGAAGTAACACCCTGCACTGCTCCGCATATTACAGATGGGTAGAAGGAGTCATGGCAGGTCGTGTCCGGAGCAAGAGTAGGAACTGCAAGGTCTGGTGAATTGTAGTTTAATTCTCCATTTCACCTTTAGTCTTCGTCAGGAATTTTTGCTTAAAATGATATTGTTCATGATGGTATAGTATAACTTTAAAGGGTTAAAATATTAGGTGTGGGTTTTAGGGTAAGACAGTAGTCTCCTTTGTTGTTACTAACCTGCTGGATGGTAATGAGTACAATCACCATGCACTGCAATATTCCTCTTTTAAGTAGTCCAGTCTATGCATTAGTGGATCTAAATATATCTAATCTGGGTAGAAGACAATTCGTGCACACAACCAAAATGAAAAAGTACTGACTTCACAACAGAAACCTACTTTGTGCTGTCCAGGGTTTTTAATGCGATAAATATTACTTTTTGTTTTTCACGTTGATGTAAGGATCCTAAGTGGTTAAGGGGTTTATTTAAATGTAGTTAAGCCAACTGGCCCTCGAAACAAGTGCACATAAACGTATACTAAGCAATTCTGTAGAAGCTCTTAGTAGACCTTCAGTTACACAGTTCGGGCACTTGGTAAAAAGCCCACCTTCTTTCTCTTTGCAGTTTAGTGTCCGAGGTCGATATTTTTGGCTACATTTGAACAACTGCTTTGCCGATGTCATTGGTGCTCTTCAAGATAAATAGGGTAACTTAGCCTGAACATGATTTGTAGCAATATTAGTGTTATTTTATTAGGAGAACATGTTACCAGGGTTTTTATTGTTTCTGTGTTGTAGAACTGAAACCTCTGTGATGTTGTCATTGGAATATTAAAACTGGTGCATAGACGATGGACCCAACCAAACCAGGGACTATGCAAATTCAGAATTTTCTTAATATGGGCAGTTTTCATCAGTTCTTTGTGGATTATAGGTCCAGCTACACAAACTGAGTAGTGTGTGTGTTTTTTTTGTTGTTTTTTGGGAGGAGTGTGTGAATGTTGGGTAGTAGGACATTTGTGGATCCCTCCAGATTCATGAACTTTACCTCTCAGAAATCTGAGGGACATGCATGATTTTAGCCAAAGTGTGATGTTTGCTGGGAATTCTGGATGGGCAAAAAATGAGATCCACACCGGTCACACCACGGTAGACTCTCTACATTTCAGAGATTTGAGTTTGGTAGGTTTTTGTGCCTGGGCCCAACTGTAACTGAGACCTTTTGCATCGATTCTGCTGTTTACCCAATATTGCCTATTGAGCTAAAGGTGTGCAAGAAAGGGCGCCAGGACATGGCAAAAAGTCCTATAAAACAGAGGGTAGTGTTCGTCTGGGCCCTGGGATTTCTGCAATTTTAACCTTGTGATGCCAGCAATGACCTTCTGTTGCTTCCAAATGAGCCAGTCTAGGTATGAGGATGCCTCTCGAGGGGGGGAAAGGGGTGAGGGTAGATAGCACAGTTCTGAGTCTTCTGTGCTGTGTACAGAGTTTCATAAAATTCCTGAAAGAATTTTTTTGACGACTGTCTGAAGTGGTTTACCCTGACATGGTCTTAATGGCGGAGACATAATCCCTAGATAATTTGGCCCCGAGTTTACAAGCTAACTCTTTCCCTGTTCTGTATCACCTTTCTGTTTTTTGGTTTGTCAAAGTACAGTATATTGTCCCCCCCCATCTGTATCGAGATTCCGTAGCAGCGATAGCTGCTGTTTGCTTATGCCAAATGTTGTGCCCCCCCCCCCCGTCTCGGTGTTTCCTATCCAATTTTTTTCTTTTCACTTGGTCTTCTAAATGTTGATTTTTTTTTTTTTTGTCTTTATGGATCTTTGCTGCCAGTGAGAGAAATATGCCCCTGATGGATGCCTTTAACGCACCCAGTGTTTGCAATCCAAGTCCCTCCATGTAATATTTCTGGAAATATAAAGTCGGGGTCTTCTCCCCCCCCCCGCCCCCCCACATTTGCTTCCTGTTGTGCTTGCTGTAGAGTGACCTATCTGAGCGCCAACTACCAAGTAGTTTCGGCATGCCAGGGTCTTGTATTGCGACCTGAATCATCTGCACATGACCAAAAGATTGTGTTCCTATTTCAGAAGTTGGTGCTAGATGTATGGAGCATTTTTGCAGTTGCAAACTGCCCGATTCACAGAATCTGCCTGTTTCTGGCCCCCAAAAAGCATTTTGGTATGTATAAATCCCAGATTGCGATTCAGTAACATGTTACCTTATTGCAATTGGGTGTTTTGAATACATACCAATTTGGAAAGGGCATGTCTAGAGCATCCCTTCCAAATGGGATGTATGAATGTTTTGTGACCGCAATGCAGTTGCAAATCATTTGCACCTTACCACCTACTCCAAGAAGGTAGTAACCCATTTGCATAAGGAAAACTGGCTGCATTTAAAATAAATAAAGACTGCTTTATTTAAAAGCAATCCGACATGATCTACTGGCCCCAGCAGACCACCACGCCTGTAATGGCAGCAAATTCATATGGTCGCAAATTGCAAGCTACCTCATTAATATTCATGAGGTAGGTCTATTTGCGACCCTTTATGATGCGCTTACTTTTGTACATTGATAATGCTGATTTACCAAATAGCTTTTCGCCAAAAATTGCTATTACTGATCTTTGTACATCTAGCCCTTACTGTCTGGCCCATCAGATGGGGCAAACAAAGGAAATATTCTAGTCTTGTGTGTATTTTTCATGCTACTGAGAAGTTTGAAGTCCTTCAAATCAGGATGTTTGGTGTTCCTTGTGTTTATCAGGCATATGTCTTGCACCTACCCTTGCCTTCAGAGACATTGCCCTAATCTTTGTACTGATCTGTCCATCTCATTCCACATAACTTGATTTAGATCCCTCCAATCATAAATATATAGCTTTTGATGTTTGTATGATATTTGGGAGGACTGATTTAGGGAATTTGTATTGACCTGCAGTGGGTGCGTACACAGTTGCCACTGTAAAGGCATTACTCCTACCCCTGTGAAAGGCAGCGAGTCTTCTAAGACCCTCAATGCTGCCCGGTGCAGGGTTCCACCTCTAATTCACTTTGGGTTCGCTATCAAAATAATGAGGCAAGCGCTGGAAACTGGAAGACAAGAAAAAGGTTTATTTCTCATGAGGAGATCACGTCAACTGCAGACACCGGGATGTCTGAGGGAAGTGTTCTGCTGATACTCCTTGGCTCTTCCTTTTATACAGGTTTGACACAATGCATTTGTTTCATTACCATGGTTACACAAGCTTGGGGTCCCCGCCCCGGGCAGGTTGTCACACAAGCCCAACAGTAATTCTCTTCCCACCCAGGTCAAACAGACAATCTTATCTTGCAGCTGGACCTTGCTTCAGGGTCTAAAACATGTGAGACCGGCCATATCTAAGAGTCCGTTCTGTTGATAAAAACAGGTCCCATTGTTGGTAACAACAAGTCTTGCTGTTTGCAGTGCAATAAATCATGTTGCAAGAGTCTTTTTGGTGTTTGGAACCTGTTTGTGTAACTAGGTGCAGTGAGGGGTAGAGTGTCCAAAGGTTTGTCTGAAAACAGAGATGAGAGGAAAACGAGTTTGTGGCAGCAAGTGGCGCTGAGGTTTGTTGTGGCAATAGAGGTTATAGCCCCCAGCACACATACCAGGTCGGTCAGAGGGATGCTAGTAAGGGCAGGGTGAAACAAAGGTGACCAACAGAGTACAAAATGGCTGTGATAGATTAAAATGACTGCAACTTATGTGCACATAGAATTCCACCAGACAAGATGGCGCAGGTAATGTTCATGATTATCGTTTTGCTTTTAACAGTGGCCCCTTTGAACATAACTAGCCAGCTTGTCAGTCTATTTCGATCTCCATAATGTCCCGTATCTCTTGATCATACATTACTCTCATTTTTGTTAGCTGAGTGTCCATAGTCTTAGGGTGCAAGGTAGTTATGCAAAGAGAACACAAAGGTGGTATACAGTGTATACCCAAACAACAACCACATATTGTCAATACTGGGACCAAGAGAATCATTGATATTTTCCAACCCCACTCCTTCAAGATGCCCCAAAGCCAACTTCCAATTGTCCAAGTCTCTGATCCTTGATGAATTTCTGAAGATAGTCTATGGAGATGTTCGATTGCTTCATAGACAGAAGATGAATTATCAGTAATGTATACACAGCAGCTGGCACCGATGATGCGGCATGCTCCTCCACGGTCCGCTAGTACCACGTCCAGGTCCATGCGATTTTGCAGGGTAACCAGACGGATTGCTTGGAGCTCAGCAGTGTTGTTGGTGAGGATGCCAGCAGTGACGTTCAGGGCGGTCTCTACCGCTTGGGACAGATGTCTGATGGCTCGGCTGTTTGCCATCGGACCCCATAGCGGGACGAGCCCTTTTGCTGCGTCGAGGAACTGTGATGAGGCAGAGTCTGCTTGATCAATGTCTTTAGAACGCTTTTCTCGATGATGCTCTGCAGGGGCTGTGTAGGTTGGCGGCAAAACAAAGGCGATGTAGCACGTGCCCCCCAGTTTCTTGGGAGCCAGGTGTAGGCTTTGGTTCCACAAACAAAGTACATATTGGGTGATGCAACAAGCGCTGGGGGTTGGCAGTGTTCAAAGTCCTTACAATGCTACAGGTGCTGTGACCCACATTCTTAGTCCCACGGCCTTCAATGCATACAAGGCCAGAGACGTTCACCACAGATAGGGCCACAGTCAGTGTTGCAGCAGTTCTTTTCTTCAGGTAGGAAAATGTGGCTCTGTTAGGATTATTGAACACTTGCATTACCACTCGTTCTTTGGAGGGGACATTAATCTGGAATGTCGCATTGAAGGTGTGAGGGCAGAAGGGGGCGGCTGTCCTTCCTGTTTTGTTTCACCAGAACTCGTTGTAGAACTGGGCGATTGTTCCGTCAGAAGTGGCATTGTCTTTGTAACTCTCTTGTAGGAGCATCATCCAGGCAAGGCAAGATCCGTGAATAGAAAAGGGCGAAGGGATGGAATGTTCAGTGGCATGTGGTAACAGCCCACAGACCCAACAGTTGGTAGCATTGGTGGCAAGATTGTGCTGGTGCAACATCTGCACGAAATAATTATTCCAGAATTCTTTGCGTCGTTCTCGGAGATGTGGCGGTAGTGATACCAGGTAGTGTTCTTTCTTGGTGGTTGGTTGCATGGTGGGTGACAATGTTCTGTATGCAGGTGCATTCTCTTCAATGATCCAGAGTGCGACCATTAGCAGGAGACGGGTGAGAAATGCGGCTACAAGTGCAATTGTCTTTGTGCTGTGCAAGTTAGCAGTCTTGGTGTCTTTGCGGTGGTTTTGCAGGTGTTCAGTTTCTTCCATCATCTTCGAGGAGCTCAACAACTGTTAGGACCACAGACTTTTGTCTGGCGCTTTCCTGGTAGCGTTGTTTGACTGTGCTACCGATCTGAGACCTTGACTTAGTTGGTGGCCTGGTCGTTGGAGCTCCCTCCTTTCGTCGCTTAGGTTGTACCCTTTCCTGGATGGCACCGTGGGGTCGGGAAATTCTGATAGTTCGAGGGTGTCTTCTTGTGGGTAGCAACTCCGAGCTAGTCGGTCTCTCGCGAGTACTTCCTCTTGCACCTCCACCCCTTCACAGGTTGCCAGGGTTGGAGGGACTCGTTTGCAGTGATGGGCATGCAGCCAGTTTCGTTTTCCTTCCACTCGGAGGGCAGTTCGGGTGGTGATCAGGACTTGCCAGGGGCCCGTCCACCTAGGCTCCAGATTCTTCGTTCTTTGGAAGTTGCGAATCAATACATGGTCGCCTGGCTTTATTTCATGTCCCGGGGCCCCTGGATACGTCAGGCAAGGCTTGCTGCACCTGTTGGTGGATAATTGTTAGCTCGTTTGTCAATTTATGCAAGTAATCCGACATTAATATGTTCGGGACATCGTTAATGGAGGTGGGTCTTGGTGCCGCCCAAATGCTCATAGGCCTGCCGAAGACCACCTCATACGGGGTCAGTCGGTGTTTGGTTGGGGTGGAGCGCATCGATAACAATGCCAATGGGAGGGCGTCGGGCCATTTCAACCCGGTCGTGGCAACTATTTTGGCTAGTTTTTAGTTTCAACGTTGCATTGTGTCTCTCTACCAGGCCCGCTGATTGGGGGTGGAAGACGGCATGGAACTTTTGTTTTACCCCCAACCCTCTCAGTATGTTCTGTATCACCTCCGCTACGAAGTGGGGGCCGTTGTCGCTCCATAAAATTCTGCAAAGGCCGTATCGGGGGAAGAATTCTTTCAGCAATAGTTTTGCAGTGGCTAAGGCGGTATTGTCGCGGGTGGGATATGCCTCCACCCATTTGCTAGAAGCGCACACAACCACCAGGACATATTTTAGACCAAGGCATCTCTCTAGTTGAATGTAATCCATTTGAAGGATTTCAAAGGGGTGGTCAGGGACTCCAAACCCTCCCCGTGGTACTACTGTCCCCTTCCCTGGGTTGTGTTGTAGGCAGACTATACATTGTTGTACTAGGCGTTTTGCAGATTCTGCTATCTTGACGTTATGCCATACTCTGGTGATTAGTTCAATCATGGGGGTGGAGCCTATGTGTGCTGGTAAATGTGCCATGGTCAATATGGGGATGAGGTAGGCATTGGGTAACAGCCATTTATTTCCGTCTTTAGTTCTCCAGCAATCTTCCTCGTCTTTTAGTCCCACCTTTTCCCACTCGGTCAATTCGTCTTGTGTGCCTGTAGTCTGTATGTCCCTTACAGTGGTCCTAGCGTCAGTCCATCGTTCAGCTTGTGACCTGGTCACATACATTCGTGTCGTAGTTCTGTCTCCTGCCGTGGCTCGGGCAGTAACATCTGCTAGTGCATTTCCCTGTCCAATGAGATCAGTCACTTTATCACTGCTAACTTCTTGGGGAGGAGGACTGCTTGCGTCAAGGCGGAGACTAAATCTCCATGCAGGATGGGTGTACCGTGTGAAGTCAGGAACCCTCTTTCTTTCCATAAGATCCCAAAATGGTGAACCACCCCGAAGGCATATTGGCTGTCGTGTATATGTTAACTGTCGTGTCAGTCGCTAAGATACATGCTCGTGTGAGGGCAATGAGTTCTGCAGCCTGGGCTGAAGGTTGGGGAATACGGGCTGTTTCCAGAACGGTTCGGGCTGTGGTGACAGCGTATGCAGCTGAGGTGGTGCCGTCGGGGAGTTTGATGCACGAACCATCCACCCATAGTTCTCCATCTGGTTCTAGAAAGGCGGTGTCTCTGAGATCTATTCTACTCTTTGTTTGTTCATCGGTTAGTGTCACACAGCTAGGATCATTTTCGGGTAGGGGTAACAGTGTGGCTGGATCGCTTTAGGGTAATGTGCGGTGCTAGCAGGGTCAACTCATATCCTGTCAGTCGGGCGCTAGTCAAGTGTTGGGTTTTGGTCTGGTTTAGTAGTGTGTCGACTGCATGGGGTACTAAAACAGTGACTGGATTGGAGAGTACTATTCCTTCGCTCTGGCGTATCGATACTGCTGCAGCTGCCACAGCGCGCAGGCACGCTGGCAGCGCTCTGGCTACTGGATCGAGGGTGGCAGAGAAATATGCACAAGGGCGTTGTTTGTGACCAATTGATTGTGTTAGGACAGACAATGCACATCCTTCCCTCTCGTGCGTGTAGAGGAAGAATGGTTTGGAGTAATCCGGGGTTCCTAGGACAGGCGCTGAACAAAGGGCATTGCGTAGTTCTTTAAAGGCTGACTGGCATTCAGGGGTCCAGGGGAGAGGTGAGGGGATGTCTTTAGCTAGGAGGGAGAGAAGGGGTTTGACAATGAGGCTAAAGTTCGGTAACCACTGTCGGCAAAATGAGGTGAGACCTATCAAAGAGCGGACTTGTTTCTGATCTTTGGGGACAGGGGTGTCTAGAATTGTCTGGATCCTGTCAGGCGTGAGTTTCCTCCCTTCTTTGGATAAAGGTGACCCAAATAGGTCACTTGTGATTTACAGAACTGCAATTTCTTTCGGGAGACCTTGTGACCATTCTCAGCAAGAAAATGGAGTAGTTTGATGGTGGCTGTGACGGCTATTGGTATGGTGTCCGCTGCTAGAAGGATGTCGTCTACATATTGTATTAGTGCCACTCCATCTGGCAATTGTATGGCGTCTAACTGTCTTTTAAGCGCCTGGCTATAGATGCTTGGACTCTCAGTGTACCCCTGAGGTGCTCTGCAAAATCTGTACGAACGGGAGTTTAGGGTGAATCCAAATAGATAGCGGCTGTCCTTGTGTATAGGTATGGAAAAGAATGCGTTTTTGAGGTCAATTACAGTGAAGGTGGTGGCAGTGGAGGGGATTAAAGTCAAAATTGTCGTGATGTCGGAAACTACTGGGTATTGTGGCACTACGATTTTGTTTATCTCCCGCAGGTCAATGATGAAGCGGTAGGCTTTTCCGTCTCCCTCTCGCTGTCTCTTTACAATCGGTAGTATGGGACTGTTACAAACGTTGCTCACTACTTCCTCTACCACCCCTGCCTCTACCAAAGAGTGTATGATCTCTGTCAGTGCCTTCTCACCCTCTGGCGATATTTTGTACTGCGGTACTTTCGGTAGGGTTGCGTCCTGTCGTATTGTTACGTGTACTGGGTCAATCATCATTCGTCCTACGTCTGAATCAGCCCTAGCCCATAAGTGTGATGGCAAAGTGTCCAGTAGGGATGCGTCAGTCTCGGAGATGGGAAACATGTGCTGAGAAGGGTTCTCTCTATGGCGCTGGGGGTTGTCATACAGGATGACACGCACTCCGTCTGGTGAGCATCTGATAGTCGCATGGAAGTGTTTCAAAAGGTCGAGACCCATAATGGCGTCTGGGGTGTTGGAAGAGAGGAGGAATGTCGTTTCGACGCTGTTGTTGTCCAGGTTAAAAGGGATCGGTCGGGACAAAGGGTTGGTGGAGGGCGTACCGTCAAATCCTATTGAGGTCACATGTGAGCCTGACAAGGGTGCCCTTGGAATCAGTCGTTTGGATAGTGCACTACGTGTTGCTCCCGTGTCTACCAGAAATGGCGACTTTGTGCCCAGGACCTCAGCGGTAACATAAGGGCCTTGCTGATCAACATAGAGCTCGACTGGATCCCTCCCTTGCCCCTGGCTGTCCTATGCAAAGTCGTACGTATTGTCATAATCTGTCTGTTGGTACTGATTCTGTTTGGGATGGTCAAATGTGTTCACTCTTCCTGGCCTTTCCTCGCTTGCTTCACTCGCGTACCCTCTCCCACGTCCTCTTCCTCTCTGTCCACTTGCTATTTCCCTCGCCCCTCTGCCCCTACCAGCTCCTAACAAAGCTGGGCATTGGGTTTTCCAGTGTCCATATTCTTTGCAAAATGCGCATTGATCCTGTCCTAGGTCTTGGCGTCCTGCATATGATGTCGATGAATTGTTTCTAGGTGGCTGTACTCTAGGGGTATTCTGCTGGTATCCTCCCTATATTGCTCCCTTCCTGTATTCGCCCCTGGAGTTGTGCTACCATTACCCTTTCCTTCAAGTCCTTCTTTTTCCTTTCTGTAGCCCTGTCATTTTCGTTTTTCTGATGCTCATAGTACTGGGCCATTTGGAGAATGGCCGCCGGTTTAGATGCTGCCCAACTACTTTCGCTGGCTTGTAATTTCTGGGATACATCTGGCAGTAGTCCTTTGACATAGTTCTGCACAAATAAGTGGTGTCCGGTTGCGGTGGACATGTCTTGTCCACTGTAATCGGAGAACACCGTTTCAAATCTGGAGAAATACTCTGAGACATCCTCTTGTGGTTTCTGGCGGCACGCGGTTACTATGGACCAGTCTATCTTTTTCTCTGGGATCAGCGTTTTCACTTTCTGCACTATTTTGTCAGGGAGGTCCAATATTGCTTTAACCGGTTTTTGACCAGGGTTCCGCTGTTTATCTAATGTGTTGAGTTGTTCCCAGGTATGACCAAGCAGTTCGGTATGGTCTATTTTCCTAATCTGTTTCCACACATCTGCTGGCAAACATAACCCGTAGAACAAGTCTGTCGGCAAGTGTCATTGTTGATCCCAGAGCGGTACCTAGCTCGGTGTAAAAGGCGGTGGGGTTCTTTCGTAAATCCGGTAAAGATTTACGGAACATCAAAATGTCCTGTCTGTCCCATGGTTGATACACCCAATTGTAGACCACCCTTCCTCTAGCGTCTTGATGGTTCATATCGTCATGAGTCCCTTGTCCTCTAGGAGGTACCCAATAAGGGGCAGCTTCTTTTATCGGCATCATGCTATCTGGTTTTTCCACCGGGGGTCCTGTTATCTTAGATGTCCTGTCCTTATCTATCTGTCCTTGTTCCACGAGGTGACGGAATACCTCCAGTGTGGATGAAAAGAGTTCTGTAACATCGTTGTCGCCTTCATCTCCGGTGTCTACCTTCCTATAGAGAGCCACTAGCCGCTCGTGCCCTACATCTTGGTACTTCTCTTCATATGCAGTAAGAGTGTGGTAACAGAGACGTACAATAAAGTATCGTTTGCGGTTTTCAACATAGGAGTTGCATATGTCAGTTACATACTCTTCTGTCTCCTTCCTATCTATGAGGGATTTAACTATTTTATCAATGCCTGCTCGCTCATTTTTACTTAATCGCGGGACCCTGGGCGCTCCTTTTTCTTTTGATCCTACCTCTACTACTGTATCCTTTGAGGCATTTGGTGTGGGAGGAGAGGCGATGGAGACTGAGGCGATCGTGCCATCTCCGGCTATACTTTGGTGGTCCTGGCGTTGTGCTATGGGATGAGTAGGGGCGTAAGGGGGTGGCATGTATATGATTGGGGGACCTAACAATAAATCCTCATCTACCCTTTGTTTTGCTGGTAACTTGGGGTAAAGAGTCGAGGGCGTTCTAACAGGGCATTGACCTGATATTTTTGATTCCTGTTCCTTTTTATCGATTTTCTTTTAGTTTTTCTTCTAATCTTTTACAGGCTTGGTAAGCTGATTTTCGCGTTTCTTTATCTTGTCTAGCTTCGTCCCTTTTCTTTCTTTGAGCTGCCTCTTTTCGCCATAAACCAAAACTGTCAAACATGGCTGGTCTAGTTTTCTTTTGTGGAGAGCTAATTCTAACGTTTCTATTTTAGCGGGATCGAAAGATCCCGTCAGTGGCCACTGATTTACCCGGTCCTTCCTAGTGTATTTATGCCACCGTTTGCTATAAGCTACGGTGGCTAATCCATACTTTACGTACATGTCCTTGTTAGGGGTGCCTTCCGGCGGTGCCGGCTGACTGACCTCTAACGAACGGTCGGGTCCAAAACAATTACAATCAAACAATCTAGAGAAAACAGGCATGACGTATTTATCGGTCAAAAATGAATATCTCAATCAATCAATTTAGACAAAAAGTCTGCACTACCTGTCCTTCGCTGCCTGCAAAGAGAGAATATTCCTATTCTTCGTTGTTTGCAAGCAGGAAATGTCGCAAATAACTCCATATCAAAAAAAGGAATACTAGTATTTCAATCAAACTATTCAATCAATTTAAGTCGTTTTTTTCACGACCTTACCCGGACCGTATGGATGTTCTTCGTCTTCCCCTTCCAGCGCCTGGTTGTCCTCTCACTCCAACAATCAATGCGGCGTTCCTCTAAGGTCCCAGTCAGGACCGCAGGTCACTAGAGAGAGGTCCGTTCGGAACCGGTGAAGTTCAGTCGATCGGCAGCCAGACAAGGGTCTTCTCAGGCAGGTATACCCCAATCGTTTAGTCGTTCACTGCGTCGTTAGGACCTCTCTACCGGACCCACGCGTCGCTGATGGGCCCCTACGTTTGGGTGCCAATTTGTGAAAGGCAGCGAGTCTTCTAAGACCCTCAATGCTGCCCGGTGCAGGGTTCCACCTCTAATTCACTTTGGGTTCGCTATCAAAATGAGGCAAACGCTGGAAACTGGAAGACAAGAAAAAGGTTTATTTCTCATGAGGAGATTACGTCAACTGCAGACACCGGGATGTCTGAGGGAAGTGTTCTGCTAATACTCCTTTGGCTCTTCCTTTTATACAGGTTTGACACAATGCATTTGTTTCCTTAACATGGTTACACAAGCTTGGGGTCCCCGCCCCGGGCAGGTTGTCACACAAGCCCAACAGTAATTCTCTTCCCACCCAGGTCAAACAGACAATCTTATCTTGCAGCTGGACCTTGCTTCAGGGTCTAAAACATGTGAGACCGGCCAGATCTAAGAGTCCGTTCTGTTGATAAAAACAGGTCCCATTGTTGGTAACAACAAGTCTTGCTGTTTGCAGTGCAATAAATCATGTTGCAAGAGTCTTTTTGGTGTTTGGAACCTGTTTGTGTAACTAGGTGCCGTGAGGGGTAGAGTGTCCAAAGGTTTGCCTGAAAACAGAGATGAGAGGAAAAACGAGTTTGTGGCAGCAAGTGGCGCTGAGGTTTGTTGTGGCAATAGAGTTTATAGCCCCCAGCACACATACCAGGTCGGTCAGAGGGATGCTAGTAAGGGCAGGGTGAAACAAAGGTGACCAACAGAGTACAAAATGGCTGTGATAGATTAAAATGACTGCAACTTATGTGCACATAGAATTCCACCAGACAAGATGGCGCAGGTAATGTTCATGATTATCGTTTTGCTTTTAACACCCCCTTCCCCCCACCATGTTCACCTAATAACCAGTGCCCTGCTTCTAACATATACTGTCTCTTTCACCTCACTCTTAAAAGGAGCTTGCTAGTAGAATTGCCACTACTACCATTTTCTTAGGGCCAGAGAAGAAAAACTGTCTAGGAACCCACTTTGACCTAAATCTGTGCCAATTTTTCAAAACCAAGTGGGTGTCCTGAAGGAGACCCATCTCCAAGTGCAGTCCCTTAAATATGGTAGCAGTGCCATTGTTTTGCTGGAGCATTTAGCGCTAACATTTAAGCAGATTATTTTCATCACCCTGTTAGACCTGGCATCCTTAGGGTGCCCCCCCCCCCCTCTAAAATCTTTTACCTTTTTGCTTTTATGTTTTGATGAATCTTTTTGTTGGCCTTAGGACTCTCAGTACCCAGAGCCTGTAAGTTAAATGCGCTACTAGTGGGCTGCAGCACTGATTGTGTCACCCACAGAAGTAGCCTTTCAAACCTGTCCGGTCTGCCACTGCAGTGCCTGTGTGTGCAGTTTACTGCCACTTCGACTTGGCATTTAAAACTACTTGCCAAGCCTTAAAAAACACTTTTATTACATATGTCACCCCTAAGGTAGGCCCTAAAACCAAAATGTAAATCCAGTATTTGTAAAGCGCGAACAGCTACCCGAAGGCATCCCGGCGCTGGGGGCCATCGGGAAGATTAAGCAAGCTATTGCCCAGAGTCACATGGTGCTGGGCTGACCTGCCGCCAGTGCTGGGGATCGAACCGTGAGCCCCAGATTCCAGCGTCGGTCACCCTGGCCGCGGCGCCACACCTCTTCCCCTAAGCCCTAAGTGCAGTGTGCTATGTAAGTAAAAGGTAGGAGATGTACTGTGATGTTTTTCATGTCCTGGTAGTGACAAACAGCTACATTCTTTTTTCACTACTGTGAGGCCTACCCCTCTCACAGGTTTACATTGGGGATTCCTTAACACACTTTTAAGCTGTAATTCCTGATCAGAGAGGAGTAGCTATTTCATATCTTTGGAATGGTAATGATAAATCTTCCATGCTGGATTTAACATTACTGTTTTAGAAATGCCACTTTTAGAAAGTGGACATTTCTCTGCCCTTACTGCTCTGTGTGCCTGACAGTCTGTCTCTAATACACGTCTGGAGTGGGTAATAGCTGCTCTTTGTGCATTCCCGTTAGACAGCTACAAACACAGGAAAGATGTGTGCTGGGTACCCATTTACCTATATCTGCATTCTGATGGACCTGCTTGGGCAGGATGGAAGGGAGGGGCTAGCACTTCACTGAATAGGTAGTGTCTTGTCCCCACACAAAGGCCTGATTTACCTCCCATAGCCTGGCAGACAGGGCTGCATCAAAACGAGGACCTGTGCACTTCAAGGAGTTGCTTTGAAGTCCATCAAAGGCACTTTTGGGTATAAGAACTGGGTCTCTGACCCCCTTTCCCCCCCCCATCCTTCCCCCCCCCCCCCCCACCTCCCAAAAATCAGACACTACTGGACATGTGACTGAAGCTCTGCCGGAAGAATTGCTGTGCTGCCTAAGACTCAACTGGACTGCTGATCTGGAAAGCCTGCTTTTCTGCTTGTTGCCTGCTGTTCTCTGACTTTTCTGAAGGAGAGCTGGACTCTGCCTTCACTCCAAGAGCTTGTTGGCTTGACTCCTGTTTGAGAATCTGGTATATTAAAGTCTCTACCCCTGCTTCTGTGCCTTCTTCACTTGAAGTTGCCCAGATACTTGCAACATAGAGTTCGACGCTTCTCGTCTGCATGTAGCAGAACCAGCGCATCGACCCGGTTGCGGGAGTAAAATCGGTACATTGCATCTGAATAAGCGATTTGTCTCCTGAGATCGATGCCTCGGGCAGTGTATCACTGCAGCTTGGAGAGATCGACTCATTTTCTCGTCTGCATGGAGAAACCCAGTTCAGTGCCTCCCTACTCTGGCACCTGTATATGGAATCAATGCATCGCCATCAGCGTGTGGAGAAAACTGACGCATACTCGACGTGGGGGTCCTGCATTGACTCCTCTCACGACCCATCTTGCTGCTGCAACCTGGAAAGGTACTTTGTTCACCGGGTTCTGTGTGGGTCCTGTAGTGGGCCAGCGCTCAATCGCGGTCAGGCTACACTTTGATTTTGCCCGGTCCAGCGTGACCCCAAGTAACCCCTAAGGCGCTTTTTGCTTGCAAGTGCTATGTTTTGCTTATTCTTTTGAACTTCCTAATCTCAACTTCAATACATTAGATTTTTTTTGTTTGTGGTCTTATGTTCAGAATATAATCTATTTTTGTAAACCTGTAGAGTCGTTTTTGTGGTGTATTCATTGTTACTGTATGTGTGTTGCACAAATACTTTACACATTGTCTCTTTAGTAAAGCCTGACTGCTCCGTGCTCAAGCTACCAGAGGGTGAGCACAGGCTATCTTTTAATGTGCACGAAGCTTACCCTGACTAGAGTGGTGGTTCCTGCCTGGTGTAAAGGCATATTTCAGGCAAACAGTAATCCTAGTTCAAACCCACTCCCAATATGACTTCCTTGTTGCTCTGAGGCCTGCACTACGTGCCCCTGCTGGCGCCCATCACTGTGAGCATATCTCCCACTATTCATGAGAAGTGCAGCCTGGCATACGTGAACCACTTCCTCAAACTTATCCCTCCACTTCAATATGACCCTTTAATAACTTAAACCTGAATTCTCTACCCGCCCTTTGTGGTACCTCTGCGTGTAAAAGCCAGAACCTTCCCAATTAAGTTGTGACTTTTCCAGTTGTCATCCGCATAACCTTCACATCTAGATGTGCCCCAACCCCTCCACCTGCTGTACACGAGCATCAGGGATCTTCCCGTATTCCCAGTGTCTGCCGGGCCCCCTTCCCCCCCCTTCCCTCCCCTCCCTCCCTCCCCCCTTTTATTTTTGCAAGCTATGGTCATCTGTAAATCAACTGTCCCAATGGCTATCCTTACTGCTTGTGTCCTTAAGCTGTGATTGGTGAGCCTTCCTTTCAGCCTCCAACATCTCTGCCGGAGGTTTCATGTTCTTTTTGTCACTTTGAACTTACTTCCACCTGTTGGTCCCGGATGGTCTGCTACTGTTAGTTGATAGTCTGTCTATTCCATTACACTGGCTGCTACCATTATGTTTTCATTTTGTGTGAAGTAGTGGAAGCAGGTCAGTATGTTGAGGGCTGGTACCCCTTCCCAGTCCCCCTGTGCGTGCGGTCCAGCAAAATGCCCTCCGTAAGGCACAGGAGAAGGTCTAGAGTCTCTTAATGTACACTTCTATGTCCTCCTATGCATTCCTAGGGGCCCCTTTGATCCTTATGTTTTGCCACCTCAAGCAGTTTTCAATGCCTTCTAGGTATGCCTGCAGATCCACTGCTTGCTCCTTCAGAGAGAGCACCTCTGGCCATAGAACCTCCATTTACTCTTCGATGGCATCTCCAGGGTTTAAGACCCTGTTTCCCAGTTGCATTATGTCTTGCTTGAGGCTCTGATGTGTCTTAATTCTCTGAGGGCCAACAAATCCTCCTGCAGCCCTCAAAAGTGTTCCTCCATGTATCAACGAGTTAGAGGGGGGATGAGTTGGAGCATTCTTTTGTTGGGATAGATGGTCTTTTGGTAGGAAGCAGGTGGTTGATTTGGTCTCCTCCTTGCCTTTGCGCTCATTCTGGGCAGCATCTCTAGTGTTATCCTGGATCTTATCAGATGCCATGTCTCTTGTGGTTTATGGGGCTAGCTGCTTGCAACTCATATTGTGAGCAACCGTGTCCCAGGCTAGGTAGGCGGAGCGTGCTGCGTTCTGGATCTACGTCTGTCCAATAATCCCCACCCACCCCCAAACGGAACAAGCATGTTCAGGGACTCCACAGTGCCTCTCGGTGCTCTCCTCCTTTCTCTGCGCCCTCAAATGGGAGGCGCAGATGGATTGCACCATGCCCTGTCTGGCCACTTCAGTTGCCTTCTTGTGCTCCTGTCACATTGTTGCAGTGTGAGAGCTACAACCCCTCTGAGTGCATGCCGTTACTAAGCCCCAAAGGCCCAGCCCTCGTCTGTTATAGGACCCTGGCCCATTCGCACCTCTTTAAGGGCTCCACCCAACAGCCCCTACCACCAACTGTAGAATCTCTTTGAACCTTGCCTTTCCTGGCCAGACACTCAGTACCACTTTTCTGTGGGACTCGCTGATTCTCCTGAACTCCGTTCGGCGATGGGGGTTGTGGCTCCACAAAAATCCACGAGGGATAACCAGCTCCAGTCAGGGTGGCATGATTTCATGCTGTGATGTCTTTGGTTCACCTCGGACTCCCAACGTTCACAGTGCTGCTGCCCCAGACCTTCAAAACACCCTACTTCTGATAACGCCAAGGCCTGCTTTAATCCTGTGATAATCGCCAAGGCAGCTTGGGAAGGTCTTGACCCCGGTGGACCTGGACAAATGAGAATGCGTTGTCTCCTACCTCACCTGCATATTGCCAGCCATAGAAGATCGTTTTATGGAGCATCACTCTGCTATTTATCATCACATATGCGTTGGGTACCAAAATGCCACTCTAATCTATTCTGCACCCTGCGCCACTCCCCTCTACCCTGCACCACTGAACTCTACCACTCCCCTCTACCCTGTGCCTCTCCACTCTACCCTGAAACCATCCACTCTATGCCACTTCACTCTACCCTGAAACAATCCACTGTATGCCACTTCACTCTTCCCTAAAACGATCTATCCTGCGCCACTCCCCTCCATCCTGCGCCACTCCCCTGTACTCTGAAACCCTCCTCTCTATGCCACTCACCTCTACCCTACGCCCCTCTATGCCACTCCCCTCTTCCTTGCGCCACTCCACTCTTCCTTGCGCCTCTCCCCTCTTCCCTGAAACCATCCACTCTATGCCCCTCCACTCTACCTTGTGCCACCCGGCACCCCTCCATTCTATGCCACTCAACTCTTTCCTGCCCACTTTCCTCTACCCTGAAACCATCCACTGTATGCCACTCCCCTCTACCCTAAAATCATCCACTGTATGCCACTCCCCTCTACCCTGAAACCATCTATTGTATGCCACTCCCCTCTACCCTGAAACCATCCACTGTATGCCACTTCACTCTGAAACTATCCATTATATGCCACTATCTACACCAATGCACTACACTACTTTACTCAAAACCAATGCCCTCTACGTCACTATAGGCCAACCCACTCTGTACTACTGTACTTTACGCCACTTCACTCGAGCCCACTCTACAACAATTCACTCTACAGTACTCCAATCCAAGGCACTCTACAACACTACTTCACTCTATGATGCTCTGCGCATCTCCCGCTATACCCCTCCATGCCACTCTTCTCCACTGTATTCTACAACACACTACTCCACTCTACTGCTCCACTCCTCGACTACGTCACTGTACGCCACTCCACTCTATAACACTGTATTCCTTCCACGCCCCTCTACTCCACTTTGACACTCCATGCCAATCTTTTACCCCACTTACTTTTAGTCATGCTCAACAGTACCCACACTGGTGTACAACGTGGCTGAAACATATTGGCAAAGCCAATCGCTCTTGCATAGGCGAGACCTATTTGATTTACTAATGCTTGCTAAATAAAGTATGCTTAAGGTATCTGAGAATGTTAGTCACCAAAGACCAGACACAATTTATAACAAACGTTTTTAGTGTCCTCGACCAGTTCAAATCGGATGTTGAGCATTGGTGAAAACTGCCCCTCTTTCTAATAGGGAGAGCCTCTGTATATTGGATTACCTTGCTCAGACAGCTGTATGCACTCCAGAATACCCAGCATGAAGTTAAGGAAGATCGCTGTTAAAAAGCTGTGTGCCACTTCGTGTAGAATGGTGGCATTCCTTCTAATATGGCTATGCTGCAAAGGGGAGTATTTGATGGGCGATTGGGCTTACCATATAGTAAACTGTATTACTGGGACCCTCTCCTAGTAGTTTTAAACAATGGGCATTCAAGTCTTTTCAAGAGACTTCCTTGAAGACTGTTTGGGATGCTATAGGTCAAGGAGTGTATCTGGGGTGTATATATGGGGAATAAAGGGGAGCGCCACACTCGCCAAATGAAGCAGTAATTTGCATAGGGAATCTGTTCACAAGACATTTGAAATGGGTGTACTACTTATTAGAAAGACCCCGTTGTGGCACACTGCTGTCCCAACCTCTGAAATCTTCCGATTTTGTAGTATGGGATAAGATGATGCTATCACCACTAGGGTATCGGTGGAATGGATTAAGTGTGCTGATGACTTGATTTCCTTTTGATCAACTGCAGCCCGACTCTGAATTGTCTGTGACTGGGATATAGATATCTTTTGTTTTAGACTAGCTATACAGAGTTGCATGGCTCTCATTGATGGTATCCTGGAGGAGTGCCTCGAGGAGCTTAGACCATTCTCCATCCATGTGAAGATGAAAACTGTATCTATCATATGCAAGACCCTGTTGAGCAAGTCCCTGGGAGACCTATATTTCCTCTAAAAATGGTAGGGCGGCAATAATCAAATGATTAACTCTGATATGTACCAGGGAAGTTGGAATTGGTTCTGGTTTCTGGCTAATGTAATTTAAACTCCGCCACAGGGTATATTGCACACCTGTTCTCTTTTTTTTTTTTTTTTTTTTTTTTTGGGTTTTTTTTTGGGGGTTTTTTTGTTTAAAAGCTGGGACCAGGCAAACGATGTTGGATGCAGGAGGAGATGCAGCGTACAGTATCATCTGGTTATACCCTAAAAATGAAGGCTCCTGGGATTTGGTGTGGGAAGTTGTGTAGGCTGTCGTGGCGATTGCTGTCCCAAGTGATGGTAGAATTTTGATATTCAGTGTGGAGTAAAATCCCTCCCTCAAAGTTTTTGAAATTACTATGAAATCTGGGTCTTATGGTGCCAAAGGTGCCTTGGTGAAACTTTCGCGCAGTCATGAGATGGGGAGATCTGATGCACAAACATGGATTGTTGTATGGGGGCCAATTGTAATTGCAATCAATCAAGTGGCTTGTAAAGCGCAACTACTCGCCCGTAAGGGGCTCAAGACGCTGGGCTTGTTGGAAGAAATTCAGAAACTTATGGGGGCAATGAATGTGCTGCTTTCTTTAGGTTAAATTGACTCCTGTTGGTGTAAAATGTGGTATGACCAAAAAGATTGTGAAATAAATGCCCTGTTCAGATCTAACATGGTTCGAAGCTAGAAAGTCCAAAATCTGTGCAAGAACTGTAATGTGTGCCTAATATGGTCTAGTCACCCTAAGCCTCGTTTTTTGGATCTGTGTGAGCTCCTATTAAAACCAAAATGTTTTTGGACGTGATGTAGCCAAAATACTGACCAGATTTTTCACAAAAAATTGGAAAAAACACGCAAGATCGCAGCTGAGTTGCATTTATATTCCAAATGAATAAAGTGGGCTTCTTTATACCCTCTTGAAACAACTGTCATTTAACTTTAGAACGTCATGATCAATTCGAGCAAAACTTTCAGGGATTGATCTTAAGTTGTTTACATTGTTGGGGTAAAAGAGGAAATTAATTTATATATTCGTCACATGGCTCATAGGTTATTAGCGAATCAAAATGTTTTTGCCACAAATTAACAACTCTGACCATAACTAAAGTGGGGCTAACATTCATACTCCTCTTGATTGTATATTTGTCTTCCAGTCGTCCTCCGTAAGAGCAGCTTTGGTAGTGAGGCTACTGTTTCTGCAAAAACGGTTGAACTGTCAGTTAATGGATGTATGACGCTGTTAGCCTCCCTTCATCAGCAAACGCCCTTTCTGCTTTAGGCCTGTTGTGCGAGGTGTTTTTTTGTTGGAATGTGTTTCACACCTGTGCAGCCCATCATGCTTTAAATGTCCTTCACATGGGCAAGCAGGGGCATGTGGCTTTTAAGGAATGCCTAGGGCCTCTCAAACTGCTTTAAAAAACAGGTCATACCAGTTGCCAGCACACAGGTTACCCTCTTTTGTTAACTGAGGCCGAATATGAACGTCTGTTCTCAACCGAGGTCGGTCTAGATCCAGGGCCAGGTTAACCAACGAAAGACAGTAATTAATAATGATTAACTTTGATGGCGTTCAGTGAGGGCCTGCCAGTCACATCAAAGGAGCCAGGCTTGTGCTCGCTCTCCGACGTGGTAAGTTGGTTTAGTTTGAAACGTCCCGGACCAGAGAGATGCGTTGTACTGTACTCTACAAGAACTGGAGTGTGTCCCTAATGTGATTTACAGTCCGCGACCCAAAAGGTTTGTTCTTTGGTCCTGTGTGAGCTCTTGTTAAAGCAAAATGTTTTTGGGAGGGGAGGACACCGCCTAAGCACTGAACAGAACTCTCTTGGAGTATGCCGCTGACAGTGCTGCTGCGTGAGTGGCCCTTCCAGGGACGTGCACTTTTCTGATTGGGCATCCGAGCTGTGCCACCCCATAGTTTGAAGCGGTCCACCGGGGTATCGCTTGGGTTCAAACGTTGATGCAGATTTGTTAGCACAAGTGGGTGCCCAATTGTAAATGGAAGTGGGCAAACCCCCATGTTAACACTCCAGGACCTCACCTGTGCCCTTTGAAACTGACTCCACAGAGCAGCTGCTGGTTATCACTGCTTGAGTCATCGGATCCATGGGATCACTCCCATAGTCATTAAGGTGATGTGAGCACCTAGTTGGCAATATTTGTCCATTTAATACGATGGCGCGTTTCATTTTTATGTCTTTTTTTTTTTTTTTGTTTTGTTATTTATTTTACATTTGATTGCTGTTCAAACCAACACAGGGAATTTAAGTTTAAAAACACAGGGCAGAGTTTGAACTTGTTATTACTTCACCCTTCTAAGGGGGTGGAGGGGTTGCATGCAGTAAAAACTACATAAACTGCCATCAAAGTGCAGTGCAAATTCATGGGATTGGGATCGGGATCAGACTGCTGAAACCTTTGGTAATCTGTGTCTGGGAAAGCTAACTGGCTGGATTCAGAATTTGACTTTGTGTGCCTGTTCAGAGACTCAAATTGTTAGACCATATTGGGTCTAATGCTAGGGTGACCAGAATTGTAAAGCCAAAAACCGGGACATTTCATGAAAATAGAAGGACTACAATTTTACTTCAAGCGAGCGCACAGAATGACAGCGCTCCTCAGCACGGAATTACAGAACAGGTAGTTAGACCATACATAAAATGCAATTTTTAAACCCAGAAGCTTCCCTGTTAATTAACTTGCTTTCTAGAAACAACTGCTCACTATCCTTGCTTTGTACAACATAAACACCTCCCGCCGTTTTCAGCTGACCCTCTCTAAAAACCGGGACAGGAGCTAAATTTCCTGAAATCTGCCCGGACAGCTGGTGGAAAAACCCGGACCGTCCGGGCAAATCCGGGACGCCTGGTCACCCTATCTAATGCTAGAACATCAACAAAAAGGTTTTTGTCTCGCAAACATCAAAGCAGTATAGGGTGCTTTTTTTTTTTTTTTTTTTTTTTTGGTCTATGCTGCCTAAAGTTTTGTGTTGATAAGATTAACCATTGCGGTCAGAAGCTTCTTTACACAAAAGAATACAACATTTATGGCAGCCATGTCTTAGAAATTAACACTTTCGGAAGTTGTTCATGTTCCATCAGCCTTCAATATCTATTATTTATTTTTATTTGTTTTTTATGTCCTCCTGGCCAAAGGAATTGCTTTGATTCTTCGATTTTACAGATTTGATGAGATTTCCCTATGACAAAGCTTTTTTTCTTGCAATTCATTTTGGAATGTATAAAACTATGTATAGAAGGAATGATTTCAACAAGTTGAAAGAGTCCACAGGAAAAACTTTCTTCAAATGTATTAAATTAGACCAAATAGTTCAAACCTGCGAGGGTGTTGAGATTGGTGCTTCGTCTTGACAACAAGGAAGAGGGTTTAAATTATGGATGAACCAATTTCGTACATCGCCATAGCAGATATGCAGCGATACAGTTTTGCCTCCACTTGTCCAGCATTTAACGGACTCTGTTATCCTATTTGCATATTCTTTTAGGAGTTATGGTACCAATGCATGAGCAGCTTGTATATTGTTTACCTTTCATTCACAGATCTTATGACTACCCTGAATTTGTTATAAGGTTTTCCCAGTCTTCGTAAGGAATGGTTTTGCCCACCACCGCTTCTCATCTTTTTAGGTATCGCTTACACAGTGCATGCGCTGTCATGTGAGATGTATTGTTTACAATTCAATGGGCTTACAACCCGCCCACAGCATACCATTAGTTATTTTCGTTGTCAGTTTTGCAATTTTACGATTGCTTAGCTTTTGTAGGCTTCCCTTCTTTCTGTTTTGTTAGCTCCTCAATCGAGCATGGTCCGAGTATATGTATTCTACCTGGTCCTTTTTGGAATCCACTATTTGTCTTTTATTCAAGTGTTTTGGTATTTTTTACTGAATGTGCTTTCCATACAGCTTCTTATTTATGTTGCTTTCACCTCATCTGCTGTCTCTATTGACTCTTTAGTTACTAACACCCACTACTGTATGCCACTGTACTCCACTCTATGCTGCTCTCCTATATAGGCGAGACCTATTGGCTTTGCCAATGCTTGTTTGAGCTAGATTTGAATGAATCTGTAGGGGAAGGTAAATTTGTGGAAATTAGATGCTTATGTTTGCCCCCTTCTTACCCATCTCATCCCATATGTGCTGTGAGGTCACATAGTGCTCAACGGTGGACCTGTACGTATTGTTACCTTTTGGTTTCTGGAAGACCAAATTCCTTTTTTAAATCGACATGGTATTTAATGTCCTTATCTGAATAATGATCCCAACATTAGACATTTACAGCCACTTGACAGCTTTCAACTATCTGTATTTGAACCTGACCTGAAACCGAGACTGGCTTTGTCTGGGCTGTGATCGTTTTCAGCCTGTCCCAGACGTCTAGTGACTCCTTAATGAGTGATGACTAGTATAACCCCTCCAGCTCCTGTGTTGCTTTTCCAGCCAATGCACGTTCCACAAGGAGATTCCTGCAATGGCATGGTCTACACGAGTTTGTTAACATCTCGCCACCTTCTGCCATTTACAGCAGTTGAAGTGCTTGGTAGCTCTCCATCAGATAGGGGAGAGCCCATACTAACAATTACTTATTTTTTGTGTGTAAATCATAAGGGGTGTCCTTAATGACCATGGTGCTGGTTTTGGAGCTGCTCCACTTCCTGCAGTGCCTCTACCTGGGTTCTTATGTTTTCACTGGCCCAGTGGACAGTGCTCCAGCTGTCCCCCCCCCCCCTACCAGGGTTCGGTTCTGCGCATTTCATTCTGGTGGGAGACCATGTATGTTTGGGTGTCCATTGTTACTTGGGACATCCCACTTCTTGATGTTGTTGCTCCTTGACCTATTTAAGTCGTTCTGTTTCAGCATCAGATCGTTTTTTTTTTTGTTTTCTTTTCTCCCAGGACACGACACTGTTTCTCAAACTGGACATCTAGGGTGTTTTCTAGGTAACCCCCCCCCCCATTTTTTTAGTAGCTCATGGACGCTGGACTTCAGGCCCCATCTGATTGTGCTCACCTCTTCCTTCATTTCAGATGGCAAGTGGAGAAATTCCTTCATAATCATCGGGGTTGGGGGGGGGGGGGTTTGAGTGTCTCCTCTATTAGTCTCATGGGTGATGTTCTTGTAAAAGCTGGGAGGTTGCTGTGCTTCTCGTTCTTCCAAGGCAACACACCTCTTATGGAGGTGCACTCCCCCATCTGGCTGCCATGGAGGTGGCTTTACCTATTCCCTGAGTGGGATTTACAGTTTGAGTGATTTCCCCCCCCTGCTGTGGAGTGCACCTGATGTCTGTCCTCCACTCCTACGACAGCGTCAGTCTAGTCCAATTCTAGCTATTTTTCACATCAGCACTACGGGATGGAAATTGAGGTCAGGTTTTGTCTGAGGTAGGCTGAGCTGGTATTGTAGGCTTAGGATGATTCTGTCAGTGTGGTCTGCTAAATGTCATGATTGTGTTGCCTCTTCTGTTTTTCAACTTAATGTTTATTCTCTGTGTATGAGGGGCATAGTGATGGTTTAGCTGTTTGCAACCTTTGGTCCTTGCAGTATTCCTTATAAATGTACTTATTTTTGCGTTTTACTTCGAACTGTTTGGAGACCCAGTAGGCTTAATCACTATGTGAGTTTCAAACAAGTGAGAGCATCTTCACTGGTGCCGTTTAATGTAGATTATGAAAACATGCAAATAGGCTTCCATACGATCGTACCTGTGTATTCTATGGTGGTACTGGCTCCATGATTTACCAGATCTTTTAGTAAAATACTGATTTCTTTTTGGTGAAGCACTACATGAGCATGTATGTGTTTTACAGCTCTCCCTTTCCCATAAATGCACCCCATGTTCCAACGTGTGCTCTTACTGCCACTACACTCTCCCCGCCCCCTCAAGTCAGCTACTAGTTTTTATTTTGGGGGGAAGGGGGGTGGCTGGTGGTGGTGGTGGTGTCATCTTTGAATCAAAAAAATAATGGCGCCTGCATGTTTTGTGCATGCATGCCTATTGACACGTGTGCATTTGTCATAATGCATGCACCTATGCGTCTGCCTATGAAATGAGACTGCCACTGACTGCATTATATATATATATATATATATATATAGTTAGAAATGGGATCTCTAGTTGGCAAGGGCTTGCACCTTTGTCCAAGTAGGGACCCTTCTTCCTAGTCAGGGTAAGGGAGTTACACTCCTAAAATAACCCCTGCTCACCCCCTTGGTAGCTTGGCACGAGCAGTCAGGCTTATTCTAGAGGCAGTGTGTAAAGCATTTGCACCAAACCAACAGTAATACAGTGTAAGCACTACAAACGGACACCACACCAGTTTAGAAAAATTACCAATATTTTTATATACTCAAGACCAGACCAATTACGACAAAAATCCACAATACTATACTTTAAAAATGAATGCTTGATAAGGTAACTTCTTCTTTGCAGGAATAACACAAAAGCAAAGTTAGTACGAGTCGGTAGCCCCGTCCGGGTCTACCGCGATGCTGAATTACAGAGTCCAACAGTTCCAGCCGACCGCGTCGCTACGGGCCAGCAAAGTCGTGAACAGACTCAGTCACAGTACCTTTCTCGTTGTGGCTGGTACAGAGTGTACGAGCCGGTCGGCGTTCGTCGCCGTTGCGTTGCAAGACGGAGCGATGCAAGGTGCGGTGTCCCTCGATGCGGTGCAGGCAGCGGCTCGATGAGCGTCGTGCAGACGGAGTCGGTGAGTCCAAGGCGTGCGGTGCAGGGCGAGACGGTGTACGATGTGGTGCTGACAGGTTGCGATGCAGGCGACCAAGCCGGAGTGCGGGAGCTGGCGTCGGACAGCGGTGCAAGTCGGGGCGGTGCGTCGCAAACGTGCGAGCGGTGCCCCAAATGCGATGCGGTCACGACTGTTGAGCCAGTTGCAGCGTCCGCGTCGGTCGGGTCCGGCTGGTTCAGTGAAGCGATGCGAACTGCGGTGCCCACAGGTCACGGTGCAAGCAGCGGCTCGGTGTTGACGGCGTCGGACGTCGCCTACGGTGAGACCAGGGTTGCGATGCGATGCGGTCTGCGGTGCACACAGGTCACCGGTCAGGGATGGATTCGGTTGACTGAGTCGGTTGCAGTTCCCTTCCTCTGTGGCAACTGAAACAGCGTTCCAGAAGCGGTACCCAGAGGCTTGTGAAGTCTTTGTATTCCCTGAGACTTCTTAACAGGAGGCAAGCTCGGTTTCAGGCCCTTGGAGATACTCAGCACAAGTTTGTAGAAAGTTCAGTCTAGTCCTTTCACTGCCCAAGGCAGAAGCAGCAGCTGCAGGCCAACCCAACAAAGCAACAACACAGCAAAGGGGCAGTACTCCTCCTGGCAGCTCTTCCAGCTCTTCGTCTTGGCAGGTTCCTTGATTCCAGCGAGATCTAAATTCATGGGGTCAGGGCCCCAATATTTATATCCCAAATTCCTTTGTTCTCTGAAGGCAGAGAGGCCTTTGCCTAGTCCAAACCAGTTCTGGAGCACTTTGTTGACAAGTCTCCGTCCCTTCTTTCAGAGAGTAGGCCAGGGACATCAGACGCACCACAGGAGGTGGAGCCAGCATTGTGGAGGGAAGGCACTGTCCTATTCAGGGCCCAGGTGCAACTCCTCCCACCCATCTACATGTAGATCTTGCTATTCAGCCCTGTGCTGACTCACCCTGTCTCCTGGCATCCCCCAGCCCCTGTCACTCACACTCCAGACAAGGAATACACAACCTCGCAGAGGCAGGCTTGGATGGTTGGACAAGAAAATACCCACTTTCTAAAAGGGGTATTTTCAAACACAGAATGTTAAAACCAACTTCACTAAAAGATGCATTTTATCATTCTGAGTCCAGGCATACTAAACTCGCATTTCTACCATGTTCCCGGGGTCAGTTAGGATTATAAGCTGTAATAATCAAAACTGCCCGTTCTGGCCTATGGGGAACAGGTAGCCTTGCAATAGTGAAAAACGAACTAGGCTGTAATTCACTATCAGGACATGCCACACACACCAGGGCATGTCCTACCTTTCGCATACAACGCACCCTGCCCACAGGGGTACCTTGGGCCGACTAACATGTAGAAAAGGGAAGGTTTAGGGACTTGCAAGTGTGCGCACTTGCCAAGTCGACATGGCAGCCCCAGGCTGCGCACAGGCTCTGCAATGGCAGGCCTGAGTTACACTTTACGGGCTGTTTGCGTGGGTGGCACAATCCAGTGCTGCAGCCCACCAACAGCATTTGGTCTATAGGCCCCGGCACTCGCAGTGCACTTTACAAGGGACTGACACATAAACCAAATAGGCCAATCATGGAAACGCCAATCCATAACACATTTTATACAGGAGCACTTGCACTTTCCCACTGGACAGCAGTGAGGAAAGTGCGCAGAATCATTACACCAGCAAAAACAGAGTCAAAACCGGGAGGTCAGAAAGCAAAAAGTCAGGGGAAACACGCCAAAAGATGCCAAATCTAACACATACATATATATATACTGGCGGTCGCCAGTAGATAGTTATAGTTAGGACCTATTTTCCATAGGAAATCCGCAACATTCTATTTGAAATAACTTCGGCGCCGGTTGACGAATCTTCGCGAAAGTTTCCAACTTGTTGGGGCGGTCCGCTCCTATCCTGAAAGTCTCGGGGTGATTCGTCAAGCGGGGGCCGAGAAAAAAGGGGGGGTCCCAAAACGCGTTTTAACATTTATTTTTCCATAGGGACCTTTCATCGCGGCTACAGCCCGAACTGCTGAACGGAATTACACCAAATTTGGCAAAGAGGTAGCCCTTGGTTCAGTGTTGTGCCTTTTGCTTAAATGGTGTAAATCCGTTCAGTAGTTCCTGAGAAAATCAAAAGTAAAGTCACATGTATATCTATGGCCGAGTAGGGTCCGCGTACCCTCCCGATCACGAGCTGCATGCTAATTGGCTGTCAAGTGGCTGTCAACACTCCAAATCGGGAAGTGTTGGCAGCCATTTTGTCCCTCGGTAGAACCGAGGGACAGAAACAAGTGCGCAAAAAAGGGGCAGGGTAGAAACACCCTGACCCCCTAGGTCTGCGGCAGAAAAAAGCTTTTTTTTTTTTTTTTTAAATCGGCGGGATGCGCTTAAGGTGCGCGGATCCCGCCGATTTAAAAAAAAAAAAAAAAAAATCGAGCGCGGTCTCCGCGCTTCGATGCAATTTGCCCGCGGGGGTAGGTTTATGTTTTATGTGGGGGCCTCTAAGGCCCCCAAGCCCGAGGACTGCCACCCCCGGGCTTTAAATAAAACATGGTGCGGGAGGGCTCTCCGCCCTCCCGCAGCCCCGGGCTTTTTTTTTTTTTTTTTAAATTAATCGCCTGTGTGGGGGCTCCAGCCCCCTCACGCCCGGGGACCACCACCTCCCGGGGCACTTAGAAAAACAAATGTGGGGGTCCGTTTCGGACCCTGAAGCCCGGGGACCACCACCTCCCGGGGCTGTGCAATTGAAGGGAGGGGGCCGCGCGGCCCCCTCCTGGAGCCTGTGGTGGCCCTGGGGACCGCCACCCCCAGGGCCGGCTCCTGCAGTGTCCCGGGGTGCCTACCCCGGGACACTGTAGTTTGCTATGACAGGACGGGAGCCTCGCGGCTCCCGTCCTGTCATAGCAAACTGCTTTGGATATTGAGCGAGAGCAGGAAACCTGCTCTCGCTCTAATAGCTAAAGCACATTGCTTTCCACACATGCAGCTCCCCATGTGGAAAAGCAATGCCGGCTCCCGCAGGACGCTGGGAGCCGGCCTGGTCCGTGGGGGAGTTGGGGTCCCCCCACGGACCCCAAAGGATAGGGCCAGCTTCGGGGGATGGGGTCCCCGGGGCAAGTAGTGGCCCGGGAGGGGGGCCACGCGGCCCCCCTCCATGAAAATAAAAATAAAAAAAAAGGTGGCAATGACCCGGGGATGGGGTCCCCGGGTCGAAATTGGCCACGGGAGGGGGCCCACGCGGTCCCCTTCCCGTTCACATTTAAAAAAAAAAAAAAAAAGGGGTCAGGCCCTGGGGGATGGGGTCCCCAGGGCCCAAAATAATTAAAAGAAGGGGGCCACACAGCCCCCTTTAAAAAAATAAAATAAAATCCGGCATCGCGCCGGAGGCCACGCCCCCTCGTCAGCACTCTGCAAACGCGCCCCTGGCGCGTTTGCAGAGGAGGAACGAATTCCCCTTGAATACTGGGGGTCCCTGGGGGCCAACTAGCCCACCAGGAACCTCCAGTATGCGCCAGGGGCTGCGTTGCAGAGAGGTGTACAGAGGCCACGCCCCTTTTACACCTCTCTGCAACGCAGCTCTGTGGCGCTTAATGGAGGTAGCTGGTGGGCTAGTTGCACCCCAGGGACCCTCAGGATTCAACGGGAGTTAATCCCCCGACTTAAAACGCGCCACGGGGCGCGTTTGCACAGTGGTGAAGTGAGGGGACGGGGCCTGAGGTGACGTGTGCAAACAGGCCCCGTGGCACATTTTAAGATAGGGAATTAAATCCCCTTCAATCCTGAGGGTCCCTGGGGGCCAACTAGCCCACCAGGTACCTCCAGTATGCGCCACAGAGCTGCGTTGCAGAGTGTTGTAAAAAGGGGCGTGGCCTCTGAACACCTCTCTGCAACGCAGCTCTCTGGCGCATACTGGCGGTATCTGGTGGGCTAGTTGGCCCCTAGGGACCCTCGGGATTGAGGAGGAATTAATTCTCCAACTTAAAACGGGCCACAGGGCGTGTTTGCAGACATGTCACCTCAGGCCCCACCCCCTTCCTTCACCATTGTGCAAATATTCCTCTAAAATCAGCCGAACTACGAATTCCGATTTACTCACCTGTTATCAGGAGAGACCTCAGTGCTGCATCTTTGAGCCCAGTACAGATCCTGAAAAGTAATTTTAACCGTACTTACCAGTAACTTGAATTTCCTTCCATAGGATATCATTGCCTGCTTTTTGCTGAAAAAGTTTCTAAGTGTCGATTTTTGTAACATACAAATATTCCTCTAAAATCAGCCGAACTACGAATTTCCTTTCATAGGCTAACATTGACTGGTTTCACTTGGAAATTCTTCTAAGTGTGGAGTTTTGGAACTTTATAATATTCCTCTAAAATCAGCCGAACTACGAATTCCGATTTACTCACCTGTTATCAGGAGAGAACCCAGTGCTGCATCTTTTAGCCCAGCACTGACCCTGAAAAGTAATTCTAACCGTACTTACCAGTAACTTGTATTTCCTTCCATAGGAATCCATTGTCTGGTTTTCAGCAGAAAAGTTTCAAAGTGTCGATTTTCACAAACTACAAATATTCCTTAAAAATCGCCTGTATGACTTAAACGCATTATTTCAACTGTTTACAGGAGATGCACCAGTGCTGGATCCAGGATCCACCACTGAGTAAGAAAAAGTAACGATAACACTACTTACCTGCTAAGTGAATTTCCTCCCATAGGATAACATTGGTGATTCTATGTGAAAAGGTTTGTCTCCACTTTTAAAATACAATAATATTCCTTAAAAATCACTACTGTAACCAAAACGCTTTTACTCAACTGTTTACAGGAGATGTCCCAGGACTGAATCTAGGATCCAGTCCTGTGGTTAGAAAAGTAATCCATAAAGTAACTAATTGCATTTAACTAGAAATTCACATTGAGCTCAGTGTTGCATTGTTTGAAATTGTGTTTCCCATTGCAACAACTGTAACTACTGTACTTAAGTCTATTGCCTATTTGCAAAGTATTTAAACTAAAGTAATTCATTCTGAGAAAGTATATTTTGTAATGTATAATGTAATTACAATGTAATTTAAAAAATAAAATATCTAAAAATAAATAGTTTAAAAAAATGTAGTAAATCAGTATCAAAAATATAACAATTAATACATTTAAAAATTGTCATTTCCAAAACCTTTTAAATTAACTGAAAAAAACCATAGGTTTCAGGCACGTTATAGTTAGAAATTAGAATTTAAAAAACCTTACAAATTCACTGAAAAAAACCATAGGTTTTAGGGACAGTTATAGTTAGTTGGACATTGCACTCGTACAAAACCCGTGAAATTCCCCGTTCTAGTTAGTTCAGGTAACTATAACTCGCGCCCCGCAATGCACTGCTGATGACGTCACATATTACATCACTCATGACATGGTCAGTGACATCACTGATGACATCATCCATGTGATAATTTCATGCATCTTCTCACACCCTAATATAACTTTTGATACACCCACTCTAAATTAGACTGCCATTCTCAAAACCATACACACTCCAATACCAATAACTACATACCCACTCACTGATTCTTAGGTCTACACACACACACACATCTAGTCACTCACCCGTACAGTCACTCGTACTTAGTCACTCAGTACAGGACTATCATATGCACTCCTACACCTATATAAACACTCACACACCGCCACTCATCCATAGAGGTACTCACACACGTAGTCAGTCATGCAAAAAATTAAGCACACACCCATTTACTCACCTATACAGTTATACACACACCAGCTCACACAAATACTAGCACATTCTTACGCTCTTATACAATAACTGATACAAGCACACACGCATCCATACAGCCACTCACAATCACACACTCTCACTTATAGCCATTTAAATACTCTAACACACATATATACTGCCTTTTACATATGTAGTTACTCGCACATGTACCACTGAGATATACATTCACTCACTAACACACCCATACACACACTCACCCACCCAAGCAGTCCATCACAGATGCACTCTTGAAACCATGCACCCTTGGAACCATGCACCCAGTGAATCACCCACTCACACATCTATGTACAGAGTCACACACCCCACCCACACAAATACTCAGGCAGCCATACAGATACTCAGAGAACCAATCAATAACCCATATAGACACTCATGTAGCTATTCGCAAATCCATGCATCCACTTACACACCAACAAACAGACGGATACAGACATTCACACAGTTTAGTCACTAACCCATGCATTCAGTAAGATACGTTTAATCACTCACTTGTAGAGTCAGTCACGCACGTACTAAATCATACATTCAGACACTTATACACCCACTCATTCTTCAATACGCCTTTCCCTATATATTAAACATATTTAAACTTTACAGAAACGCAGTGTCACTGGATGATGTCATCAGTGATGTCATCAGTGATGTCATCAGTGATGTCATTTGAGATGTCGTCAGTGATGTCATCAGTGATGTCACGGACCATGTCATGAATGATGTAATATGTGACGTCATCAGCAGTGCATTGCGGGGGCGCGAGTTATAGTTACCTGAACTAACTATAACGGGGGAATTTCACGGGTTTTGTACGAGTGCAATGCCCAACTAACTATAACTGTCCCTAAAACCTATGGTTTTTTCAGTGAATATATATATATATCTCATTTTATTTTTGTGCTGATGGGGCGCAGCATTGCCAAAGTCAGTTGGTTCAAAGGTTAGATTTGTTGGCTTTCCCAATGCTTGTTTAGGTCCGATTGACTCCAGCTGCCTTCATGACCCGTTGTTGACAGGCATTGTCAGCCACATATTACATCTGCCTTCGGGAGTATTCCTCTCTCATTGACCCACTGTTGGCTTTTTGTTGTATCCTTCTACCTTCAGTGGTGTGCTTGCCATGCAAAATGAATGTAGTTTTCAGATGTAAAACAGTCCCCTCTGCCATTACTCTTGCCACATCCAATGCTTTTGTCTTATATTTGCCGTGTGTATGTAATCTTATATGGGCTTTCCGCCAATCATTTTAATCCATTGGTCTGTGTTATTTAAAAAAATAAAAATAAATTTATTCCACCCACAGCAGCACAGGGCAGTGGTTCAGTCCGCTCCAGCCTTTTAATTACTGCACTACGGATGACTGCATTCTGCTCATTCACAAGGGCTTCATCCATACACAGTGGTTCCCTTCTGTGCCAGGAAGTGCCATGGCTCCCTGGATCATGCCCTCTTCCATCTATTCCTCCAAGTACCTCCTCACAACGCACTAACTCTACCATCACTAAGCAGAGAAAACAAACTTTTGACCTAAATCAAGTGCACAATTACCTTTTTCTCTATCGTATAATTGCAGGTCGTTGACCTAAAGACACCTTAGGATCTGCATTTGATTGGCACTTGACATCCATAGCGTACCTAATTTCCACACTGACTACTGCACCAGCCATTGACCCCACTATATAGCTGATCTCCAGAGACCAAGATGAACACTCAGCTTTGCAATTTCTACCCCAGGCCACTTCCTTCCACAGTGCAATCCCTGCTTGGACAGTGGTCTTGCAAAATTTCCCTGTATGTTTCTTCTCTGTTGGATAATTCGTTGTGACTCTATACACTGCTGTAAGCTCCCCTTGTTCCTCTTATGTTTCACCCACTGTCTAACCACTTACCCTCCTGCACTTTCCTTCTTTACCACTTTCCAAAAATAGCTAATTTATATATTCACATTTCCAACCCATCCTGTGCCCCTTTTGTGATGTCTTCTGTCCATAATTAAAACCTCTAGCACACTCCTGTGGTAGTAGAAAGTCCATTAGCCAAGGTGTATATTCTGTAGATGACTTATTTAAGCTTAGTTACAAGGTAAGTTCCAGGTAAGTCGATCATAACAGATAGCCCTACCGGGAGCAGCCTCCCTGCTGCTCAGCCTGCACACTCCAACTGACACCCAGCACATCACCAGGCCCCCATGCATTCTCTGACATCACCAAGCATTTCAGTACTCATCTTGGCTGAGCAGTAGGGAAGATGTAGCTAACGAAAAGGAATGCCAACAGTTAAGTTACATCTCCTCAGCTGTTCTCAAACTATTCAACCAGTTTCTTACTACATGCATTTACAGTTGCCTTAATACATTGGTAAAAACAATGGCTGTTCCTTCTTGGATTTCATGAGGCTTCCATTAAGTCTTCATTTAAAACTCCTGGAATGTGTGCCATTCATTAGACTCAATATGGCTGTCATGTAATTCCTTATTGGATCTACTCTAGTTTCCATGCAGTGCACTCAACAAATTGTTCTCGCCCATGTATCCACTCCTTGACTACTCCGCTGCCTTTGGCAATCTCCTCTACCATGCTGCTCAATATTCGTACTTGGTATTGCTAGCACTGCCCACGAAAAAGTCACTCGTAATTTCTCTATTCTCGCTTTACATCTCCTCCCTGGGTGGTGAATACTTTTTGGGCTTCTTCTACCAACTCTGCGACAACAGTCACATATCACCCCCCCCCCCCCCTTCCATCCCCTTATCATAACACTGAACTTCATACTGTCTTACTGCCATTTGGCAGTAGAGGGCTTTATGAATCTTTATGCTTAGTTCATCTAAAAATGAAATATTTTTGAGCTTCCTCTTAACTAGTCGCGCTTGTCCCTGCTAATCTATTTTGCACCCAGAGTCTTTACACCTTTCTCTCCTGTTAGATGTCTTGCTTTGCTATGTGTCACATAAGTGTGCCTAAACTCCATCTCTATTACTGCCACTGCTGTAGTTTCCTCATTAATTCACATCTTGAGTGTATGTTAAAGTTCCAAACCAGGCTGCTAATTGGCCTCCTTAAATGGGTTATGTCTCCTTGACAATTAATTTCACAACATGCATACATTTCTATCTTCCTCCATGGACACTGGTCGGCGGGGAGGGTAGTTCCATAATCTAATCACCTAGACAAAGGAAAGGATTCTGGATTTGAGGCATGGAAGAGCTAGAAGCTTAACTAATTCATTACATTTCACTTGGACTTTATTTAACTTTAGCACCCAAACTGATCACAGGGTTTTTTGGCTCTGTCTGACGTATTCACGGTCAAAGCACACAACTGAATTACTTGTCTTTCACAAGTGTGTAGAGCAACAATTTGCTAAAAACAAATACTGCAGCAGCTAGTTCAAATTAATGTCTCATTGCTTGTGGGTGATGGAGGTAATAGGTTGAAGGAGATAGACAACAATAAGTAGTGCTGCTGCTGCTAAGGACCAGTGAGAGATGGAGATCTAGATTTTGAATATGGTGGATTTGAGTAGCTGCAGCTAAATTCAGGCATGCAATATGAAGTTGGACAGGAACTTGGAGGAGCAAAGCATGATCCATTCCTTTTCTAATTCACAGAAAAGAACTGATGAAAGGGAGAGCAGAGCAGTATGTGCACACATCACTGCTTTGCGTTTGAGGGTCTGAACTGTGAACAGAATCTCCCCCCCCCTTTCCAACACTCTCAATTTAACAAATCCAGAGATTACACCTTCATTGAGTTTTAGATCACTTCAGTGTTTTAGATCACTTCAGTATACTTTACTTCAGGGAATGTCACTTAAGTATGGTAAGTATTGATTTTAATTTTCATTAAAATAAAAGATATACGTTTTAATTACTTTAGTTATATGTATAGGTTTAATATAATTTAAATTACACGAAGGGTTAGAGTGAAGTGTTGCTTTAAGGATAATTAAAATACTTCTTAAAATTAAAATATGGTAATTTGTGTTAGGATTAGTATTGGGCGGAAGTGTAATTTTTAAATGACCGGCTCCGATTATGGTTGGGATTACTTTAGGAAACCGCATTAACCTAATACTAACCCAGAATTCATTTAAGGATAATTTAAACTAATTTAGGGTTGGGGTTATTATAAGTCAGGATGAATTTAAGTGTTGGTTTTAGGGTCAGATTAGGTTTATTCTAATGTATTTAAATTAAGGAGTTGGTATTTAAATTATAGTAAATAATTTAAGTTGGGTTTAGTATGGGGGTTTGGTTAAGGATAATTATTGAATTTAATTTACAGTTGGTGTTACACTTGGGATTAGGCTAAATGACCAATTCTATAATTACTCTTGTTTCACTTTAAAACAAAATCGAGGTAGTTCTAGAATTGGGTTAGTTTTAAGTTCTCTTTACAACTTTTGGGCTGTAGAGGTCCATCCATTTACCAGCCTACAACTCTGTGAAATGTGCCTTGCTCTTCAGCCTGACAAGATCCAGCTTTGAGATGATCAGTTCTTCAGTAGGTTCAGCCAGATATTCTTGTCCAAGTTTGCATTAGAAGGTCCCCTTAAAAGTAGGAAGCGAAGAAGGAATTCAATCTGACATTGGTGGCAGGGGCAGAAGTCTCTTTTACAGAAACCACTATGCAAGGCACCCACTGCCAGCTTCATTTTATTCAGCTTGAGTTTACTGACGATCGGTAGTGATGGAAGTTACTTAGTACTGTGAGCTCCGGTTTGAGGAAAGTAGCATAGTAGTTGAGTACGGGTCTTAATGGTTGATTCGATGAGGTCACCCATCCTGCATTGTAGAGCTTTTTGTAGGGTTTAATTCCTGGGGTGTTAACGCTGGTCACCCCTAGTTGAACTTTGGCTTTTGGGTCACTGTTTGGCCATGCCAAAGTGAGGCATGTCTTTGGAAAGACCTACGTGTTCGTCTGTTCTATATATTTGATTTGGGTGATTAATATTTCCCTGTGGAAGTTTGTAGTGAAATTGTATTTAACCAGTCTTCTCCCTTTCCAGTTTTGTACAGATAAAAGTGGTGATGGGAGCCAAGCCTGTTGGGGAGCGGGAGAACTTGCTGCTGTTTGCTTCAAAGGTCCTTTTAGCAATGGGAGCCCAATAAAAAGGCCCATAGAACATCATGATTCCCTTTGTTTGCATTGGAGACTGAGAATTGACAGACTGTGGTTCATAGCAAACTTCTCATTAACATGGTGGATCATCGGTCTGGCTGCTTTGGTGCTATTTTTTTGTTTCTTCTTTGTATTTAGTCCTTCATTTTGTCCGTAGGTTAGTACCAGTTCTATGTACCGAGTTACTTGCTTGGGCTGTCCTTTTGTTGCGTGTTGCATTTAGTATGTTTGTGTTGTATCTTGTGTCCTTCTCCTAACTATTCTGATTCTTTGTTATAAACGTTGGCCAGTACTTGCCTGTCTCCACTGTCAACCTCCCCATCCGTTTGATCTGTGGCAATCAGGTTTGTCAATCAATTCAGATGTGGATCAGGTTTCATTGTTAATGCCTTAACCATTTGATCGCCTCATCTTCCTCTTCTTCCAGACATGTGAGAATAAATGCTGCAGCGCATCTTGCATTAAGAGGTCTTCACTGTGGTAACAGCACCTGTATGGTGACGAGAAAACGTTTTCTAGAGAAGCCTTTTAAACCTGATGCCCCAAGTGCCTTAAATTGAGCAGCATAGCTTGTGGTTCGTAGGAAATCCTGCTTATCGTGTATAATGAATTATTTCACTTTTTAAATACTTTTTAAAAAGCAGAACATTAAATTTTGCAGATTATTCCACCCTACAAAAAAATTATAAATATAAACTCAAGCACTCAAATCTTGGTAATAAATGTTGGTTGGCTGTTTTCTGCTGTGGCAACTTTGCTGACTTGTAGAATTTTTAGAATTGGTGAAAATGGAAGTTTTCTGAAATGTATGTGTTTTCGCCTATGGACAAAGTATTGTTGAAAGATTTCAGATTGCTAGAACTGAAAATATGTTGATGCCATTTTGACTAGTGTGTTCAGTTGTGCTGTTGGACGTCCTGTGCAGTGTGGGGTTGGGATTCCTAGGTGACACAGATGTTTAACAACTGTAAACAATGGCGCGTGGACACCACATATCTTTTGTTGTTGAATTGGAAGGTAAGCTTGTGCGGCCTGTTTCCTCTCCTCTCTCGCCACACATCTGCCAGTGCTCAGTGATTATACTGTCACTAAGTTGACATTCTTCATACCTAAGAAATAAATGCCTTAGTATAAATTAGTTTGCAAACGATGCATTATTACAATATAAGTAAACTAGTTATTGCGTCGAATGGTGCTTCGAACTCCACAAAACATGGCTACAACCACAAAAGTGAATAATTATTCTCATTTCATCTAATATATGTACGATGTTCTACAAACTAACCACTTTAGTTTCAGTCCGATCAGGTTTATTTCAGTCATGTCCAACAGAATATACACAGACGTGATTTAAACGCGGTCCTACATACTCTTGCAGATTCATCTTAACACACGCCAAACATGTAACTGTTTGACCTGTGTGTTTTGCCAATAGTTTTAGTGATTCTGCCGCGGCTACTCAAACATTTTCCCTGGTGCTAAAAAGTATGGTTTATGATGTGGCTGAGGGCTGCATTGACCCCAGCAGTGTGGGGGTCAGGGGAGAGGTGGTTGTTAGTAAGGTTGGCGTGGTCTGGGCGAAGCATGTAGAAGGTGTGGACTGTGAGTCAGTTATTTTGAGGGTTTCATTCCATACTGCTCTCCAGTGACGGTTCCTCCATACGGGCAGAGGAGCGTTGCTCCTTCACACTGCTGCGTAGATAGTTGGAAAAATAAAATGGTAATGTGATTTTATTACCGTTTTATTTTTCCAGCTTTCTGCCGAACAGAGAGTGAGTGCGTGGCTGGGCCAGTACATCATTGTTGCTGATTGGCAGCAATGACGAGTGACCCCTTCAGTTTGAAGTGTGCATGTCGGTTTGGCCGGCAAGCTTTCTACAGCCACTCCGACATGCACAATTCAGACTCTCCAACCCAGCTGTCTTAGTTGGGTTGGAGAGCATAGAGCATGCACAGTGCCTTTCGGAGTGCTGAGCCAGATGAAGCAGCATGAGCAGCATATGGATTGGATAAGTTAGTTTTCTTTGGGATGTCACCTCGCTCTCGGTGGAGTCTGAGCCATGGACTGGAGAACATGAGGACGTGCTGCAGGCTAAGGTAATCATTTTTTATTTGTTAAATGTGGTGCCTTACTGACTCGCGATATATTTTGTTTGTGTGTGTTTTTTGTTTTTCTGATTGTGACTGTATGTGTGTGTTTGCGAGCTTGACTGTGTGCCCCACCATTTTTATATTAAAAGAACAACAAGGGAACCCTACTCACTGGGAGCCTGGGTGAATAAATTGAAAGCGTAACAGTGGCTCCTGTGAACTAGTAAAAATAGTAATAATAAAGATGCACACAATGGCAATGTACAGAGTCACGTTGATGTCAGAGAGAAGCTAACCACAGACACAGAAGTGTAGGTGTATAACTGCTTTTATAAATTTTTGGTATGTAAAATACAAAGTATATAAACTAAAAATACAAAAATGTTTGTTAGGAAAACAATAGTTTACCAGGTAGTGAATGCGTGTCCCAGTGAAAAAAACATAATAAACCTGGACAGATAGTGACGTAATGCGTGACTTATGTACAAGGTTTTAAAACAATAGAGCGACCATTTGTAGTTTTTACAATATAAACAACACTAAATACAATCATCAATGTTGGATCAAGGTTCGCCCTGTTTAACAGGGCGAACCTTGATCCAACATTGATTGTATTTAGTGTTGTTCATATTGTAAAAACTACAAATGGTCGCCCTATTGTTTTAAAACCTTGTACATAAGTCACGCCCTATTATGTTTTTTTCACTGGGACACGCATTCACTACCTGGTAAACTATTGTTTTCCTAACAAACATTTTTGTATTTTTAGTTTATATACTTTGTATTTTACATACCAAAAATTTATAAAAGCAATTATACACCTACACTTCTGTGTCTGTGGTTAGCTTCTCTCTCTCTGACATCAACGTGACTCTGTACATTGCCATTGTGTGCATCTTTATTATTACTATTTTTACTTGTTCACAGGAGCCACTGTTACGCCACCATTTTTATATGCCACCAACCACCACTGCAGCACTCTACATTATGCTCCTAGTCTCTAGAAGGCCGATTTGATCATACTGTGTTGTATCTTAATCGCTGTCCATCTACTGCACTCTGGAGTATGCAGTCTCTGATTTGTTATTGCTACCTTTTAGCAAGGCAGGTGTGCAAAGGAAGTAACTTGATTATTGGATTGAAATGGAATCTTTGGCCACACAATCTTCCTTTTCCTTTAGTGTCTTGTTGTAAACATAAGTAGTGTTTAGAAACTGTATCAGTTAAGGTAGCAAGCGCTAAAAACCACACTTTAACAAAGACTCTTCCCCCCTCCCCCCCCTTACACACACTTTTTTGAGACTTGCAGTATGTGTTGCTGGCATATTGGGTGGTTAATTATTTGTAATGTCTGTACACACGCGTCCTTTATTGCTTTTTATTAGATCAGTGTGTATTTTTAGATTCTTGTGAAAATTCCTCTGAATGTGTCCCTGCACTTTTTTCAGTGGGGTCCTATTAACTGGTATGTTTTGTTGAGATGCAGATTACATATGGTAATACAGTAATCTATATATATATTTCATTGATTCGTTAGTTAACATTTAATCAATCAACATTTGTAGAGTGTCGCACTGTCACCCCAGAGGTATCTGGGTGCGAGGTTTACGTCAAAGCCAGGTCTTGATAAAAAGGCGGGAAAAGGAAAGAAACTAGCGGGAAAAGGTAAAAAACAAGCAGAAAAAGGCAAAACGGAGGACAGACAAACAAGTGAGCTGAAAAGGCAAAACGGGGCAAAGGAAAGGCAAAACCGAGAGCTGAAAAACGAGCAGAAAAGGCAAATCAGAGGGCAGAAAAACAAGCGAGCAGAAAAGGCAAAACGGGGCAAAAAAAAGAGCAGGAAAGGCAAAACAGAGGACCAAAACGTGCAGAAAAAGGCAAAACGGAGCTCTGAAAAATGAGCAGAAGAGGACAAAACTGGGAGCAGAAAGCCAAAGCGAGCAAGAAATGAGCAGAGGAGGCACAAACAGAGGGCAGGAGGTAGACTGGCAGCAGAGGGTAGCGGATTGCATGTAAGCTGGACAGGAGAACTGTCTCAAGGGGAGCTGGCATGAGGACCTGCTCAATGGGGTCACGCTGCGGTCTCCATTAAGTAGATCCTGGGAGAAGGGTGGGGTGGCGGGTAGAGGGAAATGGCGGGAGGAGGGAAGAAATGAGCAGAAAAAGGCAGAACTGGGGGCAGAAAGGAGCAGAGAAGGCAAAACAGAGGGCAGAAAAACGAGCAGAAAATGTAAAACAGAGCAAGAAACGAGCAGAGGGGCACAGAGGACAGCAGGAAGACGGGCAGCACAGGGAAGCGGGCAAGCTGGACAGCAGAACTGTCGCTGGGGGAGCTGGCATGAGGACCTGCTCAATGGGGTCACGCTGCGGTCTCCATTAAGTAGATCCTGGGAGAAGGGTGGGGTGGCGGGTGGAGGGAAATGGCGGGAGGAGGGAAGAAATGAGCAGGAAAAGGCAGAACTGGGGGCAGAAAGGAGCAGAGAAGGCAAAACAGAGGGCAGAAAAACGAGCAGAAAATGTAAAACAGAGCAAGAAACGAGCAGAGGGGCACAGAGGACAGCAGGAAGACGGGCAGCACAGGGAAGCGGGCAAGCTGGACAGCAGAACTGTCGCTGGGGGAGCTGGCACGAGGACTGAAGTAAAAGCTGAGAAGTGCGTTCTAGATATTTGAGCAAATGCTATTTAAATTAAAATTTCGCAATTGAGAAGCACAAGTGGTGCTGGAACAGGTTTCAGAATGGGGGTGCTGCTGTTAATGTTGCATCACTAAAATCATAGGGATTGTGAAAAATCCATGTGTCCCACAGAACAAGAGTAGCAAAGTATTCAGTAGAAGAATGGTAAGAGTGTAGTATGTAGCTTATGGTACATTTTAGAGATCACTGCCACAAATGTATTACTAAAGCATAGTACAGTAGTGCACTGTCATTTACAGACCTTATTTCCTTGGAAATGACTGCTAAATTTGTACAGAAATAGAGTTTTACTGGTAACTATGCAGGGCACAAACTATAATGTGTGTAAATCTGATTTCAGTGACTATTTCATTTGAACATCACCAGGTTTATTGATTTTGTTTGGCTTCTATTAAAATCTTTGTTTCCACCACATTTCAGAATTTTAAAAAAGTGCTTAATTTGTGCTTTCCTCACTACTGATATATTCTGAAATATTTGTCCAGTTCATTTACAGGTATTTAAATGTTGCTGTGTGCTAGAAAAAAACACAGCCTGAAGCCTTCCCTCTCACACTCCCTGTGCCCAGCAAGATTATTGCACAGTTTCCTTTACAAAATCCTCTCATTTTGCAGTCTGAGAAAGAAAATGCCCCCCCCCCCCCCTAAAGAATAAATGGCAATTTTCAGAAGGCATAGCCTGACATTTGGCCTCTGTCTTTGAATGCACAACAAATGTGGCGAGATAAAAGCAAAATGTAAAGTGCTCCTTAGAGCTTATTCGCTTTGTGAACTCCAGCATGGTCACATGCAGGTCTGATTAATGAAACCGTAGTGCTAAGGATACGCAGACTCTGTCATGCCGAAATGGGCACAGCCAAGAGGGACGTGGACCAACTTGAAGTGGCCTGCAATGAGTGGTGGGTTGGATATTAAATGTATTCTTGTTGCCAAAAGTGTAGCAGTGAACATAGGATGTAGGAAACCTTTTTCAAAGTAATACAATATGTTGATTACAGCCAACCGAGCTCCATGAACTATCATATGGGAGACGGCGGAAAACAGAAGCACTCTCGGAATGCTGCTCGAAAAAGAAAGAAAAAAGTTATTGGAAAACGAGTTCTCATAGAAGAATAGAAGGAGCCAGTCAAAGAGGTGACCGAGGCTATGCTCCAGAGAAGGGGTGGATACCTGCTGGATGGCATAAAACCAATGCCAGAGAATAGAACACAAATCTGAGTTACAAACCACAAAGCCAATGGTAAACAATAGGATGAATGTATTCCTAGGTAAGCCTACAGACAACAGGTCTCCAATATGCCTTTTCAACCAGACCGCTGTGCTGTCTCGTAGGCTTAGACCTAAAAATGGAACTCTCTAGAAGTGAGAGACACGCTGTCAAATTGAATTATTAATTTGGGGGCGACCCCAGTCAACATGAAAAAATCTGTTTGTTAAAACCGTTCTGAGAGAATCTCTGCTGAACTTCTCTGATAGCTATGAAATGCATTTTAAGGTAAAGCAGTACTAACCGTTTCAAATTAAAGAACACAATACATTAAAATTACCGAACCAATTTATAAAATGGAAGGTTAAAGCACCATCAAGATCCTTAAAATATGTTCAGGTGACGAGGTAAATTGGGGGGGGATATATATATATATATAATATAATTTCTTGATACTCCTTCCTCTGTATTGAAAAGGAACAGAACGGACTCCACTTATTTTGCGCTTCCATATATTAATTTTTTCGTGCTTTTCGCCGCCATGACGCGTTTCGGGCTACCCAGAGCCCTTGATCACATGACATGCTGATGCTTTACTCCCATTTTTAAAGTGACAGTGCATTACGTGCTGGAATAAATATAAAAGACAGACTTTCCATCTGAACTCTGCTTCTACATCTCTCGGCTGTATACAGTTATATGAATTTGTTTCCTGCTCATATACACATTTACAGTATTTCAAATTATTTTACATTTTAAATACCGAAAATCCTGTGCAAAATCATGTGTAAGTATATTATAATAAATTTCTGTATAAATACGTATATTTAAAATATTATACACATGATGAAAAACAATGGACAAGATGTTGATATAACTGCCTAATGCGTTAAAAACCGTTGTTTTAAAAAAAAAAAAAAATCCCTGTGCAAAATTACGCTTTAAAAAGAATAACTGTATAAATACTTAATAAAACGAATCTTACATGGTAAAAAACAACTCCGATTGAATTTAAGCTATTTTGTAATGTCCAAAACCCTTAATACATCATGTTATTGGGTTTATAAGCCTTATATACAGTACGAGAATTGTGCAAAAAGTGCTATAAAGTGCTGTAGTGCTATTATGCTGTTCAGCATAAATTTATAAAGTGACACCGTGCATTAAAATATGTCCAGTGTGCCATGAGCCTGTGTGCACTACTAGCAGAGAGTGAGTTACTTGAAGATGAGGGACATGGTTGCAATCATATGACACCTATGTTAGGGATGTCGAATGTTTTCACTAAATACTGCATTAATTAAAGCCATGTATACAGGTCTTCAGTAGTGTTTAAACCGTGTGGACTCATACTATCTAATTCCAAGATATATTTTGTCTCGAGTCGCCGGAGTATTGCATCTCCGTTACCTCCTCTTCTCAGTGAGGGAACACTGTCAATTACGTAATACTTCAACTGATTGAGATTTTGGCTATGCATTTCGTTGAAGTGACGGGCTACCGGATAGGAACTATCATTGTTGGTTATTGCCCTTAGATGTTGTAAAATCCTCTTGTGGACTGGGAGGCTAGTACTGCCCACATACCTTAGTCCACAAGAGCATTCCAATACATAAACCGCAAACTCCGTTTTACACGTTAAAAACTTACTGATTGAAATTGGCTTGTCTTTGAAAGGTGTATGGAATGTGGTTTTACTTTCTCCATATTTGCAAGCCTTGCATGCTGTACACCTGACAAAACCTTTGCGTTTTGATAGCCAATTTGTATTTTTAGGGATCTCCGGACTGCTGCTGACCAAATAGTCACTAGTGCTGCACGCTTTTCTAAATGTTATAGTGGGAGAAAGTGACATATTATCCCCTATAATCGGATCACTTTGAACCAGGTGCCAATTTTTCTTAATTATTTTCCTAATGCTATCCCTCTGGTTATTATACGTTTGGATTAGCCTAGGATTATTGGAATTATTGGCTGCATTCTCTGTCATTTTAGTTTTGCTGTTTGAAGGTTTAAATAACAGATCTTCCCTGGATCTAGCTTTCGTGCGTGTTATGGCCTGATCTATGGTTCTTTGGGAATAGCCCCTTGCCAGGAACCTTGATTTACATTCCTGTTGGGCTATTAGCAAATCATCCTCATTGCTACATATCCTACGAATACGTAGCATTTCGCCATACGGTATACTACGCACTGTGTGTTTAGGATGAAAGCTACTTGAGTGCAAAATGGTGTTTCCTGCTGTGGGTTTGCGATGTAAGCGTGTATGTACCTTGTTGGTCTGTACATATATCTCTACATCTAAGAAACAAATACATTCTGTGCTAATCTTGAACGTGAACTGCAAATTCATATCATTTACATTCAATTTGGCAATGAAATTTTCGGCACTTTGCATATTGCCACGCCACACTATAAACAAATCATCTATGTAGCGGACCCACTTGACCACATTTTCTGTCCAAACTTCACTGTATATTGTTTTCAACACCATCGCCTCCCACCACCCCATATGGAGACAGGCGTAGCGGGGCGAAAATCTTGCGCCCATAGCTACGCCTCTCTCCTGGTGGTAGACCTGCTGCTGAAACATGAAGTAGTTATTATTTAGACAAAAATTTGTAAGGTCAATAAGCATTTTGTTATGTACGTGCTATTCAATGGGTCTTGTGCCTAGATAATATTCTAATGCCCTTAACCCACCCTGTGATGGATAGAAGTGTATAAATTGGACACATCCATAGATATTAAAACATAGTCATCTTGTCACTGAAAGTTATGTATCTGTTTAAGGAAGTCTGTAGTGTCTTGTATGAACGATGGCAAAGCCCTCACATGCTCTTGGAGAAACGAATCCATGTAAACCGAAACATTTTCCAATAAGCTTTCTTTCGCAGAGATTATAGGTCTGCCTGGGGGTCTCAGTCTGTCCTTATGTATTTTTGGAATGAAGTATACTACTGGCATTATTGGGTGTTCGTTCTTTAAATACTTCAATTCATCTTGATTAATTAACCCCATCTTCTTCCATGCCACTAGTTTGAAGTATAATTCTTCTTGTTTTGTCTTTACGATGGATTCAGAACTTAGTTTAGAACAGTTGCGGTCTCCCAATTGTCGTAAGGCCTCCTCCATATATTGATGTTTTGGCCAGATGACCACATTGCCACCCTTATCTGAATTGCGTATAACTATGGAGTCATTGTCACGTAGTTTTTTCATTAATTGGTGATATTTCTGCAACTGTGCATTGTGTTTCTTCCTTTGATGTTGAGTTTTAAAATGCAGATTTCTGATTTCTGACGTAATGATTTCATTAAACGTATCTATCGAATCCCGTGACATGATTGGCACAAATTTAGATTTTGTTTTGAAGCTTGTAACAGGTGCAGTATTGATAGTAATATCTAAAGATTCCATAGTTATTTGGGTAGAATCTTCATAAATATTTGTTAATTCCTCATGTTGTTGTAATATGTGGAGGTCACGGAGTAAGTTGATGTCAGAAGCTGCTAATTCGATACCCGTTCTTTGTTGAGTTATTACTGGAGCCTTTATCTGCATTTTGTCTGTCTTCAGATGATACTTTTGAAGTTTTATTTTTCTAATATATTGATATATATCTGCTCTTGTTTGCGGGTAATCGAAATTGCTTTCGGGACAGTATGTTAGCCCTAATTCTAAAAGCTGTTCTTCGGCTTTATCCAAATTGATATTGGCGAGATTTACAATAGAGTTTTCATTTACATTGATATTGTTTATTGATGGCGCCAACCTTTTTTGTTCGATTTCTTGTTTTGGCACTCCCTCCTTCTTTTCCTTCTGTCCCGGCGCCTGATATTTCTCCTTTGTTTATGTAGGTGTTTGGCTTCCTGGGACGGAGTGTCTGGCGCCTTGCCTCCTGTAAAAAATTAAACTCTTCAACTAATGTGTGTTTCCTTTTTTGATATTTGGATGCCCCTGATGTACTCGCATTTGCTTCCGTTTCTGTTTCAACTGAGGAGCTCAAATCTGACACAGAGGATGCTGTTGGAATTTCCCTACTGGATCCAGTCCTGGATCCCGTTTCAGCTCTGAGGTTTGTGTTCCTTTTTGCTGCTTTCGCCGCATCATATTTACGAGAGAAGGTAAAAATTTGACCCTGTTCAAAGTCGTTTTTATCGCGCTGAAATTTGAATGTTTTTCGTTTCTTTATTATTTCTTCTTCCTTTTTTAGACGCGATAACCTTTTCATCTTTCATTTTGTGCTCCGTATTATCACCTTCCAGTGCCCCAATCTTTAAGTTGATTTCATCGATTTGTTTTTGTAAGTCTTTTCTATCTATATCTGCGTACTTTACCAAGATCTCAACTAGTTTCCTGGACGATTCCAAGTTACATTCACCCCATTCTTTCAGCATGTCAGGATGGGGCTATCGTAGCTTGGGGCTAACATGATTCGAAGTCCCCTCGGGATTCTGCCCACCTCAAGATATTTTTAAAGGGACCTATGCTCCCACCATTTTGTTTGTTCGGATTTTGATAATTTTTCCAATTTCTTGTATAATTCTTTTAAACTCGTGCAGTTTTCGTCATGGCCTTCCCTCCCTACTTGACCTTGGATCTGTATACTGGCTGTCTCTGAAAACATTTCCTCTGCCGCCTCTTCTCTCTCTCTCGCTCTCCCTCGCAGCACGTCGGCGGCCATTCTGTAGCACTGCCCTGTAAGCGTATGTACTTTGATCCTTAAAATATGTTAAGGTGATGAGGTAAATCGGGGGGGGGGGGGGATTATATATATATACACACATTCCAAGTGCACCAGAAAGTAAAATGACATTGACAGCTTGCAGTAGACTGGCGTAAACGCAGTTTGACTGATCGATGAAGCAGAGGTCTTAAGTAATCTGTGTTTTTTCAGCAGTACACACTGAATGTTTCCAGACACTAACCTATTTCAAAATGGTGTCCGCTCAACTGATTTTCTTTAAATTACCTTCCCATAGCTACCCTAATTTGGAGATTCCTATGTTCTCCCACCACGGAAGCCACTGAGTGCTGCTGTCTCGTGGAGCAGCGTTCCCCACCAAAGCGGGGTCTCGGGTGGATACGGTGGGAGGGATCCAGACAGCAAAGTGCTCAATCCCAATAAGCCAGGGACATGTTTGAGGCTGGTGGTAAATTTATACGCCTATATGGGCTATAAAGTATATCTAGGACCCTGGACGATCCAATACTTTTCAACTCTGGGGTTTCTGATTGATCATTTGGGTCTGCGAATAGACAGTCATTGATGTTTATCATTGGCTAGCCAGATAGTACAGCTGAACATCTGTCAGGCACAACCCCTGTCGTAAGGTGATGGGACACATTGGCTAAAGGTGGTATGAGCGTGTCCACATCCAACCCTCTATAAAGAATGAAATGGAGGACTACAGGGACTGAATCATGGTATCCTGTATCCCATATGGGTAGTTCTGCAGCACATAAGGTAGTCGAGGAAGTGAAATCATTTTGAAGAGTTCAACCCTACCAGCCACGGCGAGTGGCAGATGTCTCCACGCCGTCTTGCATATTACGGTTCATCAGAGGTTCCATGTTTAATTCCCAGGCCTGCTGGCGGGTGCGGGCAATTTGCATTCCCCAATATTTAAAATGACCCTTTGCCTCCCGCAAAGTGGTTTCCTCTGTTGTTTGGTCAACATTTCTGCATTTTGGCCCACTTTGTTTCTTCCCAGGTTTCTGTAGCATGTCCTTTTTATAGACTTTTTTTAATTCCTGTTTCTTCCTGACGTTTCCGGGAGGCTGCTGTCGGGCCTGATGAGCACCCACCTGTTCACTTTTGTGAGTGCTCGCTCACGCTGCCAGGGGTTGTCATGGTCTGGTCTAGTCTCTTGCGTGATCCTTTTACAGCTTTCCCCTAGATGTTGCTTTCTCAAATTCAGCCAGGCGTGTCTCACTTTCAACAGCCCCTCCTCTGCAGGGTGAGTGTAGGCGCTTTACCACTACACTGAACGTTGACTCTTCTATTCCTGTTTCTAGTTCTGTTCTCAGCCTCTCTGTGTACTGTACAACAGTGCAGACTAAGTGTAGCTCTGTTTGGCCAACCTCCTTAAAACTTGGTAGTCGGCCAAATGGAATTAAAACTAAGAGCTGAACAGGAGGCACTGCACCTAGGCCCTGCTGCAGGCTGTCTTCTAACTCGACCACTCCATCCCCTGCACCTCAGCACACTTACTGAGGGTGAAACAGGAGCTGCCCCCACAGCAGGGTGTCCTATCTTCACCCAATGCTGCCTTGTGAGCGGGCGCAGAGCAGTCACTGCACAGCACCAGCAGCGTTGGACAAAAGGTGAGTAGTGGCTCATGGTCGGCCATTTAGCGACCCGACAGGCAGGAGGTTAAAATCTAATTCTGAGGCCAGCATGGGAGATGAGGCCACTCGCCATTGTCTCCGGGAAGGGGCCCCTTCCTTTCACAGCGGGTACAGGGTGGGCAGCGCAGTCCAGACTTCAAGGTGGGAGCCTCTCTACTGTGTGTCCAACATTTTCCTCTCAGAATAATATTTTAGCACTGTGATCAAATGGTAAACTAGATTGGAAGTTTCGTAAGAGGTAATTACTAATCGTATAGTGCTTTAGTTGATTGGCAACACATTGTTCCAGTGATGGCCAAGCACCTCTAGGTCAGTTTAAATTTCTTGAGGAGCGAGAGGTTGGGAGTAAGCCCTGGTTGAGGCAGGAGATTTGATTTGTAGCTACAGAGGGGAGAGAGCATTTTGTTTCTTGGCTATAAGTATTGGGTTACATTCTGAGGAGACATTTTATGGTTTGATTTTTTTGTAATTACATTTTCAAACGTTTCAGTAGTAGTGGTAGTAGAGGGATTTTTCTTTGTGAAATGCATATTCTGGCATATGGCAGTGTGTGGCTAGCCTCCTCCTCACTGATTGCCATGACTTGATGAAGTGAAAGGCTAGGCTTCTGCCTTTAGTTTCTGTGAGTGGAGGTGGGGCCGTCTCAATGGATTGATTGTGTAGGTTCTTTTTAATTCGTATACGGGGCGATTCGGCATTCTAATCAGTCGCCATTTGGAGGAGGAGGCTTTGTTGTGATGTATATTGTTTGAAAGGTTTCTTGGCAGTTATGAGTTTTCGGGGGGGTGGTCTCCTTTTGGGATACTTGTATTATTTTTCATCCTTTCTCTAGTGGAAGCTGAAGTCTTCAGGAAGATCTGATCACAGGACCAAATGAGTTGATCTGTGCTGCAGTTCTAAAAACTGCAAGGAGCTCTTTTCGTTCACAGGAGGGCCAAAGATGTTGCAAGAAAAGGAAAATTATGAGTTGGTATGTGGCTAATTCTTCTGCCGTGTTTCACAGTTTTGTCTTATTAATACACCATGATTCTGGCCAAGCAGTGAACCTCCATTAGTATCAATCGGCAACTAAAAGGTGACAAGTTAGAAAGGGCCTGCCACTGTGCAACACCATGTGTGGCATATCTATTTTTATTTAGTAACTCTTAATGCATTTGAGATAGAAAAAAGTTTTTGTTGAATTCTGCAAATTAATGCAGCATTCGATGGATTATGTGAAAAGTGCAGTAAATTCTTAATAATGCGTAAATGTTGCAGAATTCCAGTGGTCCTAGATGTCGGATGTTTAGCTTCAGTGGTTTTAGTGTTGTGTTGGTGATCGCCACTGTGAAGCACTGGAAAATGAAGGTGGTAAATGAGTTGATCTCTTTGCTTTTAATAGACTTCCTGTCTCAAAGGGTAGTTCCCACTTACCCACATGCCACCACCTGCATCTCCCTATAGCAGCTCCTCCTCTCTCCTCCCCCCTCCCCCACCCCCCCCCCCCATGCCCAACCTGCTTTCTCAGTTCAGAATGTTGTCATAATGGTAAGATAACAACCAATAGTAGTTTCAAAAAAGAGGGGTTTGTCTCAGAAATCGCAAGGCCTTTGTTATTGGGTGGATTATGCAAAGTTGTCGATGGACCTCAGAAGTGGGGGATACCCCTTTCCCACTGGAACATTAAGCATCACGTTGATTCCGCAGACTAGGACCGCATTGATCTTTTGAGAGACCGCATTGCAAATATATGTATGTTCTTAACCAGGTAGTGTTTTATTTGCCATGTATGATAAAATAATACTTAACAATATTTTGGCACAGCTTCTTTACTTGTCCTCTTGAGGAATCCCCAAGCCTGCGTGATGGGAGGGGACGAAACACGTGTTGGCTGTCAGTTTTTGCTGGTCCAGTGTTTGGCTCAGCAGTTTGGTTTAACTACAAATAAACCAGTATATCTCAGTTACTACTTGGTTCTATGAACTTTTAATTCGAAATACGCACAATATGAAAAATAACTCTATTCTGACCTCAATTTCCTGTGAAACATCCAATAGTAGTATGGGTTTATCTAGCTTTCTGTGAGTGCAATAGCAGCAAAGATTGTAGTCCTCAATGAGGGCAGGTATGGATGTGGCAATGGAAACAAAGGGACTGGTATGTAGAAGGGTAGCTATAATGTGCTAAAAATGTTCGAGCTAGCTAGAATTGGAGAGGAGATTACACTGCTGAGGCTATTTGGGGGAGTGGAGAGTGCTTAGACAGCTTTCAGTTAGTGCATGGAGATGATCAGTTTGTGCAGTTTAGAAGAGTTGGTGAGATTTTATTCTGGCCTACATGAGACTGTAGTGGAGTGATGGGCATGGAGTGGTACCTGAATTGACTAGCATTGATCATAATCGGATTGTGTTCTGTTGTACCTTTTTGTAGGACTGGTCACCTCGGCCTTATTAATTTTTCTGACCGCTGCAATGTTCAAAGTGATGTATTATAATTAAGGCTCCCTGTTTTCCGTTTTTACGGATTTTTACAGATAAATACAGACAGAAAACAATGTGTTTTCTGTCTGCATTTATTTTTAAAAGTGGATAAATACAGAAAATGGTGCTACTTTTAAGTGACTCTCCGTGCTGTCTTTCATGAATTAAAGCCCAACAGCTGAGCAGATGGACAGCATGGGAAATTAAAAAACAGGAAGAAATTTCTTTGAATAACAGCATGCGTCAATACACATTTGTGGTATAATGCTAGTATTTACCAGTGGATGTATTGCTATGTAATATTTGGCAACTTAAATAGCTAAAACACGACAGACATCAAAGTATGAGTGCGCATCTATCAGTTAAATAAATATGGAAATGTACAGTTTTACACCTTCATTTATATGCAAAACAAAAAATAAATATGGATAAATACAGATAAAATGGACAAAAAATAAATATGGATAAATACAGATGGAAATGTTAAACAAATAAATACCATAAAACCGGGAGTCCTAATTATAATCTTAAGTGAGCTCTGTGGTAAAACTCCATGTATCTGGTTCGTACCTGGTATTACTCTGGTTTAGAACTGTGTACCCTTATGCAGAGGTTCCCCTGGATTTGAACTTCAGCCAGTGCGGACTTTGGTGGCTCAAATGCCAATTCGTCTTACTCATGTTAACTGTCGTACGTGGATTTTCAGCGTTGAATTGATATTTAGTTTTTATGATTCTAGAAGAGCTGTAGGAATTTGGGCCATGCTATTTGCAAGCCCTACTGATTTGCAAAACTACTGTAGGGACATCGTTGGAGGTACTCAGATTTCCTATCCCGACTTTGCCTCTAAGTTTAACTCCTCCATTCCCTCCCACCCCCACCCCCACCCCCACAAAGCCCTCTCTCTGAAGTTTCTACAAAGTATCAGAATGTTCTGTGCTTGGATGTAGGACTCACTTTTTCCACTTGACTTTTCCCAAGTATGTTAATCTGTAGTTTTAATATTCTGAGCCTTTTATTTTATTGCTCTGTGATGTCTTCTATACCTCCTTCAGAGAGTGCAATGCACCTAAATCTAATAAAATTGCACAAATGATCCTCGTGGTCCAGGAACAATTTTCCGAGTGGGGGTGCTGCCATCACTGTTACATCACTGAAATCTTAGGGATTCTGAAAAATCCAAGCGTTTCACAGAGCGCGAGTATAGCAATGAGTCCTGCCCATTCAACAGGAGAGTGGTAAGGATGTGGTATGTAGCCGTGGTGCAGTTAGAAGCACTCTCGCGAATACATTAATATAGCATGGTGTGGCAGTGCATTGTCATTTACAGACCTCGTATTTTCCATTGAAATGGCCACTACATTTTCAGACGTGTAGTTTTAATGATAAAACTATATAGTGCACTAACGACATTGTGCAGGAATCTTGTTTCAGGGACTATCGTTTGCACATCATCAAGTACAATATCTCGATTTGATCCTATAAAGAATCTTTGATTCCATCACACTTCAGAGTTGCAAAAACAGTGATTTAATTTCTGCTTTCTTGTACTGGTATATTTTGAAATTTGTACACTTATGTGTTTTTTATTTTATTGTTAGAAAAAAATTGACATCCTACAGATTTCCCTTCCACACGCCTTGTACTCCAGCAAGATTGTCACATAGTTCACTTTTACCAAATCCTATCACTGTAATCAGAAGAAAAAAAAAGAAAATGCCTATCAATGTTAAACTAATAAGCAGCAATTTGTTAGAAGTCCAAGCCTGGCATTTGTCCTCTGGCTTTCAACACACAGCAAATATAAAAAGATCAAGACAACATTTCAAAGCATTTTTATTGCTCTTTCACCTTTCAAACTGTAGCATGGTTTTGTCTGGGAGCTGAAGCACCCCCTGCACCCATACTTCCAGCGCCTGTTCGCCTTGCAGGCGTTTGTTTATTCTGGCTAACGCTTCCCTCCATTCTTTTTCTTACCTAATGTTTATTTTCATAACCCGAGTTTGGTCGTCACAAGCATTTAGCAGCAACGTGAATATGGAGCATGCGCTATCTACAGGACATGTATGCGAGTTGCTCTGCATTTTGACCAGAAGGTAAATAGTGTCATTTGATCTCATTTCTCTTTTTGACCTTTTTGATTCTGCAGTGTTTACATCTAACCTACCAGAAAACGTAGCTGCTTGGTTGCGAAAGACATTGTGGGTGTACCAAGAGCATGCAGGGGTTGGCTTTCATTTCCCTTTTATTTGCTTGCTTCTTATTCGTGCCCCAGTTGGTGTCTTGTTTGCTCCTTCCATGGAGCATAGCCTCTTTACCTTCTCTTTTGATGTGCTTTCTTTTGTGGTTCCACTGCTTGCTTTCCAAGCAGTCCTTTTTTGTTGTTGTTTTTTTTGTTAAACATTTCATGGGCGTGCATGTGTTCTAGCTGGCTCATTTACTTTGCTCACCCTGCACTCTGTTACTCTAATCACCTTTGCACTTTTCCACACCCCCTATATATTGTGCTCGCACTTGTCGTCCTTTTGCTTTCTCACCCATTCTCTTCTCCCACACCCATTGCACATTGTTATGTTATTACAATTTATACAGCGCACGAATACCAAATGGTGTCTTGACGCTAACAGTCTGGAAGTAAGCCAGTGCACTATTCGTTAAATAGCCAGGTCCTAAGGGCTTTACGAAAGGATGTTAAGGATGGAAGACTTCTGATGGAGAAAGGGAGGGTGTTCCAGAGGTTCGTAGCACCCACAGTGTAGCATTGCTCTTGCCCATTGCTTCTCCCCCACACACTCCCTCCCAGCCATACTTTAAAAAAAAAAATTAAACTTTCGCACATTCTTATGTATTTGCTGGTCCATCTTGGGTCTGCAAATAAAAAGGGGAAAAAAAGCGACTCGTTTTGTAGGTGCTTCCATGTATTGTGTGCCTCAAAGACTTTGTGTCTGTCGCTGTCCCTCCCACCCCCTCCTTATTTGACCAGGCCACACAGTATCTGGGATGCTGTACAGAAAGGCTATTAAAAAAAAAAACATTGGCAAATGTCAAGTAAGAGAAGTGTCCGTATTGTGCTGTTGTAAAAGAGCTCTCACCTGTTCTACTGTCAAATGAAATTCTTTATCGTCAAACTAGTTTTGCCCGTGTCGGTATCAAGTAACTGAATGAATTGGAGCTTCAGCAGGCAGCTACGGTAAATGCCTATAACTTTAAAGAGACCTTTGGCGTTGCTAGTGGATTAGCGTAAGCGCTCAGCTGATGAAGCATCTACATTTGTCAATTCATGTTGCTTGATTAAAAAATGCAAAGTTGGCGGCTTTATTCAGTGTTTTCGATGTTCCTTCTGTCACGCATGAGCTTGCAGTATTGTTTTTATTTTTTGTAGTTTGGGTCAGTGCTTTAAGTGGGATCAAAAAAGTGCAGGGCGTTGGGGGGTGGGGCCTTAAAAGGGGCGTGGTGTATGAAATCAAGGGCATAGCTTAAACATGTAAACTACATTTTTGTGATTTCCATAATGCGCCACCCGACAAGTATTTTGTTGCCTCTCTGAGCTTTCTGTTAATACATCCAGATAAATAACACAACTGACATACACCTAACACCAACGAGGATAATGGGCTTTGTCAATGGTTAACTGTTTAAGACAAATGAGTAACAACAATAATTGTTGTCCATAATTAATATTGAAAAAATGAATTTGACACTGAATTCAATATCACTGAGGCCTGTGAAAGGGGTAGTGGTCTTCAAAGTGTCTCAATAACTCCTATTATGTTCACTCTGGATATAAACGTCCTTTTTATCTCCACATCTGCTTATCTTGCACATCTTCTTCAGCATCCTCTTTTCACTCTCTCAGTGCACTACCTCGCATCTCCTTAACTTCAACACCCCCCCCAAACACACAAGGCACCCAATAACCTGTACGTTTTGTATTTTCTTTTACTTTGTCAATATTTTGACAATAGCGTACCTCCTTCACAGGCACACGTTTCCACAGAATCACAATTGCACCCGGAGCACATGACCACTTCTCCTTGCTATCTGCGCAGCGGCCAAGGATTGGATAACTATGTATTCTGAATACCCTTGACAGGCACTGTAACAAACTCGCACTGCCTTCAGTCTCCACTGCAGAGCTCTCAGTCGTGGCCTGCAAGAACACCTGAATGGGACTTAGCTCAAAGTAAGTACTGCACAAAAGTAACTTGCAACATGAAAATCAAAATACAGAAACACAACATCCTGGAATTGGATGCAATATTAAGTCAAACGTGAAATACACACAGATTCTATTTCTGACATGGATTACCTTAGCATTTTTTTACATTTGCGGTCCGAAGTTGATAAGTGTTTTTGGCAGTAGAGTTAAGGACACGTCAATGTCGGTTTTTATTACTATCTTGTCTTAAACCCCGGGGAGGGGGGGGGGGAGGGGTAGAAACTCTGCTCACTTAAAGCCCTGGTTGTTGATTTATTGGACTGATGCTAAAGCGTGCCACGCCTACAAGGGTAGGGAATAACTGTTCAACTGTGGTAGAGGAGCAGTGAGGAAGATGTTTGCAGTTGTGGGTTCAACTGTAATAAGAGATCTAGTTTGGGGTACTTAATCCTGTCCACCTGTAGTATGACAGGAGCTTGACTTGGTTTTGTTGAACGAACACATCCTGTGACCTGCGTGTTCATGTTATGAACTGTAAATAAATGTGTATATAGGTTTGCGTTCCCTTTCTGTGATTGCTGCTTAATTTGGGTGTATGATGGCAAAGACAGACCATCGCTGGGAGGTGGAGAGTAGTTCAAAGGAGAAGCACTTTGTGGTCATCTCAGTAAGACATGGTGGAAAGAATGAAGGTTAGTTGATGCTGCAGAGATGGGATATTCTTGTCCACAGATCACTATGGATCTTAAATTTTGCTTTATTGAAAAAAATATCGATGGATCTCAAACATTTGCTAGCAACAAAATGTTCAACAAACTACAAGAAAGAATAGAACGTATTGCCAATCCAGGTACTCCCTGGAATAGCTGCTTTTCACTGGTTGATTTCTGTTCAAGATCCAGTGAAACGCTAAAGCTGCCACTTGGATGATAAAACCTATCTAAATAGCATGTGAGTCGAGGCCAGCTCACAGTGTGTAGATGTGTACACACTGGGTAGAGTACACAAATATTAGTGAAAACTATTCATAACCTATGATTAATACAAAAAGATGCCTGTGGTTGACCTTCAGATCTTTAGACTTGTTCAAAGGCTGATGCATTGCTAGGTTGGTAACATGTATGCAAGGTGCATTTGCAGGCATGCACAAATAACTGCGTGTGGAGCTGCACCAGGCAGGTGTAGGCTTATAGCTGGTAGTTGTGTGAATGAAGAGTGTTACAGGCTGCAGGTAGGTAACACTCGTAGCCTTCCAGCTTGGTTCAGACACCAGCTCGAAGTAGAACTAGCCACAAGAAACAGTTGTAGGTCCATTGCTTGGTGGTAATGAGAGCTGAGACAGTTACTAGCCACAATCGGTTGTATTAGGTCCACGACAAGCTTCTGATACAGGTGGACAAGCAGTGCTGAAGGGTGCAGGTCCCACGTGGCAAACCTAGCCTTAAGTGACGTGGCTTGTATATTACTGGCCGTAGAGAGCAGCCGTGGACTTATGACTTGGTGATTATGTGGGTAGAGAATTCAAACAGGTCTCTGTTAACCTTCTTTAAATGCCTACCTCGTCCTTGAGCTTGGTCACTAGAACGTTCAGCTGCTCCGAGTCACCAAGGTCACTCTTATCCAGGGGTTCGCATATCGGGCCATGCAGTTGGTCTGCTTTCTGCAGATAAGTCTCTGCTGAACCCTGGTGGTGAAGGCCAAGTCATAAGGTCACTCCGCCATTCCCTTGTTCATCATGGCTTTTGGCCGCCTGCAGGTTTTTGCCCAGCCATCAAAGGGGAATACTGGGCAGAATGGGTAGAATGCTGTCTAGATCAGGAATGATGACTGCATCAGTCACAGGGCCTTTGTGCGCCACAGTCCAGAGTCACTGCATGCTCTGGATGTCCCACAGCCTGACTGTCTCATCATGAGGCCCAGAGAGCAGCAGATGACCATCCATGGACACAGGCTGGCACGTCACCTGGTTCCTGTAACTGTTGAATATTTTGTTGCTCTCCTCAGTCTGGAAGGGTCTGTCTCGCTGAACCGGCCGAGCACAGAGGTCAACATGGAATATGGAGCCGTCGCTGCCCCCCACAGAACATATGGTAATCTGAAGGGCCAAGGACCACTGCCATGATCCTCCTGTGAAACACAGTGGACATCAAGAGGTCCCAGCGTAGATCGAAAGCTTGGCCGTCTGATCGAGGGAAGATGTGGCTGCTCTTGCCAGGGCTTCGCCAGAGACACAGTGCAGGTCTGATGGGAAGGGTGTGCCGAGCCCAGACATGGAGGGACTTTGGACGCTGAGACTGCTCAGTATTCAAGACAATGTAGAGGCTCCAGACTAGTGCTAGGCTGTCTTTGACCCAGACAAGAATAGCTGTTGTCATCAGTGAAACCGAGGCGAGTGAGGTCATGGTAGTGTTTGCTCAGAATGACCAGGAGCGCCTCAGAAGAGACCTCCCACAGGTAGGCTGCTTTCAGCCATGACTGCTGTTGGGTGGTGGCCATTTGGAGAAGCCGCCAGGCAGTGTACCAGCCCTGGGCAGACTTTCTTCTGCTGCAGTTGTTCCGGTCACCGCAGCTCCCACACGTTGATGTAGCTCTTGACCGGCTGTGCCCCGAGCAAATGCTCCCCGCCCAGCAGTGCCAGAGCCCCGAGCCAGCCCTGTAAAAGGAGCCCAGTCGTCAAACCCGACTGCAGCTCGCAGGCCGAGAGCGGGAGCCCGGCATCCTAGGAGAGGGCCAGGGGGCTGCCCGGGGTCTTGGAGGGAGAGTTCCCCACAGGTCACTATGGATAATGCATATAATACCAAAAATCTTTGAGGGTAGTTAACCATGTCAGTGTTGTTTCCTCTCTATACATTGGCCCCAAGAATGTAATTGAGGTTAATCGACTGACCATGTTGTAAAATTAGAGCTGTGCATCAACCCTGCTCCAAGCACACCCCTCTCCAACCCCCCCTCCCCCAAACAACCTTATAAGTAGTTTCACACCAGATGAGAGTGACCGAAGTGTAAACCTGAGTCATAAGTGCAACATCACATTTTCCAATCACAAGTCCTATTGTAGGAGGGAATGAGTGGGTGGTGGGAGGCTGCTGCTTCGAGGTTAATTAAATGAGGTATGACGGCACAGATGTAGTGGTGGAAGGATGAGCAACTGAAATTTTAGCGAGCTTTATAGCAGTGCAAATGTTCTCAGCGAAAACTCTCTCATAAGAAAAAAGCAATGCTGACAATTGCTGCGCATTAAAGACTGATTTATATGGCTGTGAGGAGTACATTTTTAATTTTTTTTTATGCAAGTTGGTGACCAGATAATTGCCATTTCAAAATGTATAAAGTATTGATATTGTTTCACGGAAGTTACATCTATACTGCCATAAGAAATATTGGTGCTGCTGGGGCCCCCTATCCACTAAAGTTTCCTTCATGATTTCACATCAGTGCAAGGGAAAGTAATCAGATACGTGTGGCCCAAATGCCTTGGTTCCCCTCCTGCTCCTAAAAAACAAGTAAAGAGTCTGGGAGTATGGATCGACTGCAATCTTGACTTCAGAGAGCAATCACGCATGGTGGCGGCGAGTGGTTTTGGTTTACTAAGAAAGTTCAGAAAACTACTCCCTCTGCTTCCGCATTTGGCGTGACGTCTGTTGGTACAGGCCTTGGTGCTTTCACGGCTCGACTATGCCAACGCTCTGTATCTGGGAGCTCCCCAGGCCACCATTAAAAGACTGCAGACAGTGCAGAACTGCGCAGCCCGGATACTCCTGAATATTCCTAAACGCTCCTCGGCAAGGCCGGCTCTTGCCACCCTTCATTGGTTGCCTGTCCAGGAAAGAGTGCAATTTAAGGCCCTCTGTATCACCCATAAATCTTTTTTTGGGAAAGGCCCGCCTCTTATCCGTTCCTGGAGTAAACCTTATGTACCCAACAGAACTCTCCGATCGGGGAAAAAAGGATTGGTTTGTGTACCTAAGATTAAACGCGCACGTAGTGGAGGTCGACTGTTCACATACAATGCATCTAGACTCTGGAACAGTCTCCCTCTATACATACGTTATGAATCGGAACATCTTAAGTTCAGAAAACTTTTGAAGACCTTTCTTTTTCACTAGTTTTCTTTCAGCTTACTTCTTGTAGCCTACTGGACCACTAGCGCTGAGATGCCCCTGGGTAATCATGCGCTCTATAAATGTTCATTCATTCAGTCTTATCAATATATTTTAGCATGGTTTCAAATCATCCGAATGACTCCTACCATGCTTTTTCAAACTTTGAAGGTCAACCAATGCTGTTGTCACCCCCTTTGACTTTATGCACCTTTCAAGATTTTTATACCAGCAATTGACAATTTGTTTTCTCTGAGCTGGCCTACCACAGCTAGTTTTTTGCCAATATTTTTTGGGGTATTTCAAAATTCCCCCTTGTGACCTCCCCCCCCCTCCAAAAACAAATATACCTACAATACTAGATACCGGGGGCAGCACATCAGGAGCACCCACAAGGCCTTTCCAAATTTGTTACAGCTTCAGGCATTGCCATATATATTTGATGAAATATATACTCCTCATGAACACATTCCATACAAACCAGCTGTTTCGTCTAAAAGGCAGATGCAGGTTTTGGGATTACTAAACGCTGTATTCAGAATTTTAAAGTGAGTCACCGGAAAACCAGGCTACATGGCAACCTTCCTCTGGTACAGAAGTGCCTCCAGCATTTATCTTCTCTTAACTCCACCAAGTCGTCCTCTCATTTTTTTCCCTCCAGTTTGGTGAGCGAGTTTAGCATATTTGTCTACATCTTATGTTGATTGCTTAAATATTGTTGATCGTCACTACCATTTCCCTAAGTTTTCTTCTGAGACGGTCTAAATTTGTGAAATTTTGGTGGAGCTTTTTTATTTCTATATATTAGAATTATGTAGAGTAAACTGTGCAGTATCTTCTATCAATAGCATTGTGGGAAAATTCAGCATTCAAGTATATTAAAATACAGTTTTTCTTAGACATTCTCATGTAAAAGACATGAAGACTAATAATATCAAAAAGTTTCACTAATGTAAAGATCTACTCCAAGGAGTATTAAAAAATGTATGTCCTAGCCGTGCAAGTCACCCTTTAAAAGTAGCCATTTTGGACTGTTCGTCTAATCTTCTATTGGAGTAACTATTACTCTTAAAGATTGAATTGAAAGAATCTCAGAATGCTTGCCTTCTCAAATGTAATCAAGCCAATTGTCTTACCATCTGCCCAAAAAATGTTCTAACCTATGCTTGATACTGCCCTCACCCGTTTTGCATTATTCAGGTTGAACAACTTCAGTTTCCTCATTTCATAAGAAATCATAAAGAGGAGGGCTGGGGTCCCCCTGGGTAACATTTTCATGCATGTATCACTGATACGGATATCCAGGAGTGAACCTCTAGTCACTCCATTGGGCTGTTTTTGGGGCTATCAAGATTGGAGACTGTCCTGCTGTGATAGACTGGCCTCTGGAGGAAGAGCCCAACAAAGGAGTGGACACTTCAAAGTCGACAACCCTCAAATCAAGCACTTCAAAGACACTAAAACAAATGTGCGTCTGAAAATTGACAATATGGGAGGCTTAAGCTCCCCTTTTTTTGTAGACAAACTGTACATCAACGTGGAGAAGCTCAGCACAAGTTCTGCCTCTTGCACCCAGGACTGGGTACTCCTAATGGGTTGGGGGTGGGGGGGGGGGGCATTATCCAGGAGACTCAAGAACATTTGCCTGGAGCACCAGATTCTGTCTAACCCATGACTAGTGGGCCCTGTGAGAAGGAGATTGCCTTGAGGGACCGAGGTCCAGCGGTGGTCCTACCGAGAGAGCCCCGGGAGCGGAGTGTGAGATTCTTCTCCCTCCGAGTGCCGATCGGGTTATCTTCCCAGGTGCACTGTGACTCCCGCTCCCCCCACATATACTATGTGGGGGCCATGGAGAGGACTGTACCGCTGCACGAATCTGGCTGCTTGCCTATGTGTCATGTGACACCTTGCCCCCGCTGTCGGGAGGGGGCCAAGGTTGAGAAGGGTCAGCGCTCTGGTGCTGTACTGCCACGAAGGGAGGGCTATTGCTCTTAGTAGTGCTGGGACCAAAAGAGGGCTGTCATCTTATCTATGTTGCCAAGTGATCCACGTATGTCTGGTGGGGATCGTAGAGAAGACTACAGGCTGCCGCCCTCTGTGCGCTGTGAAGACCTCCTGCATGTAGGGAGGTGGCCAAAGTCCAGGAAGGGGACCATCGCCTTATTACAGCATACATCCATAATCCCCAGCAGGTTATGACCTGCTGAGTTGGAACAAAGTTTCATCTACCTGAGGCCGGGAGCACCCAAGATCCACCCCTGGACCAAGAAGACTACTTTTGCCGAATTGGAGGAGCGCTATGGACCTGTGCCGCTGCAGATTCCAGAGTTCTGTCACTGCTGGGCTCAGAATATGTGCCTTAGGAACCGAGACTGCCAGCCCAGTGAGTGCTAGTAAGACTGATGCCAGGCCGTTGGGCCGTGAGGGAACTTGTTTTGACTGACGCACCCAGGCGCAGGGACACGTGGACGTCTGCTAAAAGTCCTCCTAGAACTTCTAATACTTGAACTCACTAGTAGGGCCTAGCTTGGATCGCCCCACACTGGAATGGGGAATAACCATCTGTTGACTGGGAAATTGGTCAGGAGTTGACCTGGGTAACTCTAACGGGCCTGCCTTAAGACTGTGTGTATTATCTGACATTAGTTGTATTGAACTTTGTTAGTAGATAAATATCCCTTTTTGCATGAAAGCTAGTATTTGAATAGACCATTATTTATTAGGGTTGGTGAGCGTATTTTGAGTTGTCTGTGCTCGCCCTACACCTACCTCCTTCCCGGGAAGCCTTGGACTGCTCGACGTACGCTACCAGAGAGTTGGGTGCTGAAGGACTACTTGGCCCAGTTGCTCAGGATCCATAGTAAACCGGGCCCCGGGACATTCAGAGTAAAAGGCCTCACCCACCACAGTTGGGCCCAGTAACTCTTGCTTGCACCGTGGCCCTCTGCAAGGGGTTCTGACCATCTCACTGACTGTAGTATGGAATATCGAGGATAATGTCAAGGTCACACAATATGGTGATGAGAATATTGAGGAGCAAAATATCGAAGGGAGGTATATACAGGTCTATACAGGGGGAGGTATAGATTCACTATTTTTAACTCCACATATACATACCTAGAAAATGTATATAAATCATCAAGGTATGTATCTGCGGTGTTGGGTATAGAAAATATATACATACTTACCTGTTGATATTTTGGTCCTAGATATTCTGGCCATCATATTGTGTGACCTCAGTCTCCTCCCCCGCCCCCCCCCCCCCCTGTATTCTGAAACCACACCTCCTTGACCTGTGTATCTGAACCTTCGAGATTGAGAATAGGGCTTTATCCCACTCTTGTTATTAAACGTCTGTTCCCAACTCGCTTGCCCAAGTGTTTGGCAGTTTAAGAATACATCCATATACACATCCTTTGTATGTGGAGGACACCACCATATCAAAGGATAATTAAAGAAGTAGCAGTTCAGTGGTACCTCCTGGCTCTATGGGGTAGAATGATGCCCAGTTGTCTTCTATCTGTGTTACCTAGGACTATACGCAAAGTAACATTTAATGTATGAGGCTGTCTATTGGGGACTTCTAGTGACGCTGGATTACTTTAAGGGAGGGGGCAGGTTATTTTAGTCACTAATCCATCCTCCAAAATGAGCCCGAACCAGAATCTGAAACGAGTTAGGCCATTTCTCCACATTTTAGGGCATTTATGAGGGTATATTTTATTTACCTCTGATAGCTACACCGCATATTGAGCGCCAGCTTTTCCCATTTGTGTGTAGACTTGCCAACTGATGCTGTGGCCGAACAATCCAGTCTTAATCTTGGAGGCATTGGGGGGTTTGGAACTGGCTTACTGTTTTAGACCATTAAGATTTTTCAGGTCTGAACTAGATTTTTAAAGTGCTATCGCTTTTTATTTCCTACAGCAAAATGTAGAACAGCAAAAATAAAGTTAAACACAAAAACCGAGTCCCACAGCCTTGAATTGCCCAGACAGTTGTATCGTACTCTCTCGGTAAGGCACTATAGAGATGGTGTTATTCTTTGAGGGGAGATCGTGTCTTCTCTGCTCCTTCTGAAATCTTCTATCTCTGTCCTTAGTACGGCTTTATTTACGGTCCCCCAGTCAGGGGGCACAAATGTGGCGGTGGGATGAGATTGTATATCAAGTATGCTCTGATATGGCTGCCCTTTGTGCTGGTTTCTCAGCTGACCTTGGTGTAAATGGGACACCAGTTTAGTGGCTTTGCGCACGTGCGAATAGGAATCTGCCAAATGTAACCAATCACAGCCTGTTTTAAACACAGTTTTGAGGTTCTAAGAACTCTTCCAAAAGTCAAAGTGCTATTGTCCAATAAATGGAGCTTCTGAGACTGGTGCTCAGTGACAAACGGACAGGAGCTCCCAACTCATTTTAACTGGAGACCAGTTAATGCCACATCCGGTCTCAAATCACAATTTAAAGCTTGGAATACTGCACTAGTATCTCTTGAACGGCTGAAATGAGGGTCGAAGTTTTCAGATGGTGGTGACACCCATGGAATGTGAGGCACTTATGAGACCTGCGGGTTCCTGCTTGAAAATGGGGAGGTATGGTTTAGGATCTAGTCCAACGTCACGTTTCAAATGCAATCTCTCCAGAACCGCAGATTATACAGAGATGGTTCAAACCATTGAGGATGCAAGGTGACTAGCCTCTTCCAAAGGAACAAACCACGATAACCGTGAAGCAGAAAACCCTTGTGTTATCCTCGGGCTCCCTCTCTATCTGGAGGATTGTCGATCAGGGGGGGGGTCACGGTTATCATTCAGGATTCACATGGTTTACCTGGTGGGCTTTTTTAAGTTCAGCAGTCTGTGCAACCTGATGTTTGCACGTGATTCCCGGACCCTTCTTGGTTTCTGAGGGCTCTGCTGATACCCGGCGTATCCCTGTCTTGTGTCCATAAAATTTGGGCTAATGCCAATTATTTTTGTTGTATATAGCAGAAAGCCGGAGATTCTCCTGCTGTTGTATACTCCATTTGAGTTGGTCAGTACCTTAAAACCCTCCCAATCCCTGAACCAGTGAGGACTGCACGTAACCTGTACCTTATTCCCAGCTCCGAGCTTTCCTTTGAATACCGGGTGTTGGCTTTTCCTCATGTGGTACATTTCAATCTGGACAGTCTTTCGAGTATCTCCCCCTTGTTAGTGGACATTTAGTGCATGCAGTTGTATTACTGAGGCTGTTTGTTGCTCCACGGAATATCTGAATATATCTCGGGCTTGAGGGCTACGCTGTGGGCCATTGAGCAATGGGAGTGGGGTTTTAGTGTTGAGACGCAGGATCATGGTTCAGGCCCACAGCAGAGACTAGGGCGCCGAACTCTAGACCCTGGCAAGAATAACTACCACTTGGAATTCTACACGTGACGTGGTCCACGGTTATCTGACCAATTGCGTATCACAGCACATGTTCATTTTTCCAAAGTGCCTTCGTATAAAGCTGGGCACCAGGAGTCTTAACAAAAAAACCAGGCAATTCATTCCATTGCCTTGCCCCTTTAAGGTTGCGTATCGTAGCTCAATGTAAGGAGCAGCTTAAAAAGAAACTTAAGGCGCCTGTTTTTAATTGGATCTGAAGCCTTGAGCGCAATACCCCCTTGTTGGTATATATATATATATATATATATATATATATATATATATATATATATATATATATATATATTACACACACACCTTTTTTGCCTTTTTATTGTTTTATTTTGTACCAATGTAATTGTTTTGTTCCCAGGGCCTATGAGCTAGTTCGAGTCCGGGCATGAAAGCCTCTTGATGAGGCATGTGCCTCGGTGCTAAGCTGTCTGCTGTGCTCAGTCGAGCTGTTCTTCATCTGCATGCTTTCAGCGTGAGCTGTTCGGTTTGTATGTATGCGGCCGCTGTCTTCCGAGTGGCGGAGAAAGAAAGCTCAGTGAGCGGAGGTGTTTTTGATGACACCAAGAATAGACGGGGCTTATTTCTGCTCGTGCTAAAGCAGCCCCCCTCAAGTGACCTATGCCTCAAGGACTCCCTAGCTACTTCTGCTGTCACTCATTAGGCTCATGTTTACAAACGGGACTGGCTGATCCGCCCAGCTGCTCATTAGCCTACAATTCACTGAAGTAACAAAGTGCTTGAAAGTGTAATTTAAGAGACTGGATCTATTTCTTCTGACTGAGCCCTAAGTTTAGCTGGTGCTATGCGAATGTGTATTATTGCAATACACGGATGGATCGGGCTTGAACTAACTATTTTGGCGGGCTTCGTTGTTGCAAGGTCCGCTGTGTTCTAAGCTGCACTGCCTGGCATCTCGAGCGTGGAATAATCTATTTTAATGTGCGTAGGCCAAGGCCTCTGAAATCTTCCAAGTCTCTGAGATGTAGAAACAACAGGCTGAACACAGCCAAACGTGTTCGGAGTATGTGGTCGGAAGATAAGCATCTGAACAACAGACTCCTTTCTCACGTCTTGTTCCATTTCAAAGGAGATTTCTTGAAAATATAACCAGTTCTGGGCAGAGGCATGCAAAATGTGCTATTTCGATGCACTCGATGGGTCTCCTCTACACAGCGCATGTGCTGTGAGAAATATTGTTCAGTTCAGTGGCCTTACAACCCAACCCGCCCACAGCATAACATATTAGTTTTCGTCATCACTCCTTTGCAATGTTTCGATTGCTTAGCTTCCCATAAGCCTCCCTTTCTTGTGTTCGCTCCACCCTGGAGAATGGACCAAATACATGTGTTCTTCTTCCTCGTCTTTTTGCAGTGCGCAATTTTACATTTGTTACTTTACTACACACCACTAACCATTAGCTATGCTGCTGTCCAACATGGCTAAAAAACCTTGCAAAGCCATTGACTCACACGGGCGAGACCTATTGGCTTTGCTAATGCTTGTTAGTTAAGGGCATTTTTGTATCACCCTTGGCCGGCATGGCTCAGTGAACGTCCCTGGCCTCAAACCTCCTCTTTAAGTTAACTACTACAAGTCAGATTTCAAGGCCTTTTGCTGTAAAGCAATGAAAACGGAAGGAAAAAAATAACGTGGTGGGTTGTATTGTAATAATGAGCAATATTGATTGATCAGCCGTTATGTTTTACTTGCTTATCCCACTTGCATCGCTAGAACTGTAAGCGTATAATAGGATTAAATAGCGTACTCTGTCAACTGGTTAAGATTTCTTCCCTATTTTCTGACTATAGTCAGAAAGGTGTATAAACTGTGGAAGGTATTTTACTATAGAGCTGTTAAAAATATATATATATGGGGGCGTGGCTTGCAACCACCGAAGATGGCCGCAGCCTAGGAGAGCTCCGCGATCACCTGCAGTCCTCCCGACTATCCTGACATTAATCCGCAGGCCTGCTGTCCTCTAAGGGTGGGCGGAAACGTCGGAACATCAGGTGAACACCTGGAAGAGATCTGGGCCGTCTGCGACCGGCCGCCGGAGCTCCAGACCGTGGAAAGGAGATACGGCCTGGGGGCAGCGCAGAAGCCGGGACCTCGAGTAGCCCTCGCCCCGCCCAAGCCCAGCGCGGCGGATCGCGGCAGCCGGAGGAAGCCCCGAGCACCGCCGAGAGTGAGGAGGGGGAAGGGGGTGAGTTGGGTCCCCGACTCACACAGCACAAACGCCCAACATCCATTGGGGAAACAAGGAACGAACCGGGCCAACAATCCCGGCAAAACGGGAGACTCGGAGGCAGTCCTGAGGGCCCAGCGCTATACCCCAAGACCGGTGGTGGCGAGGATAGACGCCAGCACACGCAGCGGTGAGTGCGCCCGGTGCAGAGCGTGGTAAGCCCCCTCCAACAGCAACATCAAGAGAGGGCGCCACATTGATGATTAGGCGCGAATATCCCAGTAGAGGGTGAGACACAGGGACAGAAGGAAATACTCTGGAGGCCCAGCAACATACCCCAAGACTGAGGCCGTAATTGAGGTAGGGTGTGCTGCGGAGTTGCTCTCTCCTGGTTTTGTATACCCCGAGACTGAGCGCTGGCTGGGGCGGACACTTACACATACTGCGGTTGGTGCATCAAACAGCCTCGAGACTTCTTGGAAGAAGAAGGGAAACTACAAGGCACATTGGGGGTGAAATACCTGCGGCGACGGCCTACTGACCACACGGCTAAAGGGGGGGCAGGGAAACCGAGGGGCCGCGTGTGAAACCACTCCCGCCGGCGGGAAGCGGCGCCTACTGTCTTCCCTGTCACACCAGCCACAAGTAGTAGACAAGATGAGTGGACGCGCTCAACGAGGGTCGCAGAGCAGTAAGATGGACAAATACGTTTACCACAAAGAAAACTCGGTTACGACAGCGGCATCCCAGCCCACTGGGAGCGTCTCGCCGACCGCAAAGCAGGGGAGGTCACCCTGCTAGATGTGATGGCCACCCTCCACCAGATGCAATCTACCATTGGCACCATCTCGACGGACATCACGCTGCTGCGAGCAGATGTCTCCAAAATCAGCACCAGGGTGGCGGAGGTCGAAAATGCGACAGCTGTACTAACCGCAGATACGGTGACCCTGCAACGCCAGGTCCGCCAACTGGAACAAACAGCCCAGCAAATGGCCGACAAGATGGAGGACCAAGAAGGACGCTCACGACGCAACAACATACGCCTGGTGGGGGTGCCGGAGAGTATCCGGGGACCGGCGCTAGACCTCTTTGTAGAAGACTTTATCCTGACGAAGCTGCAACCCCGCGGCCTATCAAATTTCTTTTCAGTGGAGCGGGCGCACAGGGTGCCTGGCGGAAGACCAAGGCCAGGGACGCCACCCAGACCCATACTGGCGCGCATGTTTAACTTCCGCGACCGGGATACGATCCTACAGGCTGCGCGCATGAGCCCCCACTGCAGGTAGACAACAGTACGGTCTCACTCTATCCGGACTACACGGCGGCGGTGACCAAGAAAAGACGCAGTTTTCTAGAAATCAAAAAAGAACTGCGTAATAGAGAATTAAAATACGCAATGCTCTTCCCGGCGAAACTCCGAGTTGAAGCAGAGGGAAAAGTCTGGTTCTTTGAGACGCCGGAGGAGGCGACAGACTGGTTGGAGGGATGGCGCCCGGCCACGGGCCCCAGATGACAAACTTCGAAACACAGGCAAATGTCCAAGCTATCCGACACACAGAGTAGCGGAGGGACGGCCATCGTGGAAGAAGAACGTCCCACTACAAATGAGGACCCTGAGTGACGCCCCGGCGTGACAAGAGGATGGAGACCTCTCCGCAGAAGGAGTGGCGACCGGATGCAAAGTGGAACACACCAGCACCAACCAGTCATGACTGTTGTTTGAAACACTTAATGGGCGACCACTAACTTAATTTAATTGATAGAATATAATAAGTACACGAATGATGGGCGAATGATGCGGTGGCACGGGCGGGGGCCCTCGCAGCCACGACCAAAAGTGCCTCCATCTGGGACACAGGCAGCAACTAGATGTTAGTCAAAGGAGTGACTGGCGGGGATCGATGGCAGACTCTTCCCCCTCACGCAAGTACAAGTTATGGGTCAGAAGCACTCTGCTCAGTTGGGGTGGCGGGTAGTTCTAGGTCCGCCGGGCAGGGAGGCAGGGTGGGGGGAGGGGGATGGGGAACAGTTCAAGGGAGTTAACGTACTTCTCAGGTTTCCGATACAAGGGAATACAGAAGGTAATATATACTATATCAGAATGATACTTCAGTCCTTATTGTTTGAATGGATGCAAAAGTTTAGAAGTCTAACAAATAGCATAATTACCGATACAGCACAGTGGACGCAATGCGGGAATCAATACCCTTCCAAATCCCACGTCCTACATGGCGCACATAGACACACCCGCTAATATTCCTAGCTCCCAGACCTCGGACCCTGGGGGCCACCGCCCACACTAACAATACTATCCTGGAATGTCAACGGATTGGGAGACAAGATTAAGAGGGGGCTAGTCCTTCAATACATCAAGCGAAAGGCCCAGCGGTGGCATTACTACAAGAAACACATTTGACAGGCTCTGCCTGCAGAGCTCTAGATAGATGGGGATACAAAATGACAATACATTCGGAATTTACCTCGGGTTCACGGGGGGTAGGTATCCTGATCAATAAACGTTTCCCCCTGATAATTACTGGGTCGTGGAAGGACGAACAGGGCAGGTTTGCTGCAACGGCATGTCAATGGGAGGGAAGGACATACAACTTCGTAACAGTATATATACCACCGACGCTGCACCAGTCAACCTTCCCAGCACTAGGGGAATTCTTATTATCACTGCCACAGGGGAAACTCATCATAGGTGGAGACTTTAATGCAACGATTGATCCTCGCTAGACAGACAGCCCCTAGAGATACATGCAGTGCCAATCTCAAACTGGTGGGCTTTGTGGAGGCTATGGGACTCACTGATGTGTGGCGAAAGTGGCACCCACAGGACCGTCAGTACACCTTTCACTCAGGGGTACACAATAGCCTCTCCAGAATAGATTATTTATTTACGGTAACAACCGGACTAGAAGGGATATCGGAGACTCGACACTTGCCTAGAGGCATTTCTGACCACTCACCGGTATATGTCACGTATGCTTCCCGTACAGTAACGAGACGGCGACTGTTTCCTTTATACCCAGGATTCTTAAAAACCCTCAGATTAAGAAGGGCCTACAGACCTCCACAGAGAAATACTTCGACGAAAACGAGCACTCAGTCGCTTCCCCGACAATACTGTGGGAAGCATACAAATCAGTGCTGCGGGGACAGGCCATTTCACTGATAGCTAGCCATAAAAAGCAACACAGACAACAGCTCGTAGAGCTAGAGCAAGGAGGTGGCGGAGGCGGAGGCAGACCACGCGCGAGATACCAACGAAGACACAACACACGGGCTCCACATGGCACAGCAAGCATATCGGGCCTACGCCTGGGAAGACACGAAATCCAGGCTTACCGCCACGCAACATGTAATATACGAGCTTGGCGACAAGGCAGGCAGGCTCCTTGCTTGGCTGGACAGGAGGGAGCGTGCCAATAATTGGATAACCCACATTAAGTTAGCAGATGGGAATACGACCTCAGACCCCCAGCAAATAGTTGAGGCATTAGCCGACCATTACCAACAAATTTATACACCCACTGCCACAAACACTAGAGAAGACAACCTGGAATTCCTCAGAGACATCCAAATGCCTACATTGTCAGAGAATGCCGTCAAGACACTAGACGCAGACCTAACCACTGAGGAAATTACCTCGGCAATAGGAGCATTAAGGTCGGGAAAGGCTCTGGGACCCAATGGTATCCCGGTAGAGTTATACAAGGGGACAGCGACCAAACTCGCACCACACCTACTTAACATGTATAAGGAATGCTTAGAGAAGGGAGAATTACCTAAAGACCAACGTGTAGCAACCATAGTCGCAATCCACAAACCAGGCAAGCCACCGCAGGAATGCCTGTCCTACAGACCTATTTCCTTAATGAACGCCGAAGCTAAAATACTAGCCAAAGCGTTAGCCACGCGACTACAACCCCACCTCACAACAGTGATCCATCCTGATCAGTCAGGCTTTATGCCAAACAGAAACACAGCGTTAAATCTCAGGAGACTACATGGTGTCATGGCACGGAAGTCTACTATCGAAGAGGATGCGATAATTCTATCCCTGGATGCACGCATGGCATTCGACATGGTAGAGTGGCCCTTTCTATTTGCAGTCCTTCATCGTATGGGATTTGGTCCCAAATTCTGCGAATGGGTTCAACTGCTATATACGAAACCCTTGGCGCAGGTGGTGGCAAATGGACGTATCTCCGCAGAATTTTCCCTTGGAAAGGGAACGAGACAGGGCTGTCCCCTCTCCCCCTGCTCTTTGCTATAGTACTGGAGCCACTGGCGGCATGGATACGCCAGGACCCAGTTATCCGCGGACTGAAGTGGGCCATGGGATGGGAGGACCGCATTTCACTCTACGCGGACGATGTCTTACTATATTTGGCGTCGCCTGCGCGTTCCCTAAACCGTCTGCTGGACTTGTGCGCCGCATACGGCAGAGCGTCAGGATACACAATAAATTGGACGAAGTCACTTCTATACATCCTACACGGTCCCCCACCGAGGATGCCACGCAACTGCGAAATCCGGATCGCAGAACGGGGATTTAAATATCTCGGCATCTACGTAACACCACAAAGCGAGATCTTTACGGACGAAAACTTAATGAAGCCCCTGACTCGACTGCGTAGCGATGTTAAGCACTGGCGATCCCTGCCGCTAACATTACTGGGCAGGGCAGCCCTCTTTAAGATGATGGCACTCCCAGATTCCTGTACAGCTTACAGAATACTCCTTTTCCGGTAAACCCAACATACTTTACTATGATAAATACAGAGCTTACTGCCCTGCTGTGGGATGGGAAGTCGGCTCGTATAGCATTGCAGAAACTAGTGAGGGGATGGTACGACGGCGGGATTGCCCTGCCCAATATACAGGCGTATTATTGGGCTTCTCAGCTCATCACAATAAATCAGTGGCTTCACGCGTCACAGGAGGACCCCGCCTTCCGGATGGACAGGCACCTCCTAGAAGTTAGAGGGATAATGGGGGAGTTGTACAACAGGCCCCGAAAAACAACCCTAACGGGCCCAACAGCACATACGGTTCACGTGTGGCACACAGAACAGCGGGCATTGAAGTGGGACGGAGTCATTACGCAGGCCACGCCTTTATGGGACACCCGGAAATTAGGAACTCTGAAAAAAACAAAGGGATTCCAACAGTGGGACTTGATAGGAATATCAAAGGTTGGGGACTTATGGGAGAAGGAGGGGTCATCCAATTCACGCAGCTGCAGGACACCTACGGCCTGGCACAGACTGAAGCTTTCAGATATTTACAAATAAGACACGCACTGATGGCAGTGATACCACCAAACACGCATTTACCGGAGGCCTCACCACTAGAGGACAGACTGTTAACAGACCATCTACACAAAAAAGCCATATCCCAAACATACCGTAAAATAATTAACAATCAACCTGATCCCACGGTGGTACTTAAGGGCAGATGGGAGGTAGATCTGGGAGTACTGGAGGAAGACGACTGGATGGAGGCGACGGCATCACCACGGGAGATCGCAATACCTTCCAAACTCAGATTAGTGCAGCTAAAAATCCTGCATCGCACGTACTATACACGACCACTACTGCACAAATTAGGCAGGACTGACACCCCACTCTGCCTCCGCCACTGTGGCGCACTGGGGACATTCTGGCACACAATTTGGGACTGTCCGTCAATAACGAAGTATTGGGAGAAGATTATGCGCACAGTTTCGCAGGTGACGGGAGTCATGGTGCCGCTGGAACCAAAGAGATGTTTGCTAAACATCTGGGAACCCACAGACCTCAATCACGCAGATCAGGGGTGGGCTACACTGGGAATGGCGCTGGCAAAACGCAATATAGCACAGCATTGGGGATCACAGGTAACTCATACTTATACGCAATGGTGCCAAGACCTAGACCACACTATGACCACTGAAAAATCGGTCTATATTCATCGGGGGTGCCCCAAGAAGTGGGAGAAGATATGGGGGAAATGGAATACATTTCGTGGGAATATTTGTGAACCCCCGCAAGAAGACCACGTATCAATAAAAGGGGACTAAACACGGGAGGCGGGAGCTGTAGGACAGGTAAAAATTGGTAATACAAAACTTATCAGACACAACGTAGAAAAGAGTAGTGTATATGGATTGAATAGAAATGATGTAACTAAGTGAGAAAAAAGGACAAACAATGAATGTATCAATAAGTAAAAAAAAAAAAAAAAAAAAAAATATATATATATAGTTGGATATATTGCAAAAACTCAAACCTAATGGTTTTGTCGTGTAGTTCCTAGGAGTCCCCCAGGACCTGCGCCTTTTGGATGACCAAAACTGAGGGCTTGGTGCCCCAACTGCTTCCGGACACCCCCACAGGAAATGTCAGCCGTTAGACCAGTTAGGTCTCCAATGCCACTACCACCCCCCCGTATTCTACAGTGGTGTAGGTAGTTTCTGGCAACCAATGAACATGAGAACCCTGATTCCTCAGGGATCGTGGAAAACAGTACAGTACTTTTCGCTCCGATACTCGTGCTTGCTTTCTCTCAGAAAAATACACAGGATGGCGATTAGGACGTTTCAATAAGTATTTATTGGTCCAGCAACAGCCTTGTGTAAAACATATGTGCTGCGACAATCGGGAGACAGAAGCATACGAAAGCGATTGCTAGTACCAATATAGTAAATAGTAGATACATTTCTACCGTAATGCTAATAAGATGAACATAAGCAGTTCAGAGAAAAAGTAGCACTTGCATATTCCTAAAATGCCCGCCTTAAGTAATTTGCCTAAATGTACCTAGCCTAGATCTGTACATGTATACATGTGTGTAGCCAAGAAACCCCGCAGGGATGAACCAGCCCCCTCAACTGATGGTTGCGAATGAAGGACCCCGTCTCTGTCTAGAGGATGACACCCCGCAAGGGATGTCGGACCGCTGCGTGTCAAAGATTCAGCATGCATGACCCCCGTCTCAGCTTGGAAGGAATTCTCCTCTAATTTGTAGGGGGGAGTGAGGGTCTTTTATACTAAAGTGGTCACTCCAGGTTTTTTTTTTTTTTTAGAATCGATGTTTTTAAAACAATCATGGATGTTTTCAAAACAATCATAAATGTTCTGAAAACAATCACCGATGCTTTTCTAAACAAGTGTGATCATGCACAGCTGGCTGTTGGCCAAGGATGGAAAGAAAGTGGTGACCCTTATACAGAATAATTCTGCCATGCCTGGAGACATGTTTATGAACGTCCGGTACAGGGATTATGATAGAATACTTGGAGCCTGGTGTCGAAGAGACAGGAGCAAGCTACTAGGTAAAAGGTCACCTGTTTAGAATCATTGTCGTGTGGCTTGGACAAATGTATGTAATAGGGGTATACATGACAGGACTAGCCTAAAGGACATGACAGTTTAGTAAGTTAGGCGTTGTCTCGGCACGGCGGGTTTCCACACAAGGTTTCTTGAATGTCTGCTCCACCAGAAGGCTTCCCTTGGTGCAATTTAATTGACATTATAAGCTTCTGTAAACCTGGGGTCCGATTTACAATCTCTTCACATAGAAATCACACTTGGGTGCCCAAAAACAGCAATTTGCGAGAATAAATGTCATACGATTAATAAAGTCGTAGCTGGTGGCATTCAACTCTTACAAACATCTCTTACAAATATAATAAAAAATGCACGACAACCCCCCCACCTGTCCCTCCGGCTATTCCCCCCTTCTCCTTGCCTGATGAAGCGCTACTATGCTGTCTGTGTGGGTGCTTTAAGGAAACCCTTAATTTGTGATGCCGACTGAATGGAGGATGCAGGTGCTCCGTGTTGCCTTCTTGCCCTCATACCAGACCAAACCCTGCAATAGAGCTCCGCAAGTAGTATTTCACAATGAGGGATGCGTGAGCATCCCATGATCCTGCCATCTTGTGCAGTTTCACTGCCGAGATGACCACTTAAAACCTTTCCGCTATGTGAAATTTTAGTGCTCAAGTATGTGCCGGAGTGGAACATTCCAAGCTGACACCATTTGAATAGTGTCCATTTACTTTTAGGCTACAGGTCTGGAAATTGTAGACAAACCTGTAAAGCTGCATTACTAACTCTAGTATAAGATTCTGTCTAACTTAAATTTGGTTTCAATCTACAATATGCTCTTTCTCCGTTTTCCTCTACTTAAATGTGTCTAATAGGCTACTTGTAGTAATCGTATTCTAGTTTCCTGTTTTCACTGTTCTAGTATTGTTTTTCCCTTAAACTTGCAATGACAGTGTATTTTGTAGTCACCTGTCTAGGGACCATGTGAAATAGATTTTGGGGTCTGTGTTGCAATTCTCATTCTGGTGAAAAGCTTGCATTCTTCCACCTAATTGTGCGAATTATGTACTTTATTGATGTGTACAGATGTATGGGTGTTTTACACCCAGAAGATATCTGGAGGGGGTATGGATCCAAATAACTTCTTGGTATTGAAGACTTAATAAAACAAAACATTGAAAATCCCCAGAATAGACAAACAAAACCTTAGTAAAGTGCTGTCTAATGTAAGAAAGTCAGACTAACTGATGTCTCATTGGGTGATGCTTAGTGGTTTTAAAATAAATTTGCCAGTTATACAATTGTTTATGTGCAGTGAGCAAAAATTGCTTTGCACAGAAGTGTGTAGAGTTGCTAAGTAGCCTTTGTAGGAAACTGGCATGCACATGGACATTCAGTGACTCCATCCTTTTAATGATTGCCATTTCAAAATGTAAAACAGCGGTATTTGAGTACGGCAGTGTATCGAAAGAAGCGGCATCACAGACCTTTTCCAAAAACATTAGGCTACATTTTATTATGTGTTTATAAAGGATAGGGGTAATGGTCTAAGGGGGATACTTCTCATTGATTAGGCTGTCTTTTATATGCTGATCACATTTTCTATAAGTGGGCCACAACCCTTAAGGCCCACAGAACACATTCAAGGAGTGGGTGATGGTATAGGTTAGTCCAACCAGGTTTCTATAACAGCAGCTACATATACTCCTTACCGCAGTGACCGACTACAGCACCATTACCGGCTTCATTAGGGCTTCGCTTAAGTTGTACTACTGGATTAGCACTAGCCGCACACATTGACAGAGACCCAGTACCAAATAGAACTCACTAAGACCCCATTACGACATTGATTTTCTGTACCAGTATATTGCCTTGAAAAAGCCTCCGGCCTGTATGCCACCAAGGTGCAAAACGAGTGTTGTCTGGTTCTTTGTCACAAGCGAGAATGTGGCAAATGACATTAACCAATCAATCCAGGGATTGTAAGCGCGGCTACTCACCCGTGAGAGTCTCAAGGCGCTGGGGGAGGGTGGGGGCTGCTGGTAGGACTGGGTGGAGGATAATTTGAAGAGCCAGGTCTTGCGGTCCTTCCTGAATTGGGTCTGCGACGCTGATTGCCTGAGGTGCAGGGGCAGAGTGTTCCAAGTCTTGGCAGCGAGGTAGAACAACCTTCCTCCGGTTCTGGTCTTGTGGATCCAGGGGAAGGAGGCGAGGGCGAGTTGGGAGGGTTGGAGTTGTCTGGCGGGTATGTGGAATGTGAGGAGGTGGTTCTGGTACGCTGGTCCTTCGTCGTGTAGGGCTTTGTAGGCGTGAGTGATGAGCTTAAAAGTGACACTCTTGTTGACTGGGAGCCAGTGGAGTTGTCGGAGGTGTTGCATGATGTGGCTGCGGCGGGGGATGTCGAGGACCAGTCTGCCGTTTTGGATGTTCAGTAGTTTCTTGAGCTGTTTCTGGGTGGCGCCGGCGTAGAGTGTGTTGCTGTAGTCTAGTCTGCTGGTGACGTGTGTGGGTGACCGTCCTTCTGGATTCTGTGGGGATCCATCTGAAAGTCTCTTGGAGCAGGTGGAGCGTGTGGAAGCAGGCTGAGGAAACTGCATTGATTTGGCGGTTCATTGTGAGTGAGGAGTCTAGTATGATGCCAAGGTTGCGTGCGTGGTATGTCTGGGTAGAGGTAGATCCCAGAGCAGTTGGCCACCATGAGTCTTCCCAGGCTGAAGGGGTGGGTCCCAGGATTAGTACCTCGGTCTTGTCCGAGTTGAGCTTGAGGCAGCTGTCTCCTCAATGTAGCGACGGCCTCGATTCCACGGTGGAAGTTGGTTGTGGGTTCATTGGTGAGTGAGCGGATCAGCTGGGTGTCGTCTGCTATGTTGAGTCCGTGGCTTCTGACGATTGCTGTGACCGGGGGTGAGGGGGGCATGTAGACGTTGAGGGTGGGGCTCAGGGAGGAACCCTCTGGTACTCCACAGCTGATCTCCGTGGGTTTTGAGAGGAATGGTGGTAGTCTTACTTGCTGGACCCAGCTGGGTCCAGAGCCTTGCCGCGGATGCTTGCATCGTGGAGTCTGGTGGTTAGAGTGCGGTGGGAGACGGTGTTGCAAGCGGCTGAGAGGTCTAGTAGGATGAAGGCTGCAGTCTCGCCCCAGTCGAGGAGGCAGCGGATGTCGTCTGTGGCGGTGAGGAGTGCAGTCTCTGTGCTGTGGTTGCTTCGGAAGCTGGATTGGGAGGTGTCCAGGACGTGGTTCGCTTCAATGAACTCCGATAGCTGGGCGTTGATGGCCTTCTCTGTGACCTTGCCTGGGAAGGGGAAGAAGGAGATCGGTCTGAAGTTCTTGAGGTCTGTCTGGTCTGAGGATTGCTTCTTCAGCAGGGTGTTGATTTCGGCGTGTTTCCAGTCGGGGAAGGTGGCAGTTTTGATGGAGCAGCGAAGCTTGGGGGTGATGGCAGCGGCTGATCTGTGGAAGATGTGGTACGGGCATGGGTCCGTCGGGGCTCCTGAGTGGATGCTCTTCATGGTCTTGAGCTTGTCCTCTGTAGCGAGCGGGGTCCAGCAGAGCACGGTCTGTTGGGGGGTGGGTGGCTTGGTTGTGTGCGATGGTGGAGGCCTGGTCTAGGGTGTCGAAGCGGTTGTAGATCTTCCTGATCTTGTGGTGGAAGAAGGTGCCGAGTTTGTTGCAGAGGTCTTGGGAGAGGGGAACGTCTGTGGTCTCGTTTGGCCTGGCGAACTACTTGACAATGGAGAAGAGTTCTTTGCTGTTGTTTGCGTTGATTCTGTCTTGGAGGGCCGTTTTCTTGGTGGTTTTCAGGAGGAGGTGGTGTGCGTTGACGGCGGATTTGAAGGTTGCATGAGTTTCTGGGGTTTTGTTACTCCATCTCTTCTCGAGGCCCCTGCAGGTGCGTCTGGACTCGTGGAGGGCAGGAGTGAACCAGCTGGTCGCCTTGGAGTGTTTGCCTGGGCTTCTCTTAAGGGGTGTTAGGGTGTTGGCGCAGATGGAGATTCATTGGTGGTGTTTGCGTGCTGCAGTGTTGGCGTGCGTTGGTGGAGTGGTTGTGCTGAGCGAGTTGACGAGAAGTTCTTTGGTGGCCTTGATCTAGCTGCCACTGGCTGGGCGATGAGGACGGTGGTCGTGTCGAGACGTACGCAGTGATGGCCGGTCCAGGAGTGTTCGGTGGTGTGGCTGTAGGTGATGTTCCTGTTGCGGAGAAGGCTGGGTCAAGCGTGTGTCCGGCTGTGTGGGTTGATGCGGTGACTAGCTACTTGAGTCCGATGTTGGCGAGGTTCTCCAGGAGGGAGGAGATATTCTGGGGTTGTCCAGGTGGAAGTTGAGGTCTCCGAGTAGGATGTAGTCTGTGTATGCAAGAACCTGGGGTGCTATGAGGTCTACGATGGAGTCGGTGAAGGGGGGGGGGGGTCGGGGCAGGGGGCCTGTAGACGAGGGTGGTGTTGGGGTTGATCTGGAAGTGGAGGTGTTCTATGGTAGTCGGAGCGCATGGTCAGTCGGAGCGTGCTTTTGTGGATGATGGCGATGCTACCTTTGGGGCGGTCCTTGCAGGTGATCTTGTAGCGGTCGGGATGGCCATGTACGGAGGGGGTTTTGGTCCAGGTTTCCATGAAGAAAGTGAAGTCGAGAGCGGTGACATCAAGGAGGTCCTAGATTTCTGTGGCGTGTTTGTGGAGGGACCACATGTTGAGAAGGATGCAGTTGAGCCGGCGGTTGCGCTGTCAGTTGGCTGGGGGTGAGGGGAGCCGACGTGATGGCATGGCTGAAGGTGCGGTTGCAGTTCTAGCAGGCAAAGGGACCCTGTTCTTCTGTGATGCTAGATGACAGGCGGTCTGGCATCCAGGGTAGAGGGCGAGGAGGGTGCTAGCGTTGTAGCGGAGTGTCTGAGAAGTGGGGTCCCTGGCGCTAGGCGCGGTCCGGGTGCCGATGGGCTTGCCTTTGGCGCGGCCGCCATTAAGTAGTGCTGGGGGGGGGGGGGCTGGACAGAATATGAAAGATCTTACCAATAGAATATGACCAAGACCTAAGTTACTCGCTTACTCTGACTGAAACAATTGAGTACTACGTCAAATTAAATTACTGGATCCTTGTTTGACTAACCTGTACCATCATCCACCCTTCAAATTGTATTATGTTTCAGCTACAGACCTCTTTAGCTGTTATCAAACTTCTAATCACTAATTCATTAAACTATATTAAAGAATGAGCTTTGGATAAACTCCTTGCAACTGGTTAGATAGCTTTCTTATTTGTCTCTTTACTGTTATTTTTTTTTATTTTCCCGATCCCTGCCTACGGAGCATTACATCTTTATGGTTTTCTGATGATTTGTCCTTCCATTGCTTTCTATTAAGGGAACTCGTTTTTTTTTTCCCTTTTCTTTAGCACTCCATGGGAGTACATATTTTTGTTGCCTCAAACCACGGTCTATATTCAGTGTTGCCCTGCGGAGTTTTTAAATTTTATTATTAAACCACCCCCTCCTAACCAATTTCTCAGCTTTACTCTCTCGCCACTCACACTTTGGAGGTAATGGCAGCTGCAGTTTGATGTCTGGCCGTTTCTTTTTTTGATATGCACTTTCCAATTTAGATCTATATATATATATTTTTTTTACCGTTCCAACATGGGCATCATAGTGAAACCATAATTAATATAAAATAAAAAGGCAATTACTGTATGGGTGCATGCTATGGTGATGCATGAGCGTGTGTGCCATCACAAGGGGCTGCCATAGCGTCATGAGTACAAGTGCATGCATGCATTGTGGCGCATGCAACCTGATGCATTGTCAATATGCCATTTTTTCACATGCTGTTCAACATTGGCAAAGAAGCATTTTTTTTCTTTTTGCTAAACTAGGCGAGTCCGATAGGCTTTGCCAATACTTGTTAATTTAATAATGTTACACTACTGAGTGATGATAGCTATGATCTGTCTGGCAATGCATTGTATATATTTTATTGCCTTCATAGGGGTTACATTTTAACTTGTTTAAAAGATGCTTGCACCTAGGTTGTCATGCATCTTTTTCTTTGCCTCACTGTGATTGGCTCATTTGAAGTAGGGAAGAGGTTTTTAGGACTTCTATTAAGAAAGGGAGCTTTGTGAAAGAATTGTTTCTTTAGTGCTTGTACAAAAGTGACCCATCTCATGCTTGCATGGTTAAATGGTGGGTTGGTAAGTGCTGGGAGAGTATCCAGAGTGCTAGGGCTGTTGGATATGGTGTTCAGGTGGGCACTTTTTTAACGAAGTTTTTGTAGCTGAATATACAATTATTGTGAAACTGTATTCTAGGTCTTTTCTGGGAATGGTTATCTGCTCAATGGGGCTTCTGAAAGTTTTTTTTTTTGGTGGGTTTTTTTAAGGCCTTCTACCTCCCTCAAAGCTGAGTTTTGAGCTTTACAAATTCTTAGTGCTTGTATCCTGGGAGGTCTTTGTAGACGCAGGGGTCTCTAACCTTTTGTGTAATAAGAGCTACTTATGTTCTATTTAATCATCGCAAGCTCCTAATATTAGTGTTGTAACCGCGATTACGTTGGTGTCCACCTCATGCAACATTACCAGCAGTGATCACCTCAATGCATTAGGTAGGGTTGTCCACAATAATGTAAAAAAGGCTTTGCTAATTTAGAATGCATCTACATAGGTAATGCATGCTGGCCACAGTGCTGCAGTGCCCCTGGCACGAAAGTAATGAGTAAAAACCTTTCCACACATGATTTATCACTGAAAAATCAGCTTTAAATATATTTTGGAAATTGAGCCATTTTTAGGGCGAGCCTAGAGTCAGCGCGCAAGCTCTGCTCTAGGGAAGATCTGGGGTCGTTCAGTACTGGAGAGAAGCCCCGCCCATTCTTTTCATTGGCTTGTGTCTGGCCTTCGTAATGCTGGCCTCTGATTATGAGGCTTGTTAGTCCCTCCTTAGTACAGCTGTCATTTCTATCCTCCCATGGCTACTGGCCCCCTTTACTTGGTTGTTACACGGTGCGTGTACTAGTTATTTTTTATAGCTTCCACAGTGGGTGCCTTTAACAAGGCTGTTTACGATTATGTGCGCTCTTGGGACGGGTCAGGAGGCGAGGGCTGGGGTTTTAAAGGTGTCTGTTTACAGTGCAGGACTTTTGTTCTTAAAGAGGGGTCAGCATGCCGAATGCTTCAGCTCTACAACTCTGAAAATAACTCGTCTGTCTCCCTAAAATGTGTACGCTTATCGGTAATGGAACCGGATTTATTCTATGTTCCACGGTGCCGGGTGCGTTCGAGGTTCTAGCAAGCAGTGTTTGGTGCATCAAACTGACTTCAGCCACCCGGACTGTACCTTAGTTTTCAACACGTCACTGCTCCAATGCTAGCAGGGAAGCTACGCCTCAACTTCAGAGGACTCATTTGCCTTAAACTGGTCAGGCTCCATTCTGATTTTAATGTAGTCGTTTGGCTTGGGTTTGTCGTGACGTGTGAGTTGCCCCTGTGTCGGGACAGTGCCTTCTCGCGCGGCCTCTGGATCTCTGCAGTTCTTCCGTTAGTGAGAGTCTGTTTTTAGGTCTCGCCCTGAAAGCCAGCGCTGGCTCTGGGCGAGACATTTTGTAGTGGGCTTGCAGAAATGCGACCACAACTTTTGGCTGGCCTAGAGCATGCGAGTACGCGCACAGTAACGCGCATTCCTCGCATGCTCCAGGCGCCATATGTCTTTCCTCTCACTTGCTCCTCCCCCTCCACCACCACAGAGCGCTTCTCGGCGCGGCCGTGTCACTTTCACGGCCGCGCGTCACTTGCTCTCCCGCTCCTCCCCCCTCCCCCACCACAGAGCGCGTCTCGCACAGCCGCGCGGCCAATGCTTGTTTACATCTGGCTTAACAGCACTGCTGTCTGCAAGACGTATCGCTTTAAATTCTTTAAATATATATATATATATATATATATATATATATATATATATATATATATATATATATATATATATATATATATATATATATATATATATACCCCTATTCATACTTACCTAGACAGGGTGCATTTCGAAAATGGTTTGACGTCAAATGTAAAGAACATGTCATCTTTATAAAAATACGTGTTTTGGAAGATTTTGTTGGCAGAACCTATCACTGCTGACGGCAGAGATTTTTCGTAACCAGCGGTGGTCCCAGGGAGTATGCGAGGGCGCATGCGCCTGGATTCTTCTATTTTTATATTTTTCTGGCTCGTGAGTGGAGGCACCATTGATTGGTGTGGCGAGGCTGCCAGGAGTCCTAATGCATGCAATGAAAATGGCCCCTACCCCCACACTTTAGTAGCCATACCTCGAGTCCGTAGTGCCACTCAGACCCCCCGGACGCAGGCGCCACCCCACCTGCTCCACTATTACTAGCTGAGCCCCTGGCCCCTGTGCTGTCTGAGTGTTTGCAAATTGCACTGCTGCTACCCATACCATGCCTGTTTTGCATGTGAGTGGTGCATACACGCACACTTCCCGGTTTGTCTCTCTTCTGCCTGTGAGGGAAGCTCATACTAACGGCAGCAGTGCTGAATCCATCTGGGGAATAGTAAAGCATGCACTGCTGCTGCTCGCATGACATACATGACGCTAGCTATGGGGAGAGGATGTGGTCCGTCGGCTAGATTGCCGACTTTGGTGCTGGTAACCAAGGTTCGGGGTCGCGTCCACATCTTGTGATTCTGGGCAAATCACTCAATCTCCCCGTACCCTAATGTGTCCTTGTGTAACGTAACCGGTGCTCATGTAAAGCGCTCCAATACCTTCGGGTCGAGTTCGCGCTATATAAAACTGCATTAAAAAAAGTTGTGTGTGTGTGAGGGATGAATATCTTGTTTTGTGTACCTGTGTATGACTTTTGCAAGTCCTGCTGACACTCGCACTGAACGCGACATTTTTATTGAGGAGCCTTGCCTTGCATGTTCTGTGCGCCTAAAATGGGGCAACTTAGCTATTTTCTGTAATTTTTCACATATTTTGTGCTTCTCACTTGGGGATTTTTTTGTTTTTTCAATTCCTTACATTGCTATGACTCACGGTACTGGTAGACTGCTCATGGGTTTCTACATAAATGCATTTCTTTTGGAAAGGATCAGTTATTTACGGCAGAGTGAGCAAGGCGTGCAAAACTTCTACCCTATATGCAGCCTAATTATGAAAGGCTAATTCTGGAGCAGTATCCACCACGATAGACTGATGAGAGGTCTTGAGAGAAGCCTTTTTGCGCACCATACCACTGCTGATCACATATGCTCTGCAGGAGAGGTTCTTTTTGCCACGTGCCCATTCAATCACTGGCCTCTCTGCCAAGATTACCAAGAAGTTGCCATGCTTAAAGGACAGAAACCTTGTTAAGAAGTTGTAGCACTAAGCCAATTAAAATATACCAGTCCTGTTGGGAATTATAAGTAGAGTCAGAAGAGTCTGCTGTTAGTGCTGCCACAATGGTGAGTTTGTAGGGTGCAAGGGATCTCTTGCATTTTAAAACCCAGAGTCCATGGCAGATTTACTAGTCGCTGTGCTTCCACTGCCAATAGAGCATGGCCAGGTCTTCTATTTGAGAGGCGCCAAAGCACCCGCTTGTATTGGCTTTCCTTTTTTTCACTGTTCACATTGTAGACTCGCCTGACTCCTCCCCCTTCCTATTTTCCTCTCTTCTCTATTGATCTGCGCGCGCGGCTCTGTTTGCTGCTCTCTCCTGACCTGCTAGACTTAATATCTCCTTTCCCCACACACTCCTCGTGTTGTGTAGCAGCCCAAGGCGTGCTCCACATACCGCTACAGAGAGAGGTGGCGAGCCAATAAATTATCAGGGAGAGCTGAATCTGAGCCGAGCGTAGGGGCTGGCTCGGATCTTGGAGCCCTTGCACCAACCAGGCCCTGAAAACGTTTGCTATTTGAATGACACACCACATATCACGTAAAATATGATAAAGTTGCTTCAAAATTAAACAAGCATTGGCATAGCCAATAGGTCTCGCCTTTGGGGCCTTATAAGTATTTAGTTATGCAGCACAATATCCTTCATGCAACAACATCAACTGTTGCATGGCTAAACACTTATAAGGTCCCAAAGGCGAGACCTATTGGCTATGCCAATGCTTGTTTGGAGTTGGCACGAGACCATGTTTCTTAGATTTGGAATCGTCCGCCCCTGCGTGTAGTCTACCTGCACCATTCGAGGGCTCACCTGTTTCTCCCCTCCCATTGAACACCCTGGAACTCTCTGTGCAGGGTTATAAAATGATCCCTTTCTTGGGAATGGCGCAGAGTCGGGCTCTCCTGGGTTCCAGGCGCTTGCACATTAAGATTCAACATGGCTGTGACATACCAAGCTGTCAGACGGCATATGTGCGCCTGTCTCCAGACACTTTGCAAATTAGCTGCCCGTCAGCAGACAGGCGGCAGGGAGTGAGTAATGATTGCTTTATCTGACGCCCTTGCGGTGCCGGAGCGCGCTTGTGATTCCCGCCTCTTGCGGAGCAGGGACACCTCTGTGAAGGTGATTTCTTGGCTGTGCGGCCACGTCTGCACTTAACAGAAGGGGAAACTAGCGGTAATCATTAAGGATGGTAAGAGATCTGGACGTTTCAGAATGAAGATTTGTCATTTTTGCATACTGTAAAACGAGGGGAGTGGGTGGATTTAGAGGTGCTTGGTTTAGGAACCGGATTAGCCATGTCAAACTCTTAACAAGACAACATTCCCCCCCCCCCCCACACCAAAAAGCATCTTGTGTTCCCTGCGTACTCTCTAGTTTCAGACTTTTTAGAGGGTGCTGTAAAACCCACCAGGTGTCTCTCGGGGAAGCTGCGCTCGGGCCAGTGTGAGGCAGAGCGGATGTGATGTGTGGCACTCAGTGCTGCTGCGCTCGTGCCCCGCATGTCTGCGTCCCGAATCACAACAGAGCCCCGTCTCTTCAAACCGAGGGACTCCCCTGGAAGCGAGCAGACAAACCCGTCCGACTGGTTTGTGGCGCATACAGGCTTGGCCCGTGGTCTTGCTGAATAATCAGCTGGGCATTTGTAATGTTTACAGGCCCAAGAAAATGGTTTTAGGTTAAAAGTAACAAATTATGTTGGCTGTTGGTATGCTATTTAAACAAGAGTGTCTACTTATCTCAGTTTGTACGTGGAATGTTTTCTTAAAAACGTGTGGTGGTGGGTGTGTTTGTCAGGTGCGCGGTAGTGCCCGGTGGTTAGTTGGCTGCACAGCCCATCTGTTTGGGATCTTTGCCAAAGAAGGGTAGTTGCACTTGTGATCGGAGGGCCTGTGTTGTGTATATTTTTTAACTAGTTGTGGGATGTTAGAAATGGGGGTCTCTAGTTGGCAATGGCTGGCCACTGTCCAAGTAGGGACCCTTCTTCCTAAGTCAGAGTAAGAGGGCTACCCTCCTTGATACCCCTGCTCAACCCTGTGGTAACGTAGCACGAGCAGGTAGGCTTATCTCAGAGGCAGGGTGTGAAGCATTTATGACCATACACAGTAACACAGTGAGGAACACTACAGAGGGACACCACACAAGTAGTTATAAAAAATAAGTATCTTTATATAAAGGCAGATTTATCACAAGACCAATAACTGTAAAAGCCACAATACTGTCAAAAATAGGATAGCTGTTGAAGGGCTGTCAAAGATAGTTCAAAGGTTGCAAGAATAAGGTTCAAATTCAAGGCAGGGGTCTCTGCGCCCCTTTCTCTCATAAGACTGTCAAAAATAGGATGGCTGTTGAAGGACTGTCAAAAAATAGTTCAAAGGTTGCAAAAATAAGGTTCAAATTCAAAGCAGTGGTCTCTGCGACCCTTTCTCTCACAAAGTACCTGGGTTCAGTAGCAAAACCAACAAAATGTCGCAAAGAAGTGGTAGCGATGATTCTCGGCACGCGAGGCCGGCGATGCGTTGAAATCCTTGCCGCAAGGGAGGATGATGCGCCGATCTGCGTGATGCGTGCGGAGACACTGCGACCAACTTCTGCACGCTAGGCTGCCGATGCGATGACTTTCTTGCCGCGAGGGAGAAGTCGATGCGACGATCCTGTTGCGCTGTGCGATTGTGTTGCGATGCGAAGAGATGACGCTCCGCGAGGAGCGACGAAATCCGGTGCGATGAAAATGGCGGACGCACGGCGTCCGCAAGCGATATCTTGAAGCGATGATTTCTTTAGGGGTTGCGAGCGCTCGGCGACAGCAGCGCGATGATTTTTCCAGCGCGTCTCAGCTGCAGCGGCTCGCAAAGGGGCGTTAGCGATGGTTTCGTGTTGCGAGCACCCAGCGGCAGCAGCGCGATGATTTTTCCAGCACTCTCGGCTGCAGCGGCTCGCAAACGTGCGTTAGCGACGATTTCCAGCACTCTTTTCTCTGAAGCAAAACTAGAGGCCCTGGAACTCACAGGAGCCTCATCAGCAGATAGCAATCCTCGCAGGGAGGAAGCGGGAGGTTGGTGGTGGAGTCAGATGTGCCTGAGACTCCAGCAGGAGGCTAGCTCTTCTCCTAGCCCTTGGGTAATTGCTGTAACAAAAATAAAAGTTCTCTCAAAAGTTCCTTTTCCTCTTCTTCAAGGTCCAGTGGTCACTGCTGCAGGCCAGTGCAAGAAACAACACACAAGCACAAGGACAGTCACTTCCTGCAGATTCCTTCAGTGGCACGGACAGAGTTTCCTCTCCAGATCCATAAGCAATACAAATTGTAGGGGTTTGAGCACAGATATTTATACCCCAAAAGTCTTTGTTCTCAGAAGCTACAAGTCACTGAACCTAGCCAGAACCAGTTCTGCTCAGGCCTGGAGCACTTTGTTTACCAGGCTGCATTCTTCCTTTCAGAAAGAGGGGTCTGCTAGCAGACACACAGTAGGAGGTGGAGCCAGCATTCACCTTGCCAGGCACAGCCCTATTCAGGTCAAGGAGCCACCCCTCCCCACACTCTAAATGCAGATCTCTCTATTCAACCCAGGTCTGACTCAGCCTGCCCTGCCCCTCTAAAACCAGACAGCCAATACAACAGCAGAGCACACTGGAAGGCTTAGGCAAGAAAATACCTACTTTCTAAAAGTGGTATTTTCAAACACAGAATATAAAAATAAACTTCACTAAAAGATGTATTTTAATATTCTGAGCTCAGGCATACTAAATTCGTTTTTCTACCATGTTCCTGGGGTCAGTTAGGACTATAGAATGTAATAGTCAAACTGCCCATTCTAGCCTATGAGGAACAGGTAGCCTTACAGTAGTGAAAAACGAAATGGGGCATAATTCACTACCAGGACATGCTACACACACCAAGGCATGTCCTACCTTACACATACAATGCACCCTACCATAGGGGTGACTTACAAGATGCCAAGGGAAGGTTCAGGGGCTGGGAAGTGGGTGCACTTCACAGCCAAGATGGCAGTTCTGGACTGCACACAGACACTGCAGTGGCAGGTCTGAGACACACTTTACAAGCTGCTTCTGTGGGTGGCGCAAACCAGCGCTGCATGCCCACCAGCAGCATTTGGTTTACCAGCCCTGGGCACACACAGGCCACACTACTAGGGACTAACCGGTAAACCAAATAAGCCAATCCGGGATACACCAATTCACATAGACATATTTACAAAGGGAGAGCATATGCACTTTAGCACTGAACAGCAGTGGTAAAGTGCCCAGAGTCATAAAACCAACAGAAACAGGTCAGCAAAAATACAGGAGGCAGGCAAAAAGTTTAGGGGTGACCCTGCAAAAAGGGCCATTTCCAACATGGGAGATTTCCAAGGTGGCGCTCTGCGGTTTATGCTGCAAGTTTGCTAAAGTTTTGTTAAACTTTAGCCCAATGTTACCTTTTGTGTCTGGAAGTATCCCTCATGCGAAAATTAGAATGGCTTTATTAGATAGTATTCGTAAAACGGAAAATTCACTAGCTCTCAGCAGCTGTCTTCAAAATATCCAGATTGTTAATTCATTTTTTGAAGTCTGACTATTACAATTGAACAAGCTAATGCATCTAAATTTGCTAACGTAAGGGTTCTAGAATGTATTAAAGGTAATGATTGGCTCTCAGTTAAATGAGGAGCGGTGGGGGGCTCACACCCCCTGGCATTGCATCTACTGCCCAGCATTCGAAGCCACCACCTCGACTCTCTCATCACTCGCTGCGCTCAGCAATCCCACACAACAAAAAAACGTGATCACCCATGTGTTCCTGCAAGCTGTAAACGAGGCGTTACCTGTATGTTCCTGGCTGGCCATCAGTCATACCCGCAATTGCTTGTTAATGTAATCCATCTAAAATGTTATGTTTTCTAGCACCACAGTCATGCAGGCTGCTTCCTGTACTCTTAGACAGAGAACCACGTTAACCCCACAAGCAGCCTTTTGGAGACTGCAATAAAAATTTCGGGGGGGGGGGGGGGTTAATTCTTCCAGCAATAGGCAGAGTGGAGATGCAGGGGCTCTCGGAAGGGGTGAAAAAACAACAAAGCCTCGTTGACAAGTAAATGGTCTTTTAAAGACCTGCGAACTACTCGGGTGCGGCTGCAATAAGACGGGCGCCACACCAGCCAGCCCACAGCAGCCTCAAGACCGGTTTGTGTGTGTGCACCCGGGAAGCTGTCTCGGCCTGGGCTGACGCACACGACGGGGGGGGGGGGCTGAAGCCCTTTGAGCCCTGCGGGCGTTGCGCGCCTGAGTTGAGGTGCTCTTTCCCCTGCCGAATAGCTACAGCCTTCTTCTAGTAATTTCATGAAGATGAGACGTGGGTTGTTTGTTAACGGAGAGCTGGATTGTGCATGGAAATTTCTTTTTAAAGTTTAGCAAATTAGGAACTTATTTTGCTAGAATTTTTTTTCTTGAATCTGGGAATTAAAAGTACAGCTACCTGGAAGCGTTCATCTGGAATTTTTCAATATAGATGTATAGAATTAGAAATTGATTTTGTATCTTTTGAAAGCGAAGACGTTCAATTTTGTCCAAAGGTAAGCCTCTGGACCTTTGCAGCCAGTTTAGCGCCTAGTATATCAAACATTTTTAGTATGGAAATGTGCGGTTCACCATTCAGTTCACTTGTGCAAACAGTTCCCTGATGTAGCCTTGTCCTGCAGTGAGCGCCTCCTTTATATGAAATGGCACAGTGGCTTTCATTGCACTCATTATAAGTAACACTATTGAAATGCTGTCATCTGTTTTTAAATTGGTTGCAAATCTATAAAGGCTAATGTGGGATTTATTGGGGATTTTGGTCAGGCGATGAAGAATCGATGGGAAACGCGTAACCTATTTTTAAGTGTTTGCACTGAAAGGCTCCAATTAATATGCGCCTCAGACTCTCGTTTTCCCTGGGGGCATGTTGCTTGTAAATCCAGTTTGGGGATTGCTCTCAGCAGACAGGCATATTTGTGTGCTTTTTTTTTTCTTCTTTTTTTTCTTCTTATTAGACAGCCTATTGGCCACTAACTACAGGGAAAGTGGTCGAGACAGTATGTAGAGGTCAGGAACCACATTAGATTGGAGTCCGCGTTTGTCCATAACCGCCCCTTCTAATAATCTCTTTCATGGCAGTAACGATCTGTCCTAGCTTGACGTTTATGCAGGGGGCTTTTGGGAGGACAAATATTCACGCTCTGTGGTGCTGCTTGGAGAGAGGTGATGCTCCATGGTATGGTGGCCGGGTTGCACCCCTGTGATATGAGCAGCTCTCTGGGTCCCCACGGAAGGAGCGGGCTCCATTCCAGTTGCGCTGCCCCTTTAACCAGCCCACTTCACCCGTGGCTCTTTAATTATAGTGTGGCTTATGAAGAAGTCTGTGCTGGGTATTAGTTGGCAGTATTCGCAGTCAGTTCTTGTGTGATCCCAGCACTCCCACCCTTGCCATGTATAGACAGCAAACACTTCTACATTGTGTAGCAAACAGCAGAGCAGTGGTCAGATAAAATGTTTTTTTTTAAAAATACACTAACTGCTCTCATCACAAATCAATTGCTTTCAAAACGCGACTGCTCCCTTTCCAGTACTTATCCTGCCCTCTCGTTGCTGCATAAAAATTAGATTGATAGAATCTCAATAATGGATGTTCAATAGTAACAATCCGTAATTTGCTTGGAATTAAGATCAATATATTCGCTGTTTAGTCATGGGTGTGTGTTCACCAAAATGTCAGTGGTAGCAGTAGTTATATCACATACCCTTTAACCTTAATGATGTGTCAGGAAGTGCCGTCATATGATTCTTGACCCTAACTTTTTTAGGTCGAGCCTAGAGTCAGTGCGCAAGCGCTGCTCTGGTGAAGATCTGCTGTAGTTCAGTACGTGATGGAAGGCCCGCCCACTTCCCTGCCCATATTTTTCATTGGCTTGTGTCTTTGTCCTACTTAAATGCTGTCTTCTGATTCCTAAATAGGCTTGTTAGTCCCTCCTTAGTATGGCCTTGTCGTCATTTGTATCCTCCCATGGCTACTGGCCCCTTTACTTGGTTGTTACACAGTGAGTGTACTATTTATTTTTTATAGCAAATGCATTTATTTGAAACCAACCTGACCTTTTACCATGACAGCTTCCTCGTGGCTGGATGTTATATGTGGCACCATCAGCCAGCCTTGACACCGTAGCCGAAAGCACTTCGCAAGCTTTTTTTAATTTTTTTTTTTTTAGCCTATACTTACAATGTTAAAAACAACGGTATAACTCCCAGAATGCACAAGCTTTTGGCTAAGAAGCAAGAACTGACTGAAGGTGTCAAGACATGGAAAGAAGTCACATGGCCCCTATAAAAGTGGCAGAAGTACAGCTCGAGCTGCCCCACCCTTAACTGCTTAATTTGTATAAAACGAAGTGGTGTGGCCTGAAGGATTTTAGGTTGAGCCTGAGCCAGCGCGCAAGCGCTGCTCTGGCGATCTGTTGTAGGTAGAGTACGGAGGAGAAGCCCCGCCCACTACCCGCCCATATTTTTTATTGGCTTGTCTTTGTCCTTCGTAAATGCTGGCGTCTTGACTGCCCCTCAAGCTGCAGAGATTGTACAGATCCAGGCTTCGTATGTCAAACATAGCTATTCCATGGTACACAGGTATTATAAATCTAGACGTTTGTGTTAAGAACAGCAAAATTTGTTCTTGGGTTTAACAAATGATAGCTCATTTTATTATTTAATGCTCAATATTTTTGCAGGACTGAGCATTGTCCGTAACGGGGATCATAATTACCCAATTTATTGATCTTGTATTGATGAAAGCCCAGTTGACTGTTCCACACTTAAGTAAATGAGCCATCTTGCCTGCGATTATCAACAAAGGTAGCACTCATTTAGAGTGCGAGTTTAAGCTATTGTAAATGAAAATGCCTTTTATTTAGGTTTTAAAAATCAAAACCTAAATAAAAGACATTGTCATTTACAATGCCAATAGCTCAAACTTGTGTAAATGCGAGACCTATTGCATTGCAAATGCTTGTTCTCCAGGCATCAGCTTATGAGTTGTGAAAATGCATACATATTTGTCTTCAATGCACAATTTTGGCACCTACATATTAATTCAACCAAGCAAAAGGTTCCGGTCTAGTAGGCTGGGATGTAAACTGGACAGCCACTTAAAGGTAGCTGGAGAGCTACTTGTAGCTCACAAGGTACTCGTTGGAGAAGCCTATTTTTGAAGCTGCATATGTTACTCTATCTCAATGGTGTGCAGGATTTTTTTTTGTTTTGGTGTAATGGTTTTTTGGTGGAGGCTTGAGGGTGATAGCCTATTGGTTCATTAAGGGGACCATACATTTATATCACGGCAGTGTGCACTGTGTGGTTCTGGTTCAGAGACATATTAAAAAAAAAAAAAAAAAAAATTGTCCTTTTTTGCTCTGGGGACAAATTTACTCGACATTTGGCAAATGCAAACCGCTAGTTTACTCAGCTAAGGTCTGCCATGACAATTTTCGTGCAGAACTATAGTGGAGGAAAAAGTTAGGAGGTTACCCAAAAAGTGTATTCTCATTTTCTTCTGTAGGAAAGTTCGCACACATCTGCAGCTGATATCAGTGAACAAATGCACACCAAACTTGGAATGAAAATAGCACCTGGCTCGGTGTGCTTTTGTTAGTTTTGTGTAAACCAGTTAAGTAGATATTGAGATTCTGCAGGTTATTAAACTAATATCCCAGTGGGCTTTAAAGGGTTGAGGCTTTTGTATTCCTGTCACATTTTTACTCGCCAGTTATTACTCCAGTCAATCAAAGTTTTCGTTTTTTATTTAAGAAATATGATTAGCAGGTTAATTGTTCAGAATATTTGTTTATTTTTTGTTATCAGTTATCTTCAAATTTGCAGGTTTGGACAGACTCGAAAATGTTGCACTCTGGAGAAAATGTTTCTGCAGTCATGGTGCAGGTTGGGGGTCACCCCCAGAGGAGACTGACCAGACGGTAGTGCTTTGGGGTACCCAGATATATGGAATATAGAAGGCCCACAATGGAGAAAAAAAATCTGTTTGACTAGCAATTCAAAAGGAAATTGCGAGCGACTCATTTTAGGTGGTTGGATGCTGGGCCTTGCCACAGGCTCCGACTTGGTCTCCAACCTCTGCTCAATGCAAACCCCCTTCAAACCCACCTCTTCCCCCAACAGCTAAAGGCTTTGCATTCTAGGGGTTGGGCGCAGGACTATGGTTACGGGGCTGGCCGTGTGCAGCAAGCGATGGCTGATGGCTGATGGGTGGGGTTGAAAATTAAATACATCATTAAAAAATGCAATTCACTGAAAGAAAAAAGTTAACACTGGTTGTCGTTCTGGCTCAAATGTGTAAAACCATTGAAATTCACTAGTTACGGCTGTTAACGCACACAGTACTTACCATAACTTGCGCCACTGCAATGCTCAAAACACCACTGTGCAAAGAGCACAGGAAAAAAATAACTTTCAAGAGAATAATATGGCGACCAGTGTGAATTATGGCATGTGCGTAGATAACAATACATTTTGAATTTCAGTAGTTTAAAGTGTTATTATAAATGAAAACATCAGTTAAAAACTGAAATATGGTTCTTGCTCATTTATTTTGAAGGTTAAGATCTGAGAATGTGAACTGGGCCAGAATTAAAACGTGAAATTTAACTAATTTTTCTCCTTCTCATGAAGGATCTGCATTTAAGAGCAAGCTTAGAGACACCAGTACTTTTCGAGTCCAACGAGTCTTGTGTAGTACTATTTCTAAGGTAACAGACTGATTTAGAAGTATGAGGCTCGTGAGATTTTATTGGCCTTGCAGGGATGTCATTCCATACTTGAGATGCTAGTGGTTTCTGTTCCATGTTTAGGTTGGAACCTGGACAGACTGAGTTTGAAGCTATGATGGCTTTCAGCGAAAGTTGCAGTTGTAGCCACAGTCTTTCCCACAGCCTTGGTGATCCAGGCAGTGCGACTTAGTTGTGAAAGGCTATAGTATACAGTGCGTAATGAAGGGTGATTGATTGGGAAGAGTGCCTGATGTGTTCTGAGAATGCTCTACCCACCTTAAGTAAGAATTGCAGTCTTTGTCAGGGTGAAACCTTAGTCACTAACCTGATCTTCACCCACTAGTAGCTATTGCACAGAGCAGACGGTCTTAATTTAGAGGCGATGTATAAAGTATTTCTGAAGTACTAAAACAGTAATAAAATAAAAATGCAAAAAAATAAAAACCCAAAAGGATGAAACAAAATACAGTAAAACTTAGTAAAATGACAAAATCCAATAAGGTGAACAGGAGATATACGTTTTTAAGTAAAAATAGCACTAAGAAGCCCAAAGTGACAATGATAGTCAATGGTTGCGTTAGAACAGGACTTGACTACAATTTGACACCAACTGCAATGGAGCGTGGGTCTGATGCACTAACCAGTTGCTTCCTGGTCAAAGATTTTACCTTCTGACTTTAGTCCTTTAAATCCCAATCCACCAGTAGGGGACACTTCTAAAATCCCCCACAACCTCACGAGAGGCACTTAGAGACTCACGGGGGGGCCGGCAGAGGGGAACAGGAGGGTCTAGCCCAGGTCCAGTTACCACTGGTCATCTGGGCAGTTGCTGGAAAAGGGCTCTCAAAGCTTATTGTGTCCCTGTTCCTTTAACAGGGGCTCAATCATATGACCCTTGAAGTCCTCCTTCCTTTTTTTTTTTTTTTTTTTTGGTCCAGTCTTCTAGGCTCTTCTCAGGTCTCAGACATTCAGGTTCCGTCCTCTGCTGATCTTCACAGGTCCAGAAGTGGTGTTAAGTGGGTGCCTAGTGGTGCCACTTATGCCTGGCACGAGCTAGTGATGGGTGTGATCAGATTTTTAGAATCTAAAACTGGGATCGCTACAGAGATGGAAATAGGACTAATCTAAATGTTCTTCCCGATAATGGTAGAGCAAAATGACTACACTGAATACATTCAGGTTCGTGCCCTAAAGTAAATATAACTTGCGCCCCGCCATGCACAGTTTTGCCATAAATGTAATTTCAGATGTTGCATTGATGTTCTCAATGTCATTTAATATGTTGGGTAAATAACAGTGCATGGTGAGTTCGTTTAAAATTGTTTGTTATATCTGAGATTTGCACCAAACTATAACGTCACTTTGACCTTTTTTTGTGTTTTTGTTTTCAGTGAATTGATAGTTTTTTAAATTAAAAGTAAAGTGAGATGTACAGGATCTGCACCCCTCCCCATTCTCCCCCCTTGACCGCCAAGGGGTGCTCAACCTACTTTTTATCTTTTCCAGTGCCACAGATCCATCTTGATTCTCCAGGTGTCTGTGCTGAGCCCTGCAGTGGATTCTCTTCTACAAAACGGCAGAAAATGTATTTCATTTTTGAACCCGGGGTTCCAGCCAGGACCCATACCCCGCCCCCACATGGCCTGAGGTGGGAGTCTGGGCAATATGGATTTATATTATATTTCTTAAATCATAAAACTCCCCTCCCTCATGCTAGGATGAGTTCCAGGGGCAGGCTGGTGGGAATCCCAGCCTAGGGTGATGGGCTCCCCTGATGCTCATTCACTCATTGAATTGTACTGTGTGGTTTGAACCAGGCAAGGCAGCACAGCAGGCGATTGTAAACGTCTGCCCTCACTTCGATGGGAGCACCAGTGTAAACTTAAGATTGCACAACAGTGTGACTATTGTGCTCGCTCACGCGGGGCACACTCAAATACCGGGACATGAAATTATGCCTACAAAAAGGGTCTGAATGCCAGGACAGATTTTTTTTTTTTTTTTTTTTTTAAAGGGGAAAAAAACTGGGACTGTCTGGGCAAATCTGGTATGTCTGGTCACCCTAGCTTGTGGGTGGGAATGACCCCTGGGGGCGCTGTAACCAAGGAGGTTAAAGGTCTTGGGGTTAACTCTTCCCACTTTGGCCATTTTCAAGATAGCCAAAGTCTCCAGCAACAATAAACATGGCTGATGACTGGGGAAGGTAATCCTAGTGTCCTCCCATATGTAACACTAAAACCCAGTTGTAGGCAGTTCCTTTATTGCGTCTATCCTCCCCAGTCCCCCAACAAACTCAGACAGTAGTCTGTATGGTTGAAAGCTCAGATTTGCTCTACCAGATAAACAAATTGTTTTGGTTATTTGTTTCCCTCCTTTGAACTGTGGCCCAAATGTTGTATGTAAACCCAGCAGACCTGTCAGGCAGGTCTTGACACTCCAGCAGGATGGGATACTGTCAACAAGAGGCCTAGATGGATGGATGGATGGATGAATGCCTGTCTGGCTGGACAAAAGCTTGCAGGCTTGGCTGTTACCTACATCTGCTTGTGACAGGGTAGGCCTCTTTGAAGTTCAGCATGACCTTGAGAGCAGCCCACAGGCCATCCTGTCAAGGGCACAATACTTCCCCCACACCCAAGTCCTTTTGTCCCTGTCCTGGGAGCACGTTAACACTTAAATCCCACCTTTTGAAATGCTAGTTACTGGCTATCAGAAGTGGGAGAACAAAATGCAGATTTAGCTTCCAGGGACTTCAGGCAAAGCAATGGTAACTTTTAAAAAGTCATCTTTGCAAAATATTTGTTACAAATTGGACTTCAGCAGTGAATTGGGCTTGTAATAAATATTTCAAAAAGTCCAAAAATATAAATCCGTAGCTGATCCTAGGTTGAAATAATATTTATTAAACTTAATATTGTTTCCCAATACTTTCTGGTGGAACCACCAACACTGCTACAGGTAAAATAACTTTCAGGACATTTTTAAGGTAAGGACATGTTTAACATTAAACTTTTATATGTCCTACTTTTTAAATACTGTGCACCATGCCTTTTGGGCAATACGGCCCACTTAGGGGTGATGTGTGTGTGTGTGTGTGTGTGTGTGTGTGTGTGTGTGTGCGTGTGTGTAAACTATAGAGATGTATATAGATATAGCAGGTTTAGACCTGTGAAAACGGGTTATTTTAACAGGTTGTATTTGAAGTTTACAACTGCAGAGCCAGGCTACTGAAGGCAGGCCTGCTGTCACGTTTGTATCATCACTGTAGAGGATGGCACAATGGGTGCTGCAGTCCAGCGACACTTGACTTGCAGGCCCTATGTACAACTTGCTACCATATACTATTGACCTATAGATAAATTAAAAATGCTGGTCAGGTGTATACCAATTTCATCCTGTTTAAAGGAGTAGCAAAAGCGCTTTACCTGGCTAGCAGGTGATAGTGTACAGAGTTGAATAGCCAGCAAAAATGGGGTTCAGCCCCAAAAAAAATGTGACCCTGCAGAATGGCAAATTTCTAACACACAGGCTCTTGGCACTGTGGAACTGGTATGCTTGATACAATGTGATGGTTCATTTATGCATTATATATGTACTTCGGGTAGGGTGTGTTTGTTTTTGAGGGTCTGTATGGTGTAGTACGTACAGTGCTCAAAGGTGTTTACAGTGGGTGAATGGAAAATCGAAGCTTTGTGCTGCTACTTGCATACATACAGTGTTATTAACCACATGTAACAGTTTCCCTCTTGTGTACTTTGCTTATGTGTGCAAGAAACTACCTTGCAGCCTTTCCTTTACACAGTGCCAAGCAGAGTATTCCCTTTTTGTGCATTCACTAGTAGGGTGGTGCAATAAACAATAACGGGAGACGAGCTTGCACTCTTGAGCTACCCAAGTTAGTTGAACCAAACTTTTTAATTAAAAAGGCCTATTTATGCCGAATTCATCAGTGAGGAAATCAAATCCTACGATTATATAGTGTTCATCCCATAATATTTATAATACCCGGAGGGGCTGGCCTTCTGTCCCACATTAGTAGGCAGGAGGGAAAGCAACCCTATGAACACAAAAGGATGTACCTTGGGTATATATTATTCTAACGTTTAAACTATTTACAACATAAATTGATTTAAATCGATATACCATATTGACCTACCGAATACACTATGGATATCTGGTCCACTAATGCATCCTGGGCATCAGTCACATGTATTAATACAAGTTGACTGAGGAAATAAAATCTTCAGTGTCCCGAATCTCTGAATAATCGATTAAATGACATTTTGTAGCGGTTAATTTCTGTGGCAATGAATAGTAAACACATTGTGAAGTGAGTTTACTAAACAAGTTTATGTGAGGCAGTCCAGTCATTCAAGCTCTGCAAACAATTTTACCTTTTTCACCATCTATTTCTTGTGTTGCCCATTGTTACTCAACAATGGATTTTCAGTGGACACAAACCTAATGATCAAATGTCTCATTCGGATCTGGAGAAACCATCTCATCACCACATTTTTAAGCTATTACAAGTGCATATAATAGGTGGTAACAAGCGAAACCCTAAATGGGATTTATGTAGTCTACAAATCAGTTGTGTAAATTTCACCCATAAAATGAACATGAAGAGCTGTAATCTCCTATCATGAGGTTTGAAAGGAGGAAAGTAGTATGGTGCAGCCATATTCAAAACAACCATGAAATGAATGCATTCTAATTCTGTAACCCAGCAAACAAATGAGGTAATTCATTTGTGAGCTGCAGATCTGAAATAGCTGGATGTCCACCCAAACCTCTCTGAACATCAGCTTTTTCTGAATACGCATTGATGCATCTGGAAAAAAGTCTGTGTTGTGCAGAGATGCGAAGTAGTTTGGGCCGTTTAGGGAAAACAGTTCAGAGGGAATGGTGTTTGGATTTTAGTGTCTATCTGCTCCCTTTTTGGTTAGCGTCCATTAATATTTTACAACTAATGCCATTTAAATTGGGATTCTGATTGCTGATCTGTAATCCTGTAAGTACTAGTTCTACCTCTCATTAACATAACTAAGGGTTAGCTCTGCTGAATTAGGTCAATAGTTCAGGAGAGGAGTTCAGGAGTATCCTAAGGAGTGGGAGATGTATAGATATCCAGGAAGGACAATTAAAAAGCCAGGACAATAACATTTTTAGCAAGAAAAATGGACCATAAGAAAGAATATGCAAAATGTTCTTCACTGAACAAATAGAGGTGTGAAATTCACATGTGTTTATGTAAAATTTTGTCCCAATCATGCAAATGTTTGTTTTAAAAAAAATTTTTTTAGCTAAATTAAGCAAGTACCCTAAACAACGGCTGCTTGTGTTCTGGTTGTTCCCGTGCTAAACTCTATATAGATCAATGTAGATATATAGATATTTGGGTCCGAAACTCTGGAATTCTCTTCCAGATTCACTGAGGTTGTTCATCTCTCCTTGCTTTCCGTAAAGGCTTGAAGACCTGGCTCTTTTAACTCTAATTTCTCCCACAACTGCCATGCGCTGGGAAACACCTCTGGGTAGCTGCACCATTACAAATCTAAATAATAATTATATAGATGAAGATTGATCTCAATCCCCGGAGAGCTGGATGATTGACTCCTTCCAAGACTTGAGATAAATCCCACTCTAAGAATGCCTCCGATATCCATCTTTCAGTCAAACCAGCAAAACATTCCACAATGAGATCAGCCTGTCAGCAACTCTGGCTAACAATAGAATGAAAACACTGCATTTGGACTGGGTTTTGTGCGAATGCTAATTACATTAGTAATCTGCGTCAAAAACGTATTCAGACTAAAGTAAAACTTAAGTACAGTACAGCTGCGGCTCAAGTCTGCTTCTGTCAAACAGTTCTCAAATCTGAAATCAAACTGTAAACCTTGCAAGGTTTGCATTTGGGAGGCAGAACATATACGCTTTCAGCAAGAAAAGCAAAAGATTGATCAAGACTATGATTAATTACTATCTTGGAGTATACCTGTCTAGCTGTGGTCATGTACGGTCTAAAGGCAGTGCATCACTTGTGGAGAGCTAGAACGACGACCATACGGAGGTACGTCGGGAAGAAAACCAGCCAGGAGCTAAAGGTGTTTAAGAAAGAGGCGTCTCTGCGTAGCCACTTTAGGCCCTGAGTTTATGAAGTTGAAGACTGTACATGATACTTGAATAGAAGGAGGTTTCTAGAAGAAGACATTTTAAGCTGTGCAGGTAGCATTAAACACCACATTTAAATTTTCCTGCCTGTTATTATGCCGTTTAAGAATAAACAATATTGTGGACTTGATTGGCAGTTTTATAGATGTTATTTCTCAATGAAAGCAATTGTAAGGAGACGAGTACAGGGGAGTAGGGTGGTAACATGTTTTGTTTCCAAAGATGTAGCCGCTGAATAACTGCGTCTTTCAAAGTGGCTAGATGGATTATCTGGATCCCTTTATATATTTGGAGCAGAATCTCCAAGGAGTTGGTAAGGGACGGAGTGGTTGCTCGTTGATGTGAGCTTGGTTCAGTGAGGGCGAAGCAAGTGCTCCATTTCCTAAGTCCATTTGTGAACAAGGTAGTCGCTGGCAGAGGGGAAGGGGAAGAGCGCCTGATTGTGTAATAGTGAGTAATAGTAATTTAACTGCTGATGGGGACGATATATCCTGTGTAGATCTAGCTAAAATGATATATCAAATCGGGCGCGCAACGCCCATTGGGCTCAAAGGGCTTCAGCCCCCCCCCCCCCCCTGTCGTGTGTGGCAGCCTGGGCTGAGATAGCTTCCCGGGCACACACACGGCCGCACCCGAGTACTTCACAGGTCTTTAAAAGACCATTCGCTTGTTAATGAGGCTTTGTTGTTTTTTTCACCCCTTCTTAGAGACCCTGCATCTCCACTCTGCCTACTGCTGGAAGAATTTGCCCCCCTCCCCCACGAAATTTTTTCTTAGCCCCCCCCCCCGCCCGAAATTTGGCTCTAGTTGCGCCTCTGTATCAAATGATGTTTCATATCTTTAGATGGGTACTAAAGTTGAGGCAGGTCGTTGGCCAGGCTGGTGGTGGAGGTGGAAGTGAGTGGAGCTATGAAAACATACTTGAGACCAGTAGTGCAGGGATTCAGGTAATTTTGCCAAAACCAAACCGTTTAGCTAGTAGTGAACAGTTTTTCGGGGAACTATGCATTTTGCCCGCCTTCCCACATGCTCTTCCCACCACCTCCAAAATTCCAGACGCGCTATCCACTGTAGATGTGCAGCATTTTCTGTCGAAATGTAATAGTTTGAAACCCCATGGAAAAAAACAGTTTGGTTATACATTAATAAAAATAACTAAATCAAAAGAACTAAGCACTCTGCAAAAACACACATTGCAAAAAGATAGCAAAGTAAATAAGGGAATACATGGAGGGCCCTGGTTGTGGGGTGAAGGACCGTTGATGGTTGATTTGGATTTGTATGGAACTCTGAATGGACACGTACTGAAGCCAGGACAATAAAATCGGTAGCAAAAAATAGACCATATGAAAGAATTTGCAAAATGTTCTTCACTGAATAAATTAGAGGTGTGTGTAATTCGCATGATTTATGTAAAATTCTCTCCCAATCATGCAAATGTGTTTTTTGAGCTAAATGAAGCAAGCACCCTAAACAACGGCTGCTTGTGTTCTAGTCATTGGCAATGTTCCTGTGCTAAAGTTTTGCCTCTGACTCTGCGTGCTTGCGCTACATGGTGTGATGGCATAATAACAATAGTCTCGCATAAAACAAAATTCCTACAATTACGCCAGTGTACCAGGAATTTCGCCTAACCCTACAAATCGGCAAGTTTTGCTCAAGGAGATTCCTAGCAAAGTTCGTTCTACATGTTACTTTTTTGCAGCAGAGTTCTCTCTGCCTGTTTTTCTCTGTAAATATCATTATGAACCATCTTCTGCCTTATCCAAGCACCTTGGTTGTAGTGACAGACTTCTGCTATACAATCAACCATACTACAGTTTTTGGAACTTTCTCTGCTCGCAGACGTTTGTTGCTGTCACTCCAGTTCTTTTTCAATTAGAATTGTGATTGGTTAGAGCCATTTGTTCAACCAGTATACTGCAGAGCAATTGTTCAGAAATTAGTGCTGTGACTGGAACACTTACCTGCTGATTCAACCTTAACCTACCATTAGCATTTAATTGGGACCATGTAATGATTGCACCACTTGAATCCAAAGTGGTCTATTATCTCTATTTAGCATGTGACTAATTGAAAGAGGTGTTATTTTATATATGAAGAATGGAAAACTCCTAGTAATCAAAAGTATGACTGTATATGGCGAACTGGATGGAAATGAGTGACTAAGAATGCAAGAGAAAACTACATGTTAGTTATTTGAAGTCCCTTGACACTGAAAGAAGGCCCAGCTAAGGACAGGATTGATCATTTCTGTTGTCGATAAGTATGTCCGATTCATTAAAGCGCGGTGGAAAAAACTGAAGGAGATTACACTTACCTAAACGAATGATATGGGACCTTCCTCACAAAACGGGTCTTTGTCAGTTGCATTACGACTGCAGAAAGTTGTCTCCAAGATCACAGCACCAAAACATTCCCCTCACTGAATCGCGATTTGAGTAATTTCACTCTAAATCCCATTCACGAACATTCAGCCTAGAGCGAAGTTTCTAAAGCCTTACATTTAGGGTTGGCAACCTCGTGTTTCTTGGAGGGGATGAAAGCTGCATGTCCACTGTGAATGTGGAGTACACCCCTTAGGCTCAACACTTGTGTATGCACATTACAAGTGTTTTTTTACTCACATTTTCACACTTAAGTGATAAAAATTGTGCAGTAAAGCGCATCAAATTGTACCTGGAAAAACCTTTCCACAACGTTTTGAACTCTCCAAATCTAACTGCCCTCGGGGCAGGAGTTGGCGTGGCAGACACTGGGAGGTGAAATTTACTGCTGGAGCTCCAGTCCTTCAATATTTGGGGAACGGGCTACTGCCCCCAAAATATGTTTATTTACTATTTTAACTCCAGTGCTGAAAACTTTTGGAAAAATTATAAAATCTCCCAAGTATTATTCTAAAAGATAGAGTACTTATTTTGGATTGCGTAAAGTGCTGGCCAGAGGGTACCTCCTCTCAAGGCCAAAAACTAGGACTACCCAAACCCACTTATTTTCAGATGGTTTAGGGGAATCGAAGTATTGAAAAGTATTTTCCAAGGAGAGCGAAAGTTAGTGCATTTGCCTTTTTTCACAATATTTACCCTGCAAATTATCTGCGGGACAGTAAGTGTATACCAGGAATATCTCTGATTTGGATAGATTTCCAAGCATACAATTGGTGGTGTTTTTTTTTTGTTGTTTTTTTTGTGTGTGAGATCAATGCATGCCTACACAAATCCTAGGCAGACATTTTCAAGCATAGATGATTGCGCTTTTTTAAAATTTGTATTTTTGTGATGTTTCATTTCGAAATCTTAGTATAAGAATATGCCCTGGTCTAAACATGTTCCCTCTGTAGTTTCACTACATTCCAAGCGAAAGTTAATGCATGAAGAAATGCAATTTTACTTCCTAAGATAAATTATTTTTATAAAAGGGCACCATACTTGAAGGCAATTGTTCCATCTACTGCCTAAGTTGGCAGGGTATGCCCAGACGTGGGTCCCTTGCTCACTTTGCCACTGGATTCAAGATAGCCTGGCTGATGACGGCTGTAAGCCAGAAACCGGTCCCAGGATGCTTGTTTCCGGTCCAGGGAAGACATGGCTTGGCAGTTCGGGCTGGACTGTTCCCATGAGGCACAGGGTCAGACTGATTTGCATATGGCCATTTCTGAACTGGGGTGGCGGAGTGAGCTAAAGAATGATGATGGATTAAACCCAGATCAGTTGACTGGGGGTGAGTGCTTGCAATGTTCAACACTCCGTCCATCATCCCCTTTGGTTTTGCTAAGTTTCAAACACTTCACCTGAGGACACCATTCAGAAGCTAGTATTGTGGCTAAGCTTTGGGCATCTGAATCCTTCTAGGTAGCAAATTTACAAGGCACTTCTCGATTCTACACAACAAAACAAACACACATTGGTTTTTGTATATACTTCCTCCTCCTAAGTAAGAGTTACTCAGTCCATCTAAAGTGAGTCAGTGATGTTAATACCCAGTATAAGATTTGATTGTGGACACAATTTAGGAGATATTTAGGAAGCTAGATTATACCAGGTGTAACAATCTGGTCTTCCGAGGTACGGAATGACCCAATAGAGAATTGGATTACAGGCTATCATAGGAGGCAAGGTTGACATTAGAATGGCGCTTACTTTAAAAATAATCTTTTCTTGGTTGGTCTGGGCTAGCCAAAAATGCAAACATTTGTAAGAATGTAGACTAAATGCTACTAATTTGAAATGCTAAACGGATGCAACTAACACCTAAAAGCCTGAGAAACCTCTGAGTTTTGCAGTGGTGAAATTTGTAGGATGCAGAGGAGTTTCAAATATGCAGAAGAACCCAGATAATCCTGTTCCAGGTTGCTAGATAGACTTCTTCCAACATTGGGTGCTGTGCCGTGTTGGTGTGCTGAAGTCTCACTGTGGAGAAACCTGAAGATTGTCCGTGGGGTCGACCTTACTTCTGAATTAGATGGAAGGCTCTGTTTATTTCTCTCAAAGTGCAAGAGAAACGTGATGCCCTTACTCAAAGCAAAGAATATGTACTTTTGATGACAGATTTTTTTTTTTTTTTAACAAACTCGGCTGTCAAGCTGCCTTTCACCTTGAACCTTGGCGCGTGACCAATTTACAGCAGTACAAATGTTGGAATATTCTCACTTTAAATTTCATGGCAGCATACATTTGCAAACAGAACCTCAGAAGGAATATGTAATCGACTCACAGCACCACTATCCCCTTCTCGAAAAATTGAGTGGCATTATGTGGGAGCATACGTCTCTCTGCAAGAAATAACTTTGTATTGTTCCTGGTGTGCAGCTGCAGTATCCTATAGGGAGCACAGCAAATGCCAAACGCCAGCGCTTTTTTCGCATAATCTCACACAGGTACTTGAGCATTTAGCAGTAAAACTAAACCACAGTCGGACCAGCCTTACTCTATTGGTACATGTTCCTGGCTTGAGCTCTAACCAAAACGAAATGAGCTCAGGCACCTGCAGCAGAACTCTTTGTGTCCCCAGCAATTCTCGGAGGATAAGAATGGTAAGGTAACTCTGGTGGTGAATGCAGTTGCAGGAGAGATCTGTGTTTTGTGTAATCACAGTTCTGACTGCGAGGATAACATAAGGGCTAATATGTCTCCTGCAAAGCACGTGTAACATGCAGATCACAGATTTTAACTTTATGTAGATCAGTAAGTGGGTTAGTGCTTTGGACACATATCCTTTCGTTACTTGCAGTTCATAAATTACAATCCTTCTAATATAGCAAAGTGAGCTATGAAGTAGCATAAAGGAGCTGCATAGAAACTGCAAGGCATGGGATTAGAAACTTATTGTTTTTTGTCAATCTAACCTTATTATAAGGCTGCTAAAAAGCATGCCTTTGGATAGTAACAGTAGTAATAAAGTCTTAACAGAGACCACACCAAGCATTGCGTTACATTTTAAATCCTGTGTAGTAAAGACTGTGACTCCTACACCGTGTAGCCCTTATTGTGCTATGTAACATATCTTGTACATTGATTGTCTGACATTTGATTTATTGTCAGTGTATAATATGTGCATGATGAGAGGTCTCTGACACACATTCGGATGAGTAACGCAATAAAATAAAAAATTAATTGGGAAGTGCTATTTAACTTGCTTGTGTAACTACTCGTAGAGATCTGACTTTCTTACAGCGAATGCATATTGCTTCTATTAAGGGGTTGAACAAAGTAAAAAAAACCTGGCTTCAATGTTTCTCTTAAGTACTTTTGAAGTGATAACAAGCCTTTGTTTCGCTCCATCGGTATCCAGGTGATAGACTCCAAATAGCTACCAGCCAGGATCATACTCCAACAAAAGGAGGGCTTATGGCCCCTTAAATTTGGCCTATGTTTTGGGCCCAGCTGTAAAGGCCTTTTACCCCCTGCATGTTGTTGCTCAGAACGGAAAGCAAAAGAAACAATTGATGGACGGAATGCTGGACAATGCAAACATTCACCCCCAGTCACAAGGATCTGGGTTAAATCCATCATTCTTTTGCTCACCACACCACCCCAGTTTGGACCCAGCCATATGCAAATCAGTCTTGACCCTGTTCCTTGTGGGAACAGTCCAGCCCGAACTGCCAAGCCAGGTCCTCCCTGGACCGGAAACAAGCATCCTAGGACCGGTTTCAGGGCATCACCCTTCTTCAGCCAGGCTAGCTTGAATCCAGTGGTGTAGTGAGCACGGGACCCACGTCTGGGCATACCCTTCCCACTTAGGGCGACAAATGCAAAAGAAACAATTGATGGACGGAATGCTGGACAATGCAAACATTCACCCCCAGTCACAAGGATCTGGGTTAAATCCATCATTCTTTTGCTCACCACACCACCCCAGTTTGGACCCAGCCATATGCAAATCAGTCTTGACCCTGTTCCTTGTGGGAACAGTCCAGCCCGAACTGCCAAGCCAGGTCCTCCTTGGACCGGAAACAAGCATCCTAGGACCGGTTTCAGGGCATCACCCTTCTTCAGCCAGGCTAGCTTGAATCCAGTGGTGTAGTGAGCACGGGACCCACGTCTGGGCATACCCTTCCCACTTAGGGCGACAAATGCAAAAGAAACAATTGATGGACGGAATGCTGGACAATGCAAACATTCACCCCCAGTCACAAGGATCTGGGTTAAATCCATCATTCTTTTGCTCACCACACCACCCCAGTTTGGACCCAGCCATATGCAAATCAGTCTTGACCCTGTTCCTTGTGGGAACAGTCCAGCCCGAACTGCCAAGCCAGGTCCTCCCTGGACCGGAAACAAGCATCCTAGGACCGGTTTCAGGGCATCACCCTTCTTCAGCCAGGCTAGCTTGAATCCAGTGGTGTAGTGAGCACGGGACCCACGTCTGGGCATACCCTTCCCACTTAGGGCGACAAATGCAAAAGAAACAATTGATGGACGGAATGCTGGACAATGCAAACACTTTGCGACCTTGCTGAATGTGTCCCGATGTCTGCAAATTACACCGGGACAAATTCAGCACATTTCACTTGGTCCTGCCTGGTTCCCGCTTCCGATGCTAGAATAGGTGCCGGACACTCCCCATCCCACCCATCTTCTGCACTGTGTATCATGAATTATGTGAAATGTATTTCTGATGAATACTTCAAACTGGAGATTCCTCAACTTTTGAATACTTCCAAGTGCCAGGCTGGATCTGTTGATTTTTCTTAGGAATCCCCCCCCCCCCCTCCCGACTACAGGGTTAAACCCTGCAAGCATTGCCACGGGCAGATCTGTGATAGATTTCCCCCTCAACTCACATGAGGTCTTTATCTAGCTTCTTCAGTGGCTTGAAATAGTGTGATGCCTGTTCTCGGATGAACCTGAAGGCGAAGGCCATCTGCGACTGCATGCCAAACTGTCACGCAGCATCGTAGAAAAGTGCATGAGGCTCAGTCCTGGTCAAGGATGCTTACACGATCCCGAGAAACTAGTTATCCAGCTTGAAACCTCTGGGTAACTCCAAATAAAAAAAAACATAAGTCGGGAGAAATCTGGCATACGTAGGGGTACTAGTCTATCTCCAACTCTGTTCCTGAGCTGGTCCCGATGCAACCCTTATTTCTGGGCCCAATGACCATGCACACAGCAGATTCAGGCTTTCAATTATGCCATGTTGTGCATTTTTGGCACCCTGCCAGCTCCATCTGGTGTGCTTCCGTCAGATTTCCGCAGGCGGGTCCGTCCACAATGCAGACTGAGCCTCTTGACACCGTTCTGTGGTCCTCCCGGACTCTGTAGCCGACCCCTACTGACTTTTCACTCTGCACCAAGATTAGTGCTGGTTCCTGTGCATAGATACTGATGCCGAAGGAAGATCCAGTAGATCTATCTGATTTGGATGTGAATCCATTGCAACCTCGGATCAATTCGTACCCTCCTTGACACCAGCCTTAGTCTGTATCTGACTGAATACTTCCTTTACAGCAGCATTTTTCTGATCCCGATCCACACGATGGCTAGGATGATGAGTCCCAACGTTATGAAAATAACCTGTTTTGGAAAGTTCAGGATGCCAGTGGATGACACATTACCGGACACTGGCCCCTCTATGAAGGAATCTGCTTCTTTTGCCATGGTGATCAGGAGGGCAGCAGAAGTCCTTGACCCACAGTTGCCCTCAGAGGTGAAAACAAACATCCTCACCGAGGCTCTGCCTCCAAGGCAGACTTTAGCAGAGCCACTCCTAGCCTTCTATGGGGCACTTACTAACACTCTCATGGGCACCTGGGCAAAGCCAGGATCTTGCCCTCCGTTCAACTTCCAAATAGCCAGGAGAGACAGACCGGATCCAGGAGATCCATCATTGCTCAGGCAACACCAACACCAGAGTCTAGCAGCCAATGCTTCTACCAGTAGTCTGAACCAACATGCGTCCCTATACTCTCCACCAGACAGTCGCAACACATGGAGGCATTTGCAAAATTCATTAGCGGTCAGCCTTGCACTCTGATCAGTCAGTCTGTTGCAGTTGCCTCCTAGGGTGTTATTCGCATGTATTGTGGGATATTGTGGCTGATATTTTGCCACTGGTTCCAGGTGCCTTTTGTGCCAACCTTCAGCAGATTCTGGATGGCCTGGACACGGCATATTATGTAACTGGGTCAGGCATGGACTCTACTGACTGTCTGGGTAGGGCAGTTGGTACCAGTGTGGTGCTTTGGTGCCAGGTTTGGATACATTCCACAAGATTCTCGAGTGATGTCTAGCCATCTCTCATGGACATGCCCTTTAATGTCACCAGTCTCGTTGGAGACAAATCGAACTTGACATTGGAGTGCTTCAAAGAGCAAAGCAACAGCATGCTCCCTCTGCCTAGTACCTATTCACATGGCTGTTTCACCAGCAGTGTAACCCCTTGCGAGGCTTCGAAAAGGGTTTTTAGCAAAGTCCTCATCAAACCTTGCCTCAGCAACAACAGACCTCTCCAGTCTTTCAAGGCAGAAGTCTGGGATCTGTCCGACAGCATCCAGGGGCAGCGACCTACCCAATCTTCTTTCCCGACATTTCCTCCACCCCTTCCCCTGTTGCTTCCAAATCCCTATAGTTTTCCATCAGAGGCTGGATAAGTTATGACCTCCACAGATAGCAAAGCATCAGATCGGACAGACGTGTGCTTCAATTTGTACACCATCCCTACGCCCTGCTCTCCCTTTTCACCCCTCCAAACATGTTATCTGCACCTCAACTGTTTCTGAAGGACCACTTGTCTATTCTCCAACAAGAATTTAAAACTCTCTTGGAGAAAGGTGCCGTAGATGGGGTGCCAGCATTAGAAATCGAGACTGGTTACTACTCCTGTTACTTTCTTGTGCCAAAGAAGGATGGAAGACTTCATCCTGTACTAGACCTTTGCCCGCGCAAATGTCTTCTGCAGGAAGGACCCGTTCAAGATGCTCTCTCTGGCAAAAGTTCTGTCTGCCCTGGATCCAGGAGACTGGATGGTGGCATAGTATCTGCAGGATGCCTATTTCCATGTCCTCATCCTGCAATCCCACAGACACTGCCTGCGGTGGTTCCAAGGAGGCCACGAACCCTATCCGTTCTCTGGGTTTCCTTTCGGCCTTACCACGTCACTCGGTTTTCATTAAAGTGATGGGAGTGGTCGCTGCCCATCTTCGGGTCTTCCCCTGTCTTGATAACTGGTTGCTGAAGGGATGCTCTCCACACATTTGTAGACCTTCTCCAGACGATGGCCAATCTCTATCTTTTGGATTTTGTATCAACGTGCCAAAGTTGCACTTGACTTCTTCACAAAGCCTCCCTTTGATAGGAGCCAACCTGGACACAGTGCTGTTTTGAGGCCGCCTCAACGAGTCCAGGATATTTTGGCTATCAGCCAGATATTTCGACCTTTGACCTGGGTCTCAGTGAGAGCGGCTCCGATGCTTCAAGCCTCTTGGCCTCCTGCATTACATTAGTGGACCACACCAGGTGGCATATTCAGGCTCTGCCGTGAGATCTGAAGTCTCAGTGGGTTCAACACCAAGGCAACCTCTTTGATTCCATCCATGTGTCTGAGGAGACTGTGAAGGAACTGCAGTGGTGGCTACTGGACCAATGATGGACCCCTTTATCTACCCCACCCAGATCTGACGAGGGTGGGAAGGTCATGAGACGCACCGCCACATCAACCTATTGGAGTTGCGAGTAATCCACTAGGCACTGAAAGCCTTCCTCCTGTCCTTCAGTGGGGGAACAGGTGCAGGTTCTCAGACACACCACCTCCATGTGGCACTGCAACAAACTGAGTGAAGTGGGGTTGTGGTTCCTGTGTCTGGAGGCTCAGTGCCTTTGTAACTGGCTGACTTGTCAGGACATTTCTCTGGTAAAACAGGTGACCATACCGGACTGGAATTTTAAACACCACTGTGGACAAACTCCGCCAGGGTTGCCTAGTGGGTTATGAATGGATGCTGCATTCAGAGGTGGCACGGGGCATCTTCCCACAATGAGGAGAACCCTAGGTTGATCTTTTTGCCACAGGGAGCAAACAGTGTCCAAGGAGAACCCTAGGTTGATCTTTTTGCCACAGGGAGCGAACCGTGTCCAAACGCTTGTGCTTTGGAGTTCCGAAGGCAGTTCTCTCTGCCTTTTGCCTGGAGTGGAGCTTGTACAGGAGTTCCACTTTCACACCTAATCCTTCCAAGTTCTGCTAGTCTTGTTTCTTGCCCTGAACTGCATGCACCCTCGGGGCAGCAGTTGACATGGTGGACACTATAAGGTCAAATTTACGATTCTAACTCAAGTCTTAGAATACTTGGGGAACAAGCAGCTCTCCTCGAAATATTCTAGGAGGCTTATTTACTATTCTAACTCCAGCCCTGGAATATTTTGGGGAAAGTTATAAAACCCCAAAGTATTTTTAGGACTGGTTGAAAGAGTAAATTTGAATTGGACAAAGTGCTGTCCTGAGGGCGCAGCGCAAAAAGCTAGGAAAACCCAAAGTTCTTAAATAGATCCGCAATGGCTGGGCCCAAGTTATCCTAGTGGATGTGGACGGGCCAGGAGAGTGTGGTACCAAGTACTCCTGGCATAAGCATCTGCCCTTTGATTTGGCTGCCTCTTCAAAAGACTGGGTCTTGCAACCTAGCCTGTACAACTTGCACCTCCTTGCTTTGATTGAGCAGCAACAGTTGTTTTTTTGTTGTTGTTTTTTTTTGTTGTTTTTTTTTAAACTGGCTTTTCAGCAATGTCTAAATTTCCTTTTGTGGCGCTTTTTTTTGGAAGGGGTAACTTGTATGTTCCTGCCAAAACCCATTTTGATTCCCCAATGGGACCTCAATCTGGCTATCGTATCCTTGATGTGCACCCTATTTGAGCCAATTTACAGCTGTCCTCTGAGGTTACTCACATTAAACTGTGTTCCTCAATGCGATCACGTCCACTTGTGGTGTGTGTGAGAACTGTAAGCACTTTCTATACAGTAACCATAAATATCCTTTTTCCTAGACAAGTTAGTGCTAAGGACCAATCAGCTTTTCTCAAATACTGAAACGTCTTTCCACAGTGGGCACTCTATCCTTCTACTGGTGTTCTTTGCTTCTCATTTTTCTGAAGAGAGAGACTATCCTCTAGATACAGAACTCTGAGCTTCTACATTGATTGCACCAAGGATCACCGGGTGGATGATTGGCTCTTTGAGTTTTTGTGGGGCAAAAAAGGGAAGAGCAGCACAGAAACTGGGCAGCTCCAGATGAATTGACCTGTGTATAAAGACCTGCTACAGACTGTCCAAGAAACAGCTTCTGAAAGGTCTACAGGCTCATTCCAGCAGAGCTAAAGCTGCTACAACTGAGCTGGCGTGCAGAGTGCCAGTTTTGGATATCTGCCAGGCAGTGACATAGGCATATGTTCATGTGAGGCAATTGCTGCAAAAAAGTTCCAGATCCAATCTGGTGCCTGGTGGTTATTCACAAGGTGAGAATCTCCATTTAGTGTTGACCAGAAAGAACTTTACAGAAGGTAAGCAACTTGTTTTTGTACAATGATGTTCAAAAACACGAGCCCACAGGTTATTAATTAGTTTGTTGTGCTCCGATTCTGGTGTTTTGATATTAGTTAAATTTAGAGTGAATGTATGTATGTGTGGTCTTTTCCCATGTAGAACGTTGTTGATCATGCAATTAAATGTTCTACCTTGACAGAGTTCATCAGCAGGAAATGTAGATCTTTTTATAGTGGGAGACTTATGAGGTATCTTGTTGGTAATCTGTTTTTGATGGTCTTTCGTTTAGTAGTCGGAAAGTGATCAATGCCAGATTGAGTTTGTATAATCGAGCCTGAAATCAGTGAGTGCCCTAACCAGTGATGCTTTCTAACGGAAGGTCAGAAAATGCTGTAGCTCTCACCAGACTAAGGAGATAATTATAGGACTTCATCACCTAGTTGATCTGATTCTTAACTCCAGAACTTTCTTTAAGTTGGGTTTGTGCAACAACCTGCGTTGAAAACCTAATGAATCGCGCTAACCTATTATAATGGTGTATGAAGTAAGGGATAAAACCTGGTTTAGAATATTAGGAATGGATCCCTGTCTGCCCTCAAAGTAGCTACTTTTTTTCTTTTGACTAGAATTTCAGGTTTTGAGGAGGATGCTAATGTTTGAAGGGGTAGTATCTGGCATATTTTATTTCATGGCTAACAATCGCACACAACCAACGTTGGCCCATGTTTGACAAAGCTCTTAATGGCATCTGTAATACAAGCGGACGTTCTTGAATGTCAAGAAAGTTGCAGCGTTTTTAAATGTAATTGTGAAAGACAGTGGAATTTTCTGCACTTATTTAGATTATTGGTCTATTGAGGGTGGGTAGGAAGAACCATGATTTTTGCTTAATTTCACCATTTTTACGCTGCTTTTATTCAATTGGTTTTGGAAGACCCGTATATTCAAATATATTAGGGACTAGTGTTTAATTACAGTTAGGCACCGAGGAGAGATCCTGAGGGACAAGCCAAGATTCAGGTTAGCTTTATATATAATTCTCAGGGAGTGAATGGGGCACATACTGACCGGATTGTTTGTGTGTGAGAAGGAAAGCAGCCATCAACAGTATATATCAAGTGGAACATCAGCTGGATAGCAATTGTATTTAATTGGGAGTTTTAGATAGCGCTACGTCGTCTCATTTACTTCAGAGGTACATATTTCTGCATTTAAGTTCAAAGGCTTTGTTTTTGGGGTGGGCAGAGCAGTGCTTGTCAAACAAGAAGAGGGACTAATGGGGCTGTTTTACGGAGTCCAGCGCACATGCCCAGATACTGTAGACTAAGAAAGGTACGCTGTTCCCCAGAGAGATGGAAAAGCGGAGTAAGGGGGAGGCAAAAAGGAGGGAAGTCCTCCTAAGTGGAACTAGAGTCCTCACACACCCAGCAAGCTAGGTGTCATGCTTCATCATATGGACTTGCTCCTCGTCGGGTCGGCGGTGCAATACCCGACGGGCACCCATGAAGGGGCTCTTTAACGGAGATCTTCTGTTCCTGCCGTATGGTGCCGTGGGTGTGAGGGCCCTAGAAGTGAGTGTAGATGCGAATAAGTGGTTAAAAAAGGTTGGATAATCCAAAAAAGGGGAGTTTAATAGGCTGGTTATCCACCTTACTAAAAAATATAGTGGAGCGGCTGATCACTGGCTAAATACACCAGAAGAGCAAAGCTCGACTCTCACAAATGGTCGACATGTTTCACGCAATATGATCAAACTATGATGCTATGCATTTCTTCAGGACCTATAGAAAACTATCTACACGATGTGGTGCGGTGGAGGAGTTCCTACGTACCACTGTTCCTATTTGCGGGCATGCAGTCCCGTCAGATCTAGTTGTAGCCTATCTAGGTGATGGCGCTAGCTCCTGTGATACCCTCAGTCCATGACACCGTAATGGTTGGTGTCCTGTCCTATTGTGGACACAAGCCGGAAAATCTACCCCCGCGCCAGACTGAGGAACCAGAGCAGTGCTTGACCATGATCCAGTATTCCTTGCTAGCTACCACTGACTCTAGTCTTGTGCACTACTCTTAAGTCTTGAAGAGATCAGTTTGGAAAAAAGTTATACAACTGCAGTGGTTAAGTTCTGCTCTGAGTGTGAGTTAAAGAATTCCAGAGTTTGTAGCCATGAGCTTCCAGTGATTTTCAGAATGAAGGTGCATTCTTGCATATTGTGCAGATTAGATCATCGAAAGGTTCCTGTCAGGGTGCATTGGGGACCCAGTTGTTGAAGAGATCTGGCTCCTTTGTTCTAAAAGTCATGCGGATCAGACAGCGTATCTTGAATTGTTATCATCTATTCCACCAGTATCCAGTGGAGTGGTTTTATTGATTGACTTGGTTCTGTTTCAGCAAATTAAGGAATAATTGGTCTGCATGGTTTTGTGGTGTCAGTAAGCTTTCAAGGGAGTTCCATCTAATTACTACAATAGTCCTGAGGGCTCATTGCTAATTATATAGTCCGCTCAACTTGGTGTGTGGTTTGGGTTAGTGGATTAGGGGGGAGTTGTAGGCTTCTACTTTTTGACTACTGCACTAATTTGCGGTGTGAACAGCAGATCGCTTTAAAATTGGATAGCTTTTTAACCTGTGGAATGAGGTCCAGTCACTTGGTGATTTTTAGTTTCCTTGTTCATTGCATAGGCTGATGAATTTTGGTGTAGTCCGCGTACATGGGCCTAGTAAACATTGAATGAAAGGGGTGAGAGCGAGAGGACCTCTCCTGGTCTTATTTCATGTTGAAGGTTCAACTCAATCCATACATACTTGCTGGTTGCAGTCTTGGTGGAAGGAGCAAATTCACTTTAGTGCCATGCTGGATACCAGTCCATTCTTTGGATCTGTCCAGTATAGTTTTGTGAACTAGGAGAATTGAGACTTGACTGCAACCTTTTCTCCGGGGTGGAGGAGAGCTTCCTTTTTATATTAATAAGTGCAGTTTCTATTCTTCGGGTAAGTCTGAAGGCTGATGGTAAGTTGTGTAAGAGAAGGCTTTGCTGAGTCTGGTCTTGCACTTCCCTTTTCTCCAGGAGCTTTCTGATTAAAGGCTGGTTAGAGATTTGCAGGTGGTTCAAAAGGCCTTATGCAATTATTATGACTCTCCTTAAAAACCTATGTTTCAACCAGTTGCCTTATGCTTTCCTTTGGGTAGGAAAGAATGTAAAAGGTTTGCAATATCCGCTCCTGTAACAGGAAGCAATTGCTTCATGCGATAGGTAGAACATAGCTTTGCTTCCAATTTTGTCACTTGGATGTTTACATGTTTTTATTATTAAAACCTACTATTCTTCCAGCAAGTTGAATGCAGAGAGGAAAGCCAGAATGAGGGAGAATATTGGGAATTTGGCGGGTGGAAATACAGTGATAGAAAGAACATGTCTGAGATGGGGAGAACATGGGGAGAGGAGTTGGCCTAACGGCTAGGGCAGTCGACCTCGAATCTGGGGAACCGGGTTCGAGTCTCGGCAATGACGCTGAACATCCTGTTATTGTGGGCAAATCACTTTCTCTCCCTGTGCCCCAAAAAAAAAAATATATATTTTTTTTAATGAATGTGTCCTTATGTAACGCAACTGATGCTATGTAAAGCGCTCTGATACCCGATACCTTCGGGTCAAGTTCACGCTATATAAAACTCCGTAAAAAAAAAAAAAGTGGGATTGTGGATTTTTTATTTTACAGTTTTTTTTAAGCGATGAGGGCATTGCTTTGTTATTGTGAGCTGTGATATCTTTAATATCAACCTAAGTGATCTAAAGATTTGGTTTCAGTTTTTATTCCGTTTGGTAAAATGATCTTTTGATTATTTTTTTTTTATTTTATTTTTTTATTTTTTTTTGTGACTCTGCTACCCGCTTGGGTGTCATCTACAATGTGCCTTGTGCTCCTCAGTGAGTGACAACATTATTGTATTCGGTTTGCCAGTTCTGCATTGAACCAATTGTTGTTGGCCTTGAGTCCCAGTTTAGTGTTTCTTAATTTAGTGGAGGCTAGCTTCACAAAGAGGTCGGTGAGATTTCTGTACACAATTATCAGCATAACCTCTGGCTTGCATTGTTCATTATATGGTATAATTACTCAGTGTTCGTTTTTACTGTAGCATCTAGTGGTAGTAGGTTGGAAGCGGCCTTGTTGAAAGGGGATTAGTTAAAGTCTTACTCCATCCATGTTACGTGAGGAGAAAGTAATCCCACCCTGGCTGACTACTTCTTTTTAGGTTCATAAATGCAATGATTGTGATATGGTCCACATTGCGATCTGTTGGTACGCAGACTTGTTGGCTGAACCCCAAAGTGTCTAGGTTTTAAATAAGGTCCCTGGCTGGTTTTGAGTTGGGTTGTATTGGCACATTCGTTTAAGTAGCCTATGATATTTTTTCTTTGTATCGTGTTCTAGAGGTGTAGGACCAGATCAAGAATTTCTCATAAGAAAATAGGGTCTTTGACAGTAGATTGATGCTGTGAAATAAATGAGATAAAGCAAACACAAGGAGATGATGGACGGAGCGCTGAAACTTTTCAGACACTCACCCCCAGTTACAGATCTGGGTTGAATCCATCATCGTTCTTTAGCTCACTTCGCCACCCCAGTTCAGACACAGCTATATGCAAATCAGTCTTGACCCTGTGCCTCATGGGAACAGTCCAGCCTGAACTGCCAAGCCATGTCTTCCCTGGACCGGAAACTAGCATCCTGGGACCGGTTTCCGGCTAACAGCCCTCATCAGCCAGGCTAGCTTGAATCCAGTAGCAAAGTGAGCAAGGGACCCACGTCTGGGCATACCCTGCCAACTTAGGGCGAACAAAGCAAACACAAGGAGATGCCTAGGCTTAGTGTGCAACAGAATGCAGAGAAGTATGCCTGGTAGATATCTGAAGGTGATGCCTAAAGAATAAATTGGGGCTACTCCACCCTAGTTTCCTCTCTGGTATTTTGATTTGTACTTTAAAGCAGAGTAGAATATTTGATGAATTGTTTGTTTGCCGTCACTGAAAGGTGATTTTGAAGATTTTTTTGATTTTTTATTTATAAAGTTTTATAAAGCGCGAACATGACCAAAATGTTGGTGTCTGAGCGCTGCACAACCTAATAAATAGCATCAAATATACATGGAGCAAAATATAGAATATACAGCATGAAAAGATAATACAAAGAGACATAGTGAAAACACCAGCAAAAAAATCAAATTGGCATGGATAGTCGCCTCAGATAGGAAGGAGATTATTCAGTAGTCTCATTTTTACTTCGTTTTTTAAAAGAACGAATGAAGGGATGGTCCTGATCTCTGGGGGAAGAGTTCCAAATTATTGAAGATTAGTGAGGATATCAACTCTGAAGGGGAACTAGCATTTTATTAGCAGATTTCCCATGGATGCTCACTTTAACTTGGCTGCCATACCGCTCTCCCGTATTTTCTAACACATAACTACTGCTGTAGGTTGTGCTTCGATTGGATGTTTTATGTCCATGTACAAATTTATGTTGTAAATTCATAAGTGATGTAGAGAATGTTTAATATCTGCGTTTCAGTGGCATACTCTAGTTTTTGTACTGGTCTGTTGTCGCTCTGAAAACATCAATATAGAACATCCCTTTTGTTAATTTATTTATTTGAAAGGTTTTATATAGCGCTGGCTAGACCCGTGAGTATCCGAGCGCTTTACAGGGGCAAGTAAATAAAAACAATTGTTCAGGGTAAAGCATAAACAGTCCAATACAAAAAATAACTTGATTTAGGTAAAGAGGGAGGGGCACAAGCAATATACAAAGGAGGAGAGAATAAGGGAAAAACCAAAACAGTCAGCTACAACACCTGAAATGAAATGAAATGAATTTGTACTTGTAAAGCGCACTGCTACCCTGAGGCTTCCTGGCGCTGAACGCATACCGCTGTGGAACCCTTCCTGGCTTTTCCCTGTGAAATGTCCACTCCTGGGCACCCCCAAGGTGAAGCCAGGCATCCCAGCGCTGGTGGGGCCGTTGTGGAGATTAAGCAAGCTATTGCCCAGAGTTGCAGAGTGGGACCCATGATTAGAATAGGCACCGAGGCGAGAATTATCAGGTCCGAGGAAGTTGAGCCCAAGACCCGCCGAGGCGGGAATTGAACCCTGGTCCCAGGCCAGATCTCTGCATCAGGGTCTGCCGCTCTAACCATTGAGCCACACTTCTCCACCTCAAAATGGTATGCAAATAAAATGGTACGGATCAGGGTATTTACGATGGGATGAGGGGGGAGGGAGGAGCAATTTTACAAGGGTAACTAAAGGCACACCGGAAGGGCTCAGCCATAGGTAGAGGGCCAGAACTCTGGAGGTTTAGCATGAAATGAACATCAAAGATGAAATAAATTATTGGGTGTAGAATAGTAGGGAAGCGATCAGGGAAGTGCTGGGAGGGGAAAGATGGGGAAATGGAGAGGTGGTAGAATGGGGGACAGGTAAACAGGAAAGATGGCGGCTGAGTAAAGTGGGAGTGCAAGGAGAGGGGATAAATAAAAAAAGGATCATTGATGCAGGGAGAGAGGGAGTAGGGTAAGGGGAGAGATTATGGACCAAAGTATTTGTCGAGGAGGTGGAATTTAAGGTCTTTTTTAAAGCTGAGGTAGGAGGGGTTGCAGCGCAGGTCTTTAGAGTGCGTTCCAGCTGTTCGGAGCGTTCCCAGAGAAGGAGCGAGATTGGGTAGAATTCTTAGAAAACAAAGGGGGGATGAGGAGGAGAGAGTTGGTACTTCTCGTCGTTCGGGAGCACCCTGCTTTGCTGAGTTTATTAGTAAGGTAGAGCGGGGTTTGTTGGTGAAGCGCTTTGTGTGTAATGCATGCAGTCTTGTAGAGGCATCTGCCTTCAATTGGTAGCCAGTTGAGAGCTTTGAGGGTAGGTGTGATGTGATCAAATCGTTTGCAGTCCGTGATGAGTCTGGCCGCCAAATGGAGCACGGATCTAAGGGGAGCTAGGTGTACTTTAGGGGTTCCGGTGAGGATGGCGTTGCCATAGTCCAGTTTGGAGAGCACAAGAGATTGGACAACACATTTGAGGTCCTCAAAAGGAATGAAGAGTTTAATTTTCTTAATGTGACGGAGAGTGAAGAGCGCTCCTTTAGCAGAATTTTTTTATATGGTCATTGAGGGTAAGGTTATTGTCTAGGGTAAAGCCAAGTGATTTGGCCGAGTTGGATAGGGAGAGCGAGCAATTGAGGGCATTGAGGTCAGTAATCCAGCTTTGGATGGGGAGTCGGTTATTTTTAGGGGCGAAAAGCATGATTTCTGTTTTTTTCGGTTTCAGTTTGAGATGGTTGGAGAAGAACCAGTCTTGGATCTTCCTCAGGGTGTTGTTGAGATGAGGGATGTCTGAGTGGGATCTAATCTTGTAGTAGAATTGTGTATCGTCTGCATAGAGGTGATAATTGATTCCAGCTTGTTTCAAAATGAGGGTAAGGGGTTCCATGAAGAGGTTGAAGAGGGAGGGGGAGAGAATAGAGCCCTGGGGGACTCCCAGGGAGACGGGTGTAGGGTTGGAGAGGCAGTCTTTGATTTGGATTTGTTGCGTTCTGTGTTGAAGGAAGCAGGAGAACCATTTGAGGGCCAGACCGTTCAGGCCGAAGCGGGCTTTAAGAGAGTTCAGTAGGGCAGAATGGTTAACAGTATCAAAAGCTGCAGAGAGGTCCAGGAGTATAAGAAGGGAGGACTCATCATTGTCGAGGGAACATTGAATGTCATCAATGATGTTTAGCATAGCGGTTTCAGTACTACAACCTTTTCTGAAGCCAGATTGAAGGGAGTCAAGTAAATTGAAATTACCTACGTGTTTGTCCAATTGGAGCAGTGCACCATTCTCTAGGGCTTTAGAGAGAAGAGGGAGGTTAGAGATGGGGCGGAGGTTGTTGAGATCGTTGGGATCGGCAGTGGGGTTTTTCAGAATGGGGGTGATTTGACCGAGTTGAAGGGAGTCAGGGACGCAACCAGTGGCGAGGGAGGAGTTGATGATATTAGTCCAAGAGGGGGCAATGATGTGATTAAGTTGGTGAACAAGGTTGGAAGGGAGCAGATCTTTAGTATGCGAGGATGGCTTAAGTTTAGAAATATTGAACACTTCGCGCTCAGTCATCGGACGGAAATTGTGCCAGGAGGCATTGTTTTTCAGTGATAAGTTGGGAGGGTAGTCATCTGGGGAATTGGAAGTGGGAGGAAGAATGGGAGGGTTTCGTGGTTGGGGGGGTGAGTTCGCAAGGGGGGGCGTGTCTTTAGGAACATTGGGAGCAAGGGGGGATTGGTCAGAATCAAAGGAAGATGGTAGGATTGGTCGATTTTGGTGATTTTGTCAGAGAGGAAGTTAGCAATTTCCTCGCATCTCTCAGTTGAAGCTAACCGCTCAGGAGAGGCGGATGACGTTTGTTTTCTAACAATGTTGAACAGTTCTCTGGGCCGATTTTTGGAACGCTCCAGGTGAGCTCGGAAAAAGGTTGCTTTTTCAGTGAAAAATGTGTTTCTTGTAGAGCGATCAAGCCGATCTGAGGAGGGCAAGGTGAGAGGAAGAGGGGTGTTGTCTCCATGATCTCTCTGCAAGTCTAAGTTGTCGTCGTTCAAGATTGAGTTCCGGTTTAAACCAAGATTTGGACTGAATTTTTCTTTGATGCTTAAGTTTGAGAGGGGCAATTTGGTCCAGGACGTCACTAATGGTCTTATTAAAGTGCTCTGTGAGTTCGTTAACATTTTGGGATGGGGGGGGGGAATGGAGTTGTGCTTGGAGTTTGGATTCAAGAACACCGGGGGATTTGATTGAGGTTTCTGGTCCACTTCAAGTGGTTGGTATTACTGGTAGGGGGTAGCGGGGCAATGGAAGCAATCTGAAACAGGATGAGGTGATGGTCAGACCAGTCTGTGGGGATAATGTTGGAAAGGTAGGTCAAGTCAGGGCTGGAGATGATGGCATCAAGTGTGGCCCCTTTGATGTGGGTTGGTTTGTGGCAGAGTTGCTTCAGGTTATGAATCTCCAGAAGGTTGGAGAGGCGCAAGACAGTAGGATCTTCAGGCTTATTCCAGTGGATGTTTAAGTCTCCTAGGAAAAGATTTTTCGAGACAGAGGGAGGAGTGAGAAATAAGGTCAGAAAGTTCATCCGCAAAGAGAAGAGGTTCTCCAGGGGGGTGATAGATGTTGTGTAGTCTAATCGGAGGAGAGCCCTGTGCGGTGAGTTCAACGCCAAGGTATTCAAAGGTAGAATGGTCAGTTTTTTTAGAGTGGTGATATGAAGATCATTTTTGTGGATTAAAGCTAGTCCACCCCTTTTCTGTCGTGTCTGTCTTTCCTAGTGATGGTGTAGCCGGGGGGTGGGGGTGTGTAAGTAAGTCCAGGATAGCTGTTGAGTGTTCATTAAGCCAGGTTTCTGTCAGGAAGGCGATGTCAATAGACTCAGAGGATAGTTTCAGATATTTCAGTAGCATGTCGGACTGCCGATCGGCAGTTAATAAGCATTCATAAGAGGTGTTTGGGGTTGTCAATTGTAGGTTTGCTAGAGAGGATGGAGGTAAGTTGGGTAGGGGGGCGATGGGAGATGGGAGAAGAAGGGATTCGGTTGGTGCCCGTGATCACTGGTATAATGGCCGTTTCGCGGGAGGGGATGGAGGTAAGTTGAATTGCTGGTCGAGGAGAGATGGGAGAGGTGGGTATCCGGTTTATGCCCATAATCACTGGGATGTTGGAGTAGGGGAGAGGGAGGTCAGTTATTAAAGGCTTAGGAAGGTAGGAGTTAACAAGGTTGGAAAGGTCATCAGTGGAGAGGTAGTTAGCAGCCCGGAGTGGTCTGTGAGTTCGGTTGCAGAGGGGGATAGTACGACATCATATGTGACGGGAACGTTTATGAGAGTAAGGGCGGGATGAGTCAAAGTTGGGGTAAGTCCTAGAGTGAAGGTCGTGATAGTCCTTTCTGAGACGTAAAAGTTCAGTCGTCATAGCCGTGAGTTTATAGTCTATGTTGGTAAGTGTTTGTGCAATGAGATAAAAGGGGAAGTCAGTGGAGAAGGCGGGGGGAAGATTGGGGATCAGTGTTGGTAGAGGAAGGTAATCGAATGAGAGGAGGGGGAGTGACGCAGGTGGCGGGAGAAGGGACAGTGTTCTGGGTGAGGAGAAAGGGATTTAGAATCGGGAAAGGCTGTTCAGTACTGGTGATAGCTGATGTGAGGGGAAGAGAGAGAGTGCGGGAAGCAGGGGAGGACCGCATCGGAAAGAATGAGGGGGAAGCTAGTGAGCAGGGTATGGAGGGGCTGTGAGGTGTTGTGTTCCGGGAAAGTGATGGAAGAGGGCCGGAAGGAGTGAGGGGTAACTGGATCAGTCACTTCGGGTTGGGGAGGGGGGAAATTATTGGGAGAAGGAGAGTTAGGTGTAGGGGGCAAACCGTAGTATGTTCAAGGGGCGGGGGCCATAATGCCGAGGAGGGGATGGAGGAAGAGAAAGGGAGGAGAGGCGGGGTAGGTGGTCGTTATCACCAGTAGGAAGTGGGGCGTGAGCTCCAGACGACGGGCCACTGGGGGTTCCACGGAGAGGTAAGTGAGTAAGGGGACATTTGGTGGGAGATTCCGGGGGACTGCTGATGTAGATGAAGGGAGTAGAAGGAGAAGGATTGGGCGAAGGTGGGAGGACCGGAGGGGGCTCGAGAGGGTGCTTGGGAGACGGGAAGTGGTAGGGGGGAGAGATATGAAAGAGGGCAAGGGTTGGGTGGGCGAGAGTAGGGGAGAGGGTCAACTATGTGTGGAGAGTGGGGGAGGGTTCCTGAGAGAGGAATTTGGGTCGCCTCAACGACGGTGGGGGAAGTTGGGACGTGTGGAGGAGGGGAGGTCAGGTCCAGGGAGGAGGGTGAAGATAGGTGGGAGTCGGGTAGGGGTGATGTTAGGAACTGGTTGGGAAAGTTTGTAATACAGGGAGCTGAAATGGTTATCAAAGATGTTGAGATGGTATTCGGAGGCTTGAATAAGAATGTTACCAGACTTGAAAATGGAAATGTCGATGTCACCAGGGAAGGCGGAGGAAGGGGTAGTCGATAATTTGAATCCATAGGGGATTTTGATAGATTTAGAGATTGTAAAGTGGTGAAGGAAAGTGCTTTTCCATTTAGAGGTGCGTTTAGAGTAAAAAATAAAGTTGGTTTTCATAGCAGAGGAGAGACTGTGATAGGTGTCAACAATAAGAGTTTCAGGGAGACGCATCAAGAGTTTGTTTAAAACAATTTCTGGCACTTTTGGAGAGATTAGAGGGATATATGATGATCCAGGAGTTAGGGCCATGTCTAGAGAGAGCAGGGTCAGGGGGAGAAGAGGTGTGATTGGGGGGATGCATGTTTGGTAAAAAATATGGGAGTGTGGGGAGAGCAGGGGGAGGGGATATAGGTTATCCGAAGAGAGTAGGAAAGGATAAAAGGATGACAGAAGGGAGAGAGAGTGGCCAGGGGATATATGGATGCCGAAATTGGGGTGGGGAGGGGGGGGGGGGAGGGGGAGTGAGGGCTGGTAGGTAAATAGTTGGGGAGAGAGAAGTGACGAAGGGGAATGGGGTTTAAAGATCAGAAGAAAATAAACATGAGGGTTTGCCAGGTCAGGGTGAAAACATCATTAGTGAGATTATGCATTTCAACAAAAGAAATAGAACAGGAGGGTTAACACGTTCAAGATGAAGTTGCAATAGAGAAATAAGCCGTGAGTCCTGGGCAAGCCAGGAGTTTGTCAACTAATGGGAACTTAGAAGGCAGTGGCCAGACTATGTGGGATCAGAATTTCTATATACAGCAGCATAGTGCGCAGTAAGCAGAGGAGCTAAACAGGTCAAAGGCGATCAACAATAAAGATCGATTGGAGAGCCCCCAGTTCAACCAAGTGGAGGGCATCGATGGGGCATATGAGAGGGACACAGCCCATCAATCAACCGAAATAAGGCCTGAGTCACTAAGTGTCCGAAACAAACCGAACAAGCGTCCAAACAAGCCAGACTCTGGGGAGATGAGGAAGACACCATTTTGTGTGAAGCTGGTCGTATAAATGTCGGCGGAGCGGCAAAAATGGAGGACCTGGTTAGGAGGCGGGCCAAAGAGGAAGGTAGGGAGCAGACCTCGGTCCTACTCACCCCCTTAGGCGAGCGTCGGGAACGCGTTGTTCATTAGAGCAGATTCCCTCACTCAGGCCAATGATGTTTCCTCACAGTCTAACTCAGGCGGTATGGAATGGCAGCGATGGCCGTCATTTTAGGTCAGGCAGCAGGGTCCTGGTTGGCCCCACATAATTTCCTGGCATTCAGAGCGCTTCAGGGGGCAATCTTATTCTGTGATAACGGGGGTCCCAACCCCTAGCATGAAAAGCCTCCTACCATGAACGTGAGCGAGGTGTGCAGCGGGAGCGGCTTTCAACCACCGAGCCGAACGACCCATTTCCAGAGCACCATCAGCCCTTTCTCTTCAAGTACAGTGATGCCGCTGCATCGGGCATCGGAATCCTTTGGGCAAGACACCTTATTCAAGTCTGAAGTGTATCCAAATATCAGGCTGGTGTGAGATGGCAGCGAAGGCTGCCATTTTAAGATCAGGCATCCGTCTCCTGAAACAGCCCCAGGTTATTACCTGGCATTCAGGGCGAATACAGGGGGCAATCCTCTATATATTGGGGGGATCCCCCAAGGGCAAAGTGGGCCTCAAACCACTTAAAACGAATGCTTCCTACCATGAACAGGAGCGTGGCATGCTGCGGGCGTGGCTCTCGAACACCGAGCCGAAACGTCCCGTTTCCGAACGTCACGTTCTGCGATACCACCGCATCGGGGGCGTGGACTACACCGCACACAGCTTTCCGGCGCACGGTCTCTTTAGCAGCTGTTCCAGGGCCGCGCAGAGGATCAGGGCACCGCTGCCATCTTGGGGCGGGCCACTCCTCACCAAAGCGATGCTCCAAGACCTCGAACGAGGCGAACGGCAGGAAAACAGTCCGCAACAGCAGTAGCAGCTCGTGCCGAAGGGCACCCAATTTGGCGGCAAGACAGACCAGAGTACAGGCAGCCGTATCGGGGGGGGGGGAGGACCCAGGCAGGGCACGACCCTTTGTCTCTTCAGCGACCGCGTTGTTGAGAAGAAAAGTGACGAGGTGAGACCAGTCAATCCCAGAGGAAATTCGTCCAGCTACGGCGCGGCGTGTCTGGTGGTGGAGCAGCCCCGCATCAGTGCATCTGGGGGTGGAAGGGACATTTCCCAACCGGCTCAGAGGGCTCGATCCTGGAGAGGAGCGGCGAGGCCGTCGAGAGGAAGAAGCGTCTGGTCCTTGGAGGTCGTTTCTGCGGGTAAGAAGCGTTTCAAAGCAGTCCGTAGTGTTCGGAGTAAGTATGTTTGTAGTTAGGAGTTGGATGGCCGGGTAAACAAAGGGATATCAACCGGATTGGTAATCCCTGACCCAGGAGCTATAGGGGGAGAGCTCCTTCTCGGCGGCCATCTTGCGGCAGTCCCACCTGCTAGTCCGGCAGTCTCACCTAATACTCACCTTTGTTAATACTCTGCATGTAGAGGTTTTTATGTTTACCTTTTTTTTTTTTTTTTTGTTCTTTTGTCCTTTTGCAAATCGAGCGTTGTGAGAAGGGCATTTAACATCTGTCTATGCCTGCCAGCATATTGGTAAATTCCTGCTGTTGCCTCACGAGACTCCTACCCGTCCCCGCACCCAGACCATTGCGTCTGCCGTGTCCATCCGTTTCATATCCCAGCACTTTCATTTCACTCCGACTTGGGAGTGCAAACTTCCACAGTCCATACACTCAGTGTCAGCTTTTCGACTCGCTGAGTTATAAAATTCTTCGTCATTTTCCAAGTTTCGGAGCACCATGACGAAAGCTATTCAGCTTGTCTGCCGACTTAAATGAATGGGAGGACATTTCGCAATCCCAGACCCAACAGTGCTCGTCTTTGCCCCACGCTGCAGAGTTCGCTTATCCCTTCGTGCTTTCGCCTAAGGTGCCACCAGCACTACTAGCAGGTTGAGGAGGTACAGCGGTTGGCAGTTCACACTATGGCAACAAAAAGCCTCCAGGGATGGTTGTTATGCAGCCGGGAAGCTTAAAGCCGGCCCTGCACTGTGTGTCCTGTTTATTTATGTCAGAGCAGCACTCGTGGGCGATAAATCATCAACAATCGGCCGGTAATCCGAGGCAGCAGTCTGCTGGAGAGACGCTCATGGCCGCCCAATCCATTTGAAACGGTCTCTGCGCATTCTCCTCGCTGACAACACACTTCTCCCGTAGCCCTCCCCAGGCCGTACGTAGTGTCGGAGGCCTAATGCTGTGCGTGCGGCTCGGCCTCACCGAGGAGGCCCGTGAGAAACAAGCCTCACCTCGCCCTCCCCCAGGCCGTGCCGGAAGAGGCCTAGTGCTGTCCGCTGGTGCAGTGCAGGCTCCGCCTCACCTAGGAGGCCCTTGAGAAACACGCCTCTCTCCTCGCCCTCCCCCAGGCCGTGCTGGAAGAGGCCCTAGTGCTGTGCGCTGGTGCAGTGCAGTCCCAGCCTCACCGAGGAGGCCTGTGACCTCTCTCGTGCCTGTTCCTTCAGACACCTTTTTAAGGCCTGGCTTATTTTGAGGCCTCTATCATTCTCCCCTGTTCCTCCAGGTTGAGCCGTGCTTGCGATGAGATTTGTTGTTATATTTAGGAAGGCGGGAGTCGCCACGAACGCTGCAGGATCCCTACATTCTGAAATGTCTTTGGGCCAGAAGTGTTCCGTCCTTGTTCCCTGACGCAGGGTCGGGTCTTTGCGGTTGCATTGTTTTTTAGCTGTCCTGCTCTTAATTTGTGTTCGTATTGAGAAGAAATTAGTACATTAAAATTTAGGGATAATAGTACAGAGGAAATGTGGACGGAGGCCCCAGTCAACCCTTTGGTTATTCCCAGGGCTTTAAGTGGGATAAACAAACTGGGTGGTCTCCCAATGGGGCGCGGCGAATATAATTAAGGGCGTGGCTTAAAAACACTTATGCTAAAAATCTGTGTTTAGCATAGTGTACCGTCCGACTTGTATTTTGCTGCTTCTGTCATTGCATACAGATATGATACAACAAGTAACATCATACCTACAACAAGTCAGGACTGTTGGCTTTGTCAGTGGTTGTTAGTTGCATAAGATAAATAAGCAGCAACTATGGCTTTTATAGAATATTGAAAAAGCTTCCACTTACAGCTCTGGTGACACTACGACAATGTTGCTGCTCTTGAGTTCAAAAAGAGGAGAGGAAACCCAGAGAGAAAATGACTCTCTTTAAAGGATTTCCCTCCCCCTACAACGCCCACCTGGCATGACGTCCTGCTGTAACTTTTCCACTAGTGAGAAGTAAGCAGTGTGAGCACCCGCACATTGATGTGCCTGCAGTCCGGAAAAAAACAGACCGCCTGTGCCAGGGCACAAAACAGAGCCCGATAGAGACCCGTTTCGAGCCCCCCTTTAAAAACCTGCCCGTGCTCAGCACCGGTGAGACCCGGCCCACTTAAAGCCCTCTTTATTCCCACACAGTGGTAGTATTACAGTCGGCCGTGATAGAATGTAAGCTAAACGGACCAGAGCTAGCTCCCTTAACCCAGGTTTGGACACGTAGAATTAAAACAAGGTACCTGCAATAAAAAATAAAAAAACGGGACACACTTTCAGACGTCCCCCATCAACCCTCCTAAACCAAGCCATGTCGCTCAACACCAGTGAGGACATGCACCCAATACATAAAGAAATCTGGCCAACAATTCCTGGTGCCTTGGGTCAACTATTCTTAATCTGGGTTCCACAATGCCTTTTCATGGGATCCACAACTGTCTAGAAAATAAATATTAGCAGGTTAACAAATGCAAAACATAAAAAATAAAGCTAAATGGAAACCTGCTCTGTAAATGTGAAGGAACTTGAAACTGGAGGCTAGAAGTTAAGTTGGTATCCTTGTCTTGATTTGTGGGAGCCCTGTAGGTACATCAAAGAATCTAGAATGGATGATTGGCCTCTTTGAAGCACTGGTATGCACTAACAGAGCATGCGTTGGAATCAAAAATGGAAAAAAGTGATATGCAGGGGTCTAGCATATTGCATCACCTTTTAGAACAAACTAAAGGCCTTAATACGATGGTGGTTGGATGAGCATCCGATCGCCATCGTATCGGGCAGGTGTCCGAGCGACTACATGTTGGTGGTTGACCTCCCCAACTACAATGAGACTGCTATGCAGGCAGTCGGGAAAACTGCTCTTTTGCATTGCGGCTTGTGCTGCGGCCCTAGAAACTGATTTTTTGGGGTGTCATCACATGTGCCCCTCTAACCCCATAGTGGAGGGCCATGGGGGACTGGGTCCCTGCTAGGGGCCCCCAAAGTACCTTTCCAACTGCCTATTCAAGGCGGTCCCACCGTCATGAATTGGCAGCCGGAAAGGGATAGCCTAATCTTACAGGGGTCCCTGCACAGGCACCGTCCCATTGTAGGGATTAGGAATCAGACCGGCGTCCCGACTGGCTCCTAGAGCCTGTTGGAGGCAGCGGTCTTTTCCCCACCTATCTCTCTCCGACCGCCGGAAGTGTAATCCGGCAGTCGGACCAAGGGCCTAGATGTTGGTGGGACCGCCACAGACTGCTTTTCGATGTGGTCCCACCAACACCGGAATGAGCATCTAAATTTTGAAAAGCTCCAACCTTCCAGTAAAAAAAAAAAAAAAAAAAAACATTTTTATTTGGGATTAAAATAACATTTCTTAAATTGTGGTTGTATACTTGTTTCTATATTACCGTATAAATTGTTTAGGCAGAGGTCGCCTGCTTTCAGTAGTGTTTCAGTGAGAGTGGAGGTTTTGAGAGGGGGGCAGCAGTCTAAAGGTTAAGAAAAGAAGCCTTAGATGACTAAACTATAATACATTTCTGCAGGCTCTCTTCTCGTCCCTCAGCAACTTACATTTTTATGCACAAGTGCTTCCATAAAGGTAGATAAGCCAGCCAGATCTCGGTAAACTTGTGCGGAATGATCCAATTTCTGTGTGATCCTGCCTCAATTTGTTTCATGTCTGGATTTGCTGGCTTTACTTTTGTTTAGCTATGATAAAGTGCACAAAGTTCTAAAGTGCATGTGCTCAAAGATACTGCAGGTACAGATTGGGCTGTTAAGGTTTGGATATATTGGTTATTACACATGAAGGGTTGGAGTTGGTTAATTGGAGAGATTAGATTTCGAGGGAGGGTATTTGAAGAGTAGGGAAGTTTTCGAAAATATATAAAAAAAAGAATTTAAAATTGCAAAGAGTGGTACAGAAGCAAGCTTAAAAAGTGGGTGGTAGGCTTAAATATGTACTTGTGGGTGGACGGGGTTTCTGACGGGATTTGAACTTCGTGATTATTCAGGCCGTATTACCAACTTAACTAGGAAAAGCAAAAACTGGGGAGGTGGGGCATGAGTGAGATGGGCGGTATAATTGGGAGGTTGAAAACTGTAGTGCGTGGGGATTGAAACAATGGGTATTTTTGACACAGAGGAATTTTGGGTTAATATTACATTGGTAACCTCAAAAGGAAGGTGATCCAGAGGGATGCATGTTCACGGATGGGTATGTTCTTTTATAAAAGGTTTTTTATAAATGATGGTTTATATTTTGATGTTACATAGAGCAACATAAAGTTTGCGTTTGAAATCGATTTTGTTCATGAATTGTACGGGGCTGACGTGTACTTTCAATATTTATCGATACCCCTGAGGAAGGTCTGAAGTTAGACTGAAATGCATTGGGTGAAAAAAAATATGCAGGAGGAATCGAGACAGATTACGTGCCTGGGAATAGGCCCGGACGGGCAATTCCAGTGTCATTTACCATGTTTGAAAATGTTGAGCTTCATTTCCTTGACGTAACGGATAAAGCTGGATGAACTATGCAAATAAAATTTGGATGAACTTTGACAAAATCATTGAGTACGTGTAAATATTTCGCAAATGTGCAAAAGGCTGTGCAACTCATTGTGACACGAAAACTAGCGTGTCACAATTCTGGGATGATTATTTCAACACACGTTTTGGAACGGAGCGTGAATGAGTGTATGCACGCCAAACTTGAATAAAAGCAAAGGAATTAAGTTTGGAAAAACCAGGAGTGCTTCAGACCCCTTTCAATGGAAAGCTAAATGTCATATATCTGCTGCAGTATGTATTCACACAACCCACATGTATGACAAAGAATTGTTAATCCCTGGAGCACCACTGTGCTCTGGTTTGGCTACGATTAAAATGAACTGCAGTAACACATGGAAGGAAAAATATGCCTCTTAGGAAAAACCTATTTTGATATATTCGCAAATCACCCCTAGCGCGTGCCTTGTAGGCCCACAGGACAGGGTACGAATATATAAAATATGTCACTACATATTTCAGTTAGTGTTCCCAGATAGTGAAATAAAACCTAAAGCTTTTTCACCATGTAGGCCAGACAACTTTTTAGGCCTGATTGGGATTAAAATCAATATTTTCTTCCTGTGCTTAGAAAAGATCAAGAAAAATGTTTCAAAATTATTTCCTGCTTTAGTTTATAAAATTTTTGTGACAACTTAAGCTGGAAAGTAACTTTGTAAAAATATCATTTAGGCAGCCTGAGCCAGAAATGGCTTAAATGGGGGCTCCTGAGTAATATTACAGCAAGGCAAAGAGGAAGTGCTGCAAAAGGAGGTTGGGTGATTGCAAGAATGTTATTAGGATTGGGTGGTAGAATTCTTCCAATCACTGGCTAGTGCACATGATAAACTGGCACCTCCTACCTCATCAGAGCATTCCTTGACCTGGGAAGGCTTATCTGAAGAAGGCTCTGCTGGAAGAAGGACTCTCACAAGGACTAAACGATCCATGAATCCTGCTAGCACCCAGGGACTGGAGCTGCTTTCCAATGGTTAAGTGGCTGGCTTTCTGTTTACCTGCTTCAGGGGTACAAAAAACAGAAGGACTCCTGACTCCCAAAGGGCCCAGCAGTCTAAAGAGGGCTAGACTTTGCAGGAGGCCTGGCTAAATTGAGAACTGAGGAGTCGAGGCCTGCAGGACTGGCAGGAAGAAGCTTTCCTAGCAGTTAGGGACTAAGTCGGAAGGTAAAGCCTTTGACCAGGATAGCCCGCTTGGTGTATCCGACCAATGCTCCATCTCTGTCCAGGTCAGACTGTTTTATAGAGCACTGAGGAAGTGTCCAATGGGCTGGTCTGACAGATCAGTGTGTGGGCCATTTTTTTGGTTGTTTTATGGTCCGCTGGGCCAGCTTTTTACTGTTTATTTACCTGAAATTAATACAAACCTTGCCTGCAGCACATCAAATGCATGCCTTTCTTCATACCGTGGAAAACAGTTGTACAGTGTGCCTTTACAAGTTAAAAACTGCCCTAATCTTCAACCCTGGGCCCCTTTTTTAGCTTCTAATTCGCAAAGGAAGGGGGCCACTTTTATTTTGGTGCCCGGGCCTACTTTCTGTCCCAGTACGACCCTCATCTCGGCCTGCCTTGAGGTGCACTTAGGTCTCTGTCTACCGTGCACTGTTTTTCCACAATGCTTGACTTCTATCCTGGCGCTTTTTGTCTTTTATACTTTGAAGACTCCTATCTCGACTTCCCATTAACCTATTCTGATGATATCTGTGCTCATTACATTTTTCAAAATGGTTTGGAAATGTTTTTGTTTTTGTTTTTTTGTTGCTATAAAATGGTTGATATTGCTTGAACTTGACACAGACGTGTCTGGGGATTTCTTGCTCCTTGTGCCATAGATACCGGGTTTGAGCAGATATTCTGTTTGTTAGAACTGTGTTTTGACTTAACCGGAGTGGGTTTATTGATTTGGTAGGGCTGCCCCTCTCCCAATTTAATTACCCTATTTCTGACACTTATATGGTGTAGAGAGGACCGAATGGATGCCTTGATTGCTGTAAACAGCAGAGGGTGTGGGGTGAAGGCTTGATGGCCCCCAAAAACTCAAAATGGGACCAGCAGAGTATCCGATAACAGTTTGATGAAGGAAAGGTGAGTGATAATGTACAGTTTAAATAAGTCATCAGCAAAGTGCTACTACCCAAGACGTAAGAGCACCACCCTGCTCAATCATGCACAGCACCAAAACCTTTCCCCACATAAACCTCATGAAAGTACAACATCCTTCCAACCAAACATTCCGATATGGGGTAACTTGCTAATGGCTAATAATGCTCTTCACTAAGGAGGTAAGAAACGGTTTACAAGTGCAATTACATATGTATTTAGAGTTGTACTGGGAACCAAAATCAGCCCTTCTAAGCTTTTTCACAAAAGTCCCCACATCATGTGGTGTGAGCATGTACAGTGCGCCAGCTCTTTTTCCAGTGCTTTGGGTTTTCTCTTCATAAACATTTTTTAAAAACTGTAGCTAGGCAGTGGTCTTTGCGTAACTTTTTTAAAGTCTCGTAGACCTAGCGCTGGAGCGCGCATGCGCTCCTCGAGGCGGTCATCGATATGCTTTCAGAAGGGGCCTTGAAGCCCCGCCCATCATTCCCATTGGGTGGCGTCACCATTTATGCTAAACGCTGGCCTCCGATTGAAAATGAGGCTTTTTGGTTACCGCCCTGTCTCCTTCTCGGACGGCCCATCCCGACTGGATGTTTTACTTGCGGCGTGACACTGTCCCCTTCATTACTCGGTGTAGGCACTTTTTTTTTTTTTCCATTGCCTCGAAGCGCGATGCACATATTAAGGAGGGGAAAGCTGTGAATGGAGCTGGCGGGTTGACGCTGTGATTAGCTGCGTTTCATTAGGCCACGAAGCCTCCTTCATTAGTCTGTGCGCCGTTCGTGAGGTTTTACACGAGGCATGCCGACCTTTCTAATATGTATAAACTGTTTTCACACGTAGCGCGGTCCGCTTTCACTTTGGGGATGCGCTTGTTTACTTAATTAATTTGCCGCACGATTTGCTTTCACTTTTGCAGCCGTTCTTTAAAACACATAACCAGAATGGCCGCAAAAGTGAAAGTAAATTGAACGGTGCACGTTTTTATATGTTCTTTCCCACTTTCCTTTCAGTGGCTTGAAATCAGACTTCATAGAGCTGCAGTTCCGTGCAGGGAGATTAGGAATTTGTGGACAGGAAGTTTCTACCTGCCATTAAGAGGTTGTTAAAGGAGGTCAGGGGTTCTGTTTTATAAACCGTGAAGTGTCCAGTCACCCCCTCACCTCCTGGAATGAAGTGTCACCAAGAGGTCACAAGGTTCGAGCAAGGAATGCAAGCTGGGGAGGGTTTCTTTTTTTCAGTGTCTTTGAAGTAAATGCCTTCATAGGCCATGCTTGACGATAAACATACTCGCGAGCTGTTTATATTCTCACACTCTCGCATTTGAGTGAAAATGTTTTAACGCCACATACGTATACTACAAATAGAGGCGACCGTGCATTAACGTAATGCACATAAAAGGTGCAACTGTCGTATGAATCGTGCGCTATATACCTCCGTCTTAATCGAACCCAGAAAAAACAAAACGCATCCATGTAGTTTCAAAGTGCTTTATGCAGCAGGTTGACTGACCCTTCTGGAAGAGAATAAAATGGTAACAAAAGATAATACATGGCTGTACAGCTTTGTATGTGTCTTCTAACGCCCACATATGATCACCGAGCGAAAGGAGTCACAAAAGGTGTAGCAAGGCCATGTTTTGTTCTATATGTTTATTGTCTCATAGAGACTAAGTGATTTGCCCAGAATCACAGGATGTTGAAAGGAGGCCGGGATTCCTAGATAGTTCCCTAGTTCCAAAGTCGGGAGATCCAGCCGCAACTCCACACCCCCTCCTCGCCCTCCTTGCTATTATCTACACTACTAATGTATTGTAGCCTGTACTGCGTTGTTTATAATCGCAGTGATGCAAGTTTCTTCCATGGTGGATGTGTGGACCAATCCCTCAGTACAACCATGACCTTGCTCCTTATTTGCCCCTGCCCCTCAATCTCCCCCATCTCCTTAGCAGTTCTTCCACCTTCTACCACCTATAGGGTACCCAGCTTTGCATTATCACTTCGCAAGATACTTTGCGTGCATGGAAACATTTACACACTTACAGACATTTTGCATGCATGGAGACATCAGAAGATGTTTGCTCAGGAGCTAAGGAGGTATAAGCCATGGAGCGCATTTTTGGGTCTTCATTCCAGAACCCTCCTCTGCATTGTCATTTTAAAAGCTTTAACTCGGTTAGTGTGTACGTTGCTATTTATTAGACACCTTGTGCACGTACTGACTAAATTCATTTGAGCAGCTGTTGTGTCCTTCAGCTATAAGTCATGGCAGTTACCGCCGTGCAAGTTAACTTAAAGCAGCAGTTTAACACAGAAAGCACAATCTCGGCTCGCTTCAATTGCAGCACAACCAAGCTTGTGAGCGGAGGGAAATGAAGGGGAACAACAATGTCAAATTAAACGACGCTAGACGTACGGTAATCTTTTCTTCTACTTTCCCAGCTGACTAAAACAAGCATTTGCAATGCAATAGGTCTCGCATTTACGCGAGTTTAAGCTATTGGCATTGTAAATGACAATGCCTTTTATTTATGTTTTAAAAATAAAAGGGATTATTTGCAATGTCAATAGCTCAGACTCGCGTAAATGCGAGACCTATTGCATTGCAAATGCTTGTTAGGTCTCGCCTAGCGACGCAGCGCATGCGCTGCTCGCCTTGGCGAGATCTATTGTCGTTGATTTCTCTTCCGAAGCGCGGGTGGCATGGACAGGATGTGCACGCCCGGACAGGAGATGGGCACGCGTACAGCGTCTTTCGGCGTTTCAGCAGAACGCGCGCATGGCACACTTTTACTTTCCCTCCCTCCCCCTGTTGCACGCCCGGACAGGAGATGTGCATGCGTACGGCGTCTCTTACGTTACTGAGCCGAGTTATCACTTGTGTGCTTCATCAAAACTCAATCTGACACTTCCAGAACGTCCGTTGTTATATGCCTGTCACTCGGAACTACACTTCCCGTGAAACCGCATTCCTCGCTCCTCCTGCGCTCAAGGGAGTAAGCCGGTCACGCAGCCAGGCTGTACTACATTTCCCGTTGGGCTTCGCTGCTGGCAGAAGAAGCTGGTGGAGGTAGAGTGCTATAGAGCAGCGCCGCTGTCAGCCCCCATTCATTCCTGCCGCCGTCATGGAGGCGCTGATTCCGGTCATCAGCAAACTGCAGGATGTCTTCAACACAGTGGGGGCTGATGTCATCCAGCTGCCACAGATCGTGGTGGTGGGGACCCAGGTAAGCGCGCACGGCCCCATGGGGTGGGTGATGGTGGCCTGGTATGGACACACTGTTCAAAGAGACACAGCTTCCTCTTTTTGGGAGGTCATGCCCATCGATATCTGCTCGTGTTCCCAAGGGTAATAATTGAGGTGGTGCGTGAGCAGGCAGGCAAGGGTTGCAGCTGCCAAGGGCACAAAGCAAGGGACCTGCACAACGACCAGGAAGCGAGGGGATGATGAGGGAACGAAGTAGAGGATGTTTTTAAGGGCACAGTGGAGGCAGGAGAACTCGCGGGAGGGAGCGGGTGAGAGGAGTTGAGGTATTTGTTGATAATTGTATTTAAACACAACATGAATGATCGTTGAGGTAAACAAGAAATATACTATGAATGCGAAGCATTGCTTGTGGATTCTCCAGTTATTGTCTTGCACGTAGTTCATACTCGACCCATTAGTGGAAATAAGTTTTGAGATTCTAGCATTTGCTTGGGTAGTAGAAAAAAATAATAGATAAATGTTGACCACTGCCAACTAAAACCAATAAACACTAGTATCCAGTCACAGATAAAGCTGGCATTATTTTCATTGCAGTTTTAATATAGGCAGACCGACCGTGCATCACGTGCGTCGTCCCGCTGGAGCTGTTTGTAACTGCTGTATCGAGCAGTGTTACATGCTCTTAGTCAGTGAAGCAACCGTTGCTGTTGTTGGTGCCTAATAAGATGCTGCTGCTGGGGGATGTTGTTAAAGGCAATACAACTCGAGGGCGTGCCATTGAGATTAAGGGACACTGGCCAAGCTGCTGAGGCCACGAAGTGGCAGCTGATGCGGAGAAGAAGCCTTTGATATTGAGAGGTTCCTGGCTTTGTGCAGTTAATGGCTCATGCTGATTGTGAGAAAACATAAATAACCTATTTTACCAAGATTTTATGTGAACGTGTGTGACTTATGAAGCTTTCCTGAATTTCCAATCGTGTCTCGCCTACTCATGGGAAAAAAAAAATTGAGAATCGGGCCTTCATGGGGACCCTTAAAGCAAAGAGCAAGTCAAAATGGATATGAGACAGGTTTCAAACACTCCAACACTGAAGGAAAATGAGCTACTTTAGTGAGGTCAGCTTTGCAAAGAAAATTTATAAATATTTATGTAGTAAAGAATGACTATCTGGACCAAAGACTAGGATAATTAAATATTTATTAGTTACTGCTGGTGAGGCCAAGGGGTGATATTTAGACCTAAGCACCAATCGCATACACCTTTAAGATCTGTAGTTTTAATGGCTAACCAAAACAAACTGTGTTAGTTCCAATGATACCGTTATTTCAAGATTACGTACAGCTTACTGTTTGTGCTTTTATATAGCGGCGATTTACCAACAGTAGCAAGCAATGTGTTCCAGTTATGTTTAGAGAAGAGTTCGAAGGAGACCCAAGTGGCAAACTGCCTCACTGTTTTCTCTTTCGACAGTTCTTGCCTTTTGGATAAGTGCTTCCATTGTATTGTATTTGTGATGTATGCATGACATTGGACCCGTTGGTGTAAGTGTGATGTAATAATTTACGTTTTGCAAATCAGTGAGAATCTGTTGGAACTGCTGTGGTAGGCTTTAATTACAGCCTCTGAGCACTATTTTTTCAAATAGCTTTGTCCTACCTGCCGTTGCAGGTCTGACAAGCTTTCTCCTAACGTTTAAAAAAAAAAAAAAAAATTATAGCACGTATTTGCAATGTAATAGGTCTCCCATTTGCAAAAGTTTAAGCTATTGGCATTATAAATGACCATGCCTTTTATCGGGAAACAACCTTTTGAACGCATGCATTACATTGCATGCCATTAGATTGCGGTTTTTACAACGAAAGTCGTTACAACGACTTGCACTGGAGGGCGCTATAGGACAAGGAGTAGTTTAAATTACTATCCAACACCTTCCCTACTGTACGTAGGCTGGAGTTGGAATAGTAAATTAAACTACTCCTAAGTCCAAAACCGCGATCTAATGGCATGCGATGTAATGCATGCGTGGTATCGTCATACATCCCTTTTATCTGTTTTAAAAACAACACATAAATAAAAGGCATTGTCATTTACAATGACAATAGCTCAAACTCTCGTAAACGCGAGACCTATTGCACTGCAAATGCTTGTTTTTAACTATAGTCTTTACTTATTGTATACACTTTTTCCTCTCTGCCCATATTTATTTTGCACGCTCTTCCTGTTGCTCTGTTTAGCTGTTCCCTTTCAGATTCTTTTCATGCTCTCGACCAATCTACAACTGTAAAGTTCTTTTACACAAATTGTTTGATCCCGTTTTTGCTTGTGACCGCACACGTGCTCTCGTTTGCGAGGGATTGTTTATAAGGGAGTTGGTCTGCCCTCATACCACCTTTTTTCCTACCGATATATAATGCTAACACTGTAGTAGTATCGGTCCACCTGGTCACCATCATGTACAATGAGTGTTGCTGTGAGCCCACCCTATGACCGTGTGGTGGTGGTTTTGTCAGCACTGTCTAAACAAGCATGTCTGAAGTGATGGAACTTTAACCAAACCGGCAAATACAGAAATGTGACACAACCCGGAGAGAACAGCCCTGGAGATCGAATCACTTGAGCCGACTAAAGTCTCTGGCACACGAGCACTGCGACAACAGGGTGTGAAATGGTTATTTCCAAACGGTGCAATTATCTTGTCCTTGCAAACACCGTGCCTGCTTTTGCTGGCCTGGGGTACCACAGCGTCACGTGTCTGGCTTATTATACTGTAATCATAACGGTATCGGTAAGAATGCGAATTATAAGACTGCAGTGAAATTAATAACACATTACTTTTTTTGCTTAAAGATCTGTCGGTAACCGGTATTGTTTTTGTCGCTTTACATGAAATCAGCTCAGAACTTAAGCGCTGGGTCGTTTTGAATATTGGTAACCGAATACACACTTTCGGCGTGCACTACTGTCCTACGATGCTAGTATATTAGAGTTCAACTGGAAAACGTTATTGTAAAATTACCTGAAATATATCTGGGCCATTGGAATTATGCGGCACGGGAGGGCAAAAGCTATACGGCAGGGTTGAGTAAATTATTAGGCAAGAAAAGCCAAATTATGCGGCGTAATGCTGCTCATATTGTGGTAGTGTTACTTTATTTTGTCATTTTTAGGTCTCGCCTGAGCCAGCGCATGCGCTGCTCTGGCGAGACATTTAGTGAGTGGGCTTTAAAAAGCCGGTCACAGCTTTTTGTGTGGCCTAGAGCATGCGGTTACGCGCACAGTAACGCGCATTCCTCGCATCGCTCGATCAGGCGCCATCTGGCTTTCCTCTCACTTGCTCTCCCAAGCGCGCGCTTCAACGCTCCTCACCCTCCCCACCACAGAGCGCGTCTCGCGGCCGCGCGTCTTGCTTGCTTTGATTTAAGCTTGTTCAGCTTCGGCGCCCGTTGCTGCTCATGTCTTCGTTAAGTGTTGAGCTTTGGCACATGGCTCTCCTACCAGTTCACTTAATCTCCCCTAGCCACCTCCCGCCCGTCGCTGTTTATTTTCACTATTGCGTTCGTTCTGTGATCACGCCACCTCCCGCACATTGAGAATTATTTCTTCTTTTTTATTAAAAGCACTTCTGTCAAATGTTTAGCAGGGCGGGACCCCCAGTGCCCCTGTATGCACTGGGCTCAAGGAAGCGAATCGTTCAACATCCCAAGCCTTTGTGCTTCCAGTAAGCCCTCGGCTGGCGCTTGGCAGGGCCTGGCAGGATCCGTGGCGTCGACAGGCCGGGGTGAAAGGCACAAGATTCAGCACCGACAAAGGCCATCTCCGGAGCCCCCCACCTGTTGTAATCCCACCGCTCCCTTCGGTCTCAGCCATTCACTAAATTGGAGCCGGTAAAAATATTTTACTTTTCCTTATATAAAAATAAGAATTCGCCGTGGATGGCTGGCTTTCACCCCATTTTTATTCTTTTTAAGCGCCTGCTGCTTAAAAGGCTGCAAAACGTGTTATACATTTCCACTCTTTGATTTAAAGTGCCTCTCAGAACGGACACATTCTCCTCACCACTCTCACAACACTCTTAGAGCTGAGTCACGCTGTGTACTCTTAGGGTCTCTCACAAAAATGTATTCATCTTCTTTGGGCTCACAGCTCCCTCACAGCTGAGACATGCTCTGCTCTCACAGGAACTCTCAGGACCGAGACATTCTTCTCGGCACTCTCTCGACTCTTACTGTGGAGACATGCTCCCTACTCTCGGGGCCTCTCAGAACTAAGACATCTCTTCAGCACTCTCACTACTCACACAACTGAAGCATCCTCATGGCCTCAGAGAGAAAGCACTAACCTCATGTGCGCTCTAACAACTCCCTCATAGCTGAAACATGCTCTGCACTCTCAGACATTAGACATCACCCCGTGAACTCTCTCAGAGGTGGGACATTCTCCCCTGCACAGAAGTGTCAATATATTTATTTTTCAGGAAGCCAAAAGATTTGTGTGAAAATAAGGTGCACACTAAATGTTGGCTCCCAATTGAGTACAGCGCTCTACTGCTTTGTAGCTAGATTAGAATTACAAGTTAAAAGAAGGTGCGAGTTGCAAGGTAAGGAGCAACCACGTTTAACTTTCACTTGTAAATAGATATTTACATTTGCTTTCATTTACAATCATTTCCTTTGTTGATAAGAGATTGTTGTTGATTAAATATATATAATGTTTTTTGTGCATTGTGTTTATGCCAACCATTGTTGTTGCTGTACTGATTTACATTTCCTGTCTTCAGACGCCACTTTAATTCAAACATTCTAACATCGCTGACCATACATTTAAAAAGCATTGTATTATGATATATTTACTACTTGGGTAGAGGCAGGGCTAAGCCGTATAAGGAAGTGTAATCCATGTTTTGTAGTGTACGTTTCATCTGTCGAAGCTAGGCCAGCCTAATAATATACTTTCAGGTCAGCAAGAGGGACCTTGTGTGCATTGCGGTCATATTGTGTGTGTTTGGTGCAAGTCTTGAAAGCTAGGCTCTCAACTTTGAGGTTGTGGTTCTTTCCTGTGTTGGTGGTTCGACATGTCCGTTATGGTAGTCTAAATGTCTTCTTCTAATGACCCATTGGTGACTTGTGAGCACGAGCAGCTTTTTGACCGGGCCAAAATTGCAAGATTTTGAGCTATTGGCATTGTAAATTACAATGCCTTTTATTTATGTTTAAAAAACCTTGAATAATAAAAGGCATTGTCATTTACAATACCAATAGGTCAAAGTTTCTAAAATGCGAGACCTATTGCATTGCAAATGCTTGTTACACTTGTTAACATTGTCTGGGCATTGATTTCACCCCAATAGTACCAGTTTAACACCCAAATATAGCAATAAGCAACAGAAAGATGACCAGTCAAACTTTGCAAAGGTCCTTCCACTGAAGAGCAACACGTGGCACTGTGTTTTTCGGAACGTTTGCCTAGAAACCATTTTTTTGTTAAAATCTACTGATTATGCAGCAGTTGATGGATTATGTGGCAAATGCGGCACATCTATAATTATATGAAAAACGCCACAGCCGCACAATCGCATAATTCCAGTGCCCTGAATATAATACTTGGTATTTCCACCAACACCAGGTGCAGAAATAGAATTACTGATGTGGGTCCTCTTCAATAAATAGTAATGCTTCCCCTTTGCCACAAGATCATTTATCGTTTGGTTTAGCCACATAGAAGTAGTGCAGACCTAAGAGTGTAACTGCGCCAGATCAAGTTTTTGGAATATAACTGCTGGAATATGAACAAGCATTGCCAAAGCGAATAGGTCTTGCCTATGCGAGATCTATTGACTTTGTAAATGTTTAATGGCTGGAAGAAAAAGAAATGTGGACTTTGCCTCTGGTGAAGGCACCAGATTTATTTTCTTTACTTTCAGTCTTGGTGCACATCAGTCACGCTGCTTTATAGCATGGCTAAAACACATTGACAAAGCCAATAGCTCTCACAGAGGCGAGTGCTGCTTTTCCAATTCTTGTTCAAAAGTTCCCCTAGTCCACAACCTCCCCTCAGTTGCCCCACCTCAAACTCTTCGTATTGTATGTGACCGAGCATTGACACACTGTCTGCTCAAACTAGTTGTACGACTTAGTTACTAAAGAGGTAAAGTTGCATTCTAGGTGGCATTTGAGTATTTTCATAAATACATTGGGGAACTGTGGTACTCCATTTGGAATGGACTTATAAAGCGCTGAAACCTTTGGGTATCTACGTGTGAATGGCTTCAGATAAACTCATAACACTGGGAACACGCTTGTTTTCATACCTCTCATAAAAGGGGCTGAGTAGGAAAACTGCTTGTAGTACGAGATGTGTGTGACAATCTGGGTTATTGGGCTTCCTTTATGACAAATGGAGCCATTTGCTCTGGTGTTCTGTGCCCACCTTACTTTGGATCCCAAATAGAATTAACAAATGTTCATCTTTAGGGCTTGATTCTCCATGGTGAAGAGGTGTCCCAGTACAAGGCTTACTCAAGGAGATGAGAGTGAGACACTCTAACACAGTAAAATACTATATCCATTAATAACGCAAAATATAGTCCGTGCTATATCCAGTCAGTGCTATACTATTGTAACATGAAAATGATTATAATTCACACTAACTAAACTGTACGCACAAAGCTGACTTGTTTCATCCTATCCAGACATCTGACCCCCATGTTTTAAGGTACTTGTGTTCTGAGCTTTATAGTTTCCCTTAATGTTGGCATCTCTGGTCAATGTTGGGTCTGTGGGATTATTTCCGATCACTCCGTAATTTCACGAAGTTGACGAGTATGGCACTGCTTACATGTCATTGACCATATACTCACTGGGACCAGTTCACACTGCACGCTTGCAAGCATGGTCTCTGGCTTGAGGCAGTTTAATAAAGCCACCGGTCAGGTTGCTTCACTTCAACCGGGAATTCATCTATTTTCTATACTAATTTTTGTGTTTCTGTTCAAAGTGGCAATATTTTCACAGGGCTTTGATGCACTTGCTACAAAACTACGGAAGCCACTGAATTCTCTCTGTGCCCACTGAGCTTTCCAGGGTTTGCGAAAGCTCTTGTAGCAATTCAAAGAGGGTAAAAGGTTCAACCTCTGGTCTCGGGTGTATTGACTTTGTCCTTAAGAATCTGATAGCGCAAAGACTACAATGGGGTAAAGGGGGCTAAAAGCTTATGTTCTGGTGCCTGAACTCCCTTACAAGAACAAAATAATTCACAGAACTGTTGTAAGCTGCCTGTTGCTGTTGAATATTTATGGTGTCTACTGGTTGATGGACTGGACACAACAGAACTGTAACGAGACTAGTCCTTGGGGATGGAGTTAGGATTCAATGTCTATCTCAACAACGTGCCACAGATTTGGATGCAGCCAAAAGTTTCTGAATCAGTGGTCTCTTCTACAGCTACCTCCCCCATAACCCTACGTCTTGGAAGGGTGAAGAATAGAAGTTTCTTAAGGTTCCATGGGGGCATTCAAAGGGTGCACACAAACTACTTGCAGCTTGTCAGTCTGAGAAGCAGGCTCACCAACAGATACTGCAAGTGACCACTCTTACTTGGCCCTCAGTTGATGCAGGCAGAGGGAGATTGACAATGTGCTCAAGTAGTTAGATGGATGTTGGGGGGGCCCCAAGGACCTCATGCTCTTGCGTTTGGTGACTTCCACTGAACTCCTTGCTAAAACTATGGTCTGGTTCTCATGCAAGCAAGCTCTTCTCACATGTTGCGGCACAGCATTCCCTCTAAAGGAAGAAGTCCACTTAATGCAAGGTGAAACTGCAACTAATATTTGTGGGTCCCAGCTTATTCCTGGCTTGGTGACTGTGTTCTGCCATTGGCGAAGCTCTTTCCCCTGCAACACAAGCCTGTGTTGCACTTGTATGCAACTCCACCTTTGTTCTAGAATTTCTCTTCAAACATTTACTGATTAGTGCAACCAATACTTCTAGTCGAAGCTGATCTTTTGGGCCTCTTGCAGTGTTCAAATTCTGAGGATGTCCTCCTCCATTCAAAGACTGCATGGTAAGTGCATGATCAGATCATTCCACTGCTATGGATGACAGGAACCCTTCCTGGGCTGGTTTAAATGAGCGCAGGTAAAATTGTATATTGGGTAATGAGCACTGACTGGATCTTATTCAAATGCAGATCAGACAAAAGAACTGTGATTTAACTGACAGAAGAACTCCAGTAAAAGAGGGATTGGCACTTTCACTTACAGGAACACTTAAAACCTCTGCGATTTCATCAGTGATTGTGGGTGTTGTGCACGCACCAAGGGTAGGGTCCCCTTGTCAGCTGTGTTGTAGGCATCCATGACCAAAGGCATCTAACATTTTAGGTTGCCTCCCATATATGAAATCCAAAATGGATTCCAACATGTACTTTTGCCAGCTTGCGCAAGTCTTTACACTCCACCAAGATGCACGTTATATGCACACAAACTAGTGTGTGTGTGTGTATATATATATGTACATATTTTCATTCATTTGTTTTTACGTTGCTGCAATTGTTTTTATTGCGATAGGTTCTTATAAAGTCTCAAAGCTGCATGTGTGAGAGGACCGTGTGTTTTCACTATTTTTTTTTCCAGATGCCATTTGTGGCCTCTCCAGTCCCGCAACTCTGATTACATCACTCGGTGTTGGTCTTGTAGGTAAAAAAAGACCTCATGTTCTCGGAGGCCAAATTCGTTCTTGATCTGGAGGAATGGATTTCATTGACTCCCTTTTCGAAAATGTCCCTCAAAACCGCATAGCTTCATTACAGGGGAGAATTCTCGCCTGTGTTTCCTAACTGCAAGATGATGGATGATTAGTAGGACGTAAGCTCTGCCTTGACAATCATTTTTTTCCATACATTCAAACTCGCCTGTGTTGCAGGGGATGTATAGAGGTGCAATTCCTTCTGAGTCCTGGGCAGCCATGCAGTTTTCCAGAATTGTCTTCCTGAGAGGGTTTGGTCAATATAGAAGTTCTTTGTGTCTACATTTGACTTCCTGTAAGATTCTTAGTTGTGAATCCTAGTTGTGAATCATGGTAAAATATCGTAAAAAGGGAAAAATGCCCAGTCCTCCCTCCATGGTCACTGGCTTCCCTTCTCTCTTAACCATACGCACTCTCTTCCTCTGCCACATGTATTTCAAACATGTCTGTCACTGCCTGTATGTCTGTCCTTGAGATAGCTAGTGTGAGTGTGTGGGACAGGTGAAGGATCCAAAGTAGAACTATAATGTTCAGTGCTGCTATTGGCCCTACACAAGGAATACTATAATGCACGAATTAAAACGATCTGATTTCACTTCATGAATGGTTCTGGCCATGCTATAACTTAGCGTTGTGGGAAGGTTCCCTGCAGTGATTATTCCTAGATAGTCTCCCATATTGTCTGCCCACCGAAAGGTGATGGATGTTATGAGATTTTTGAATTGATGTTTAGTCCCTGAGAACACACTCCGATTAATTTTGAAATTGGAGACCTTGCAAAATTGTTGAAATTCTCGTAATAAGGTTGGCGCAGATACTTAAGGATTGTTGAGGGTAAGACTCATATCATTTGCCAAGGCTGTCTCGTTGCAATTCTCGCATCCTAATCTTAACCATTGAATATTTGGGATATCCATTATATTCTGTAGCAATGGTTCAAAAACCAAGGCAAAACAGTAAGGGAGACATTTGATATCCCTGGCTCGTGCCCCTCCCTATTTATTGTCACTGAGGGTCTGCCATTAATCCCAGTCCTTGCTTCTGGTTCTTTGCCAGCACTCTACACATGAACCTGAACCCTTCCACACTCAGGACTTCAGCCATGAAGGTCCAATCCACCATATCAAACCCTTTTCCATGTGTAGCAACAGGAGTATAGTTTTTGTCTTTCCTGTCCTAGCTACGTCAATAATGAGCATGATATTTCTAGTGTTGTCTTCCTGTTTCCCCTCCCCATGATAAACTGTAATAAGTCGATAGAGGCTCGGGTAAGTATTATGTCATTTATTGAGACAATAAATGAGTAAGGAGAGCAAGCCCATCAGTCCGCATCCTTACAGACCAGCTCCAACAATCAACTGTCGACTCCGTATACCGAGCTAGAATGCAAGTATGCAGTAAAGAACAGCACGCTCCCACATTGAAATTCTATAAAGAAACATACATAAAAACATGCAATAAGGGGATAGAACAAAAACCCACATGGTTTGAATGTATCCGGTCCGCTAGTAAATTATCAAGCCTTACTGCAAAAATGTTCTAAGCTTTTTTTCCAGCTTGCTTATGGAGAGATATAGGTCTATACGACTGGCAGAGCATGAGGTCCTTACCAGGCCTGCGTATAAGAGCTATGTAGGCATTGTTCATAATTGGAGAAAAGAGTGCCCCAGAGTTTATCCCATTCATTAGCTTAGCGGACAGACTCCACATGCAAGGTCCAAACATCTTCCATAAACCAGCAGAGAGCCTGCTGCTGCCCAGCCCCTCAGAAGGTTTAAATCCCTATATTGGCTTTTAAAGCTTTGTCTTTAGATATGGAGCCTCCAATTCCAATCTGTCTGGTTCTGAAAACTTTGGTAAGGCTGTACCTGCTAAGTGTTGTTCTAACGTAGATTCAAACACATCCTCTAGGGTGTGCACCTTTGCAGCAAAAAGCAGTGGAAGCTAAAATGTATATGCTCTTTCCTTTGGTGCCCCCAGACTCCATGAATCTGCTTGATAAAGCTGTGAGCTCATTTCACTCTAAGCTGTGCTGCCAGAGGGCAGACTGCTTTATTACCCTCGACATAATAGTGTGCATTTAATAAGACTAAAAGATGGTGAGGCTTATCCATTTTGATGGCTTTGAGCTGACCCATTGGGCAAAAACCCTTTGCCAGGTCTGCTGTCATTGTTGTGTAGCTTCTGATGTGTGTAGTTCCTGCGTTAAGGAATTCTCTTTGATGCCTCATAAGCTTTTGAGTCTGGATACCTCGGCGATGCATTGCTTTTAACCAGTGGTTTAAGTGGTTCCAACACCGTTCCCTCATCCACTCCCCAATAGTTGTGTGCAAGGTTGTCTTTGATGCAATGCTTTAGCAGGCCATAGTGTCTTAAAGCTTTGTTCCGTCTCCATTAATGCTAACGTCCCAGCAAATGGTAAAAAAAAAACCACATAATTGGGACATTATGAAAGTCAGCAGGCCTTGATCCACCTCCTCAACCATATGCTGCATATGGTTATCTGCCAAAAGGTCATCTAATTGTGTGGTGTGCCTCGGGATAATGGGAATAGTTGAATGCAAGTGAGTGCTGATCTCACCTTTGGACTAAAACTTTATCCAACCACTTCTTGCCATGGCATGACAACGTAGTGGAGCTACCATTACTGGCCTGTGTCTTACAGATGGACGCCCACATAACTAGTTTTAAGTCTCCACATAAGATTACAGGACCTTGGCTTTGTGTAAAATTTCTTCCATGGTTTTCCTCAGGAACCATTCTTAATTTGTAGTACAAGCATGAATGGGTGTGATGACCCAATTCAACTCTTAAAGGGAACGATGAAGTTAACCAACTCATCAATCTCAAAAAGAAACTTAAACGCATGGAAGCGCATGGTGAGTTCATGCTTGAATATCTTAGAGCAGGAGTAATTCCTCAAGGTCTGAGGATTCGTAATATCCCGGGCCTCTTTGTCCATATTAGACAATTTTTAGAAAAGTGGACACATCGCAAATAGATGTTCTCGTGATTTAATGATCCTCATTGTAGAAACCGCTAAGGAGTTAGTGGCATCCCTAAAAAAAAAATTAGCTGAGCTAGAGGAAAAATTACGCAAAAACAATGCCCTAGATGAAGCCAAGAAAAAATTGGAAGAAGCGGATAGGGAATTGGCCTCATTTACTAAATATTTGGTTAAACGTAAGACAGACAAACTCAATAAGGACATTCGTTACATTTCTCAAGAAAAAACTTACCCCTATATGGCGGAAAACCTTTACAAACAGAATCAATATTCTAATGATGACAATGTTCGCCCACGTCGGGTACAAGCATTCTCCGATACCTCGGATTCTGAGGGGGAAGGGATAGGATATCAATATGACCAACAAGGACCCCATAAAACTTATGGATCAAATCGAGGAAATATGCAACCTTTTTTAGGCCAGCGTGGAGCCCGCAGGGGCCGACAGTCGGGTTCCAACCACAATTTCGAGGCAATTACCAGATGCCATTTTACCAACCCAACAACCAACAAATGTTGGAGACTCGCAATGGCCAATAAACAAGATACCCATTTTTAATTTGTCATCAACTGTTCTAGATACATCAAGTACCACTTTGTTATCTAAAGGTTTGTCATATGTACCACATGCCAGAGCTAATGCCTTTGAATTACATCAGGATATTGTATCTTTTTTTCGTAAAATCAGACTCCAAAATTTTTTTGCTGATAAAGAACCCAGCATAGATGCAGTCCAGAATTTTTCGGGTTTCACTAATCCATCGATGTTCACACCCACCCTCGACCAGCTTGGCCCAGAGGTTGAAGTGTTTGAACATACAGTGCTTAATCGGTTAGAGAAAGCCACTAAATATATACCTAAACCTACTTACAATCTCAAAGACTAATATCTTTCTCTACAAAAGATCGCACAAGATAAAAAACTAACAGTAAAATGTTGCTACAAAGGTGGAGGAATTGTGGTGCTAGATACTTCCACATATGAACGTAAAATGAAAGTCCTCCTCAATGACAAACTTTTATACTAAAGTTATACGGGATCCCACAAACAGTTTCATCTAAAATTCATCGCATTACCACCCATGCTTTACAACAAGGGGAAATCTGTGACAAAGAGTTTGACTTTTTGAACTGCCAGGAACCCAAGATGCCCTGCATCTATGGGATCCCTAAAATTCACAAGGACATATTAGATCCCCCATATCGTCCGATCGTCTCCACGATTGGATCCATTACGGAACCTCTATCTAAATACACTGACAAAATATTAAGACCTCATGTCGTTAAAATTCCTTCTTACAGCATGGACACCAGAGCTATAATCAATAAAGTGGAAAATCTAGGGGGCGTGGCCTGAGGCGTCAAGATGGCGGTCGCACTCTAAGAGTGCTCCGGACCCCTCCGTCATCCGCCTCGACTTCTGCCCGTATCGGCACTCCGCCGCGAGCTCTGCCTGTGTGGGGGAGCCCCCCTGGTGCGGTGGCATTCTCCTTCCGGAACCCGGAGCCTCGGTGAGGGGCTGGTGTGGCTGGTGCGGACGGCGGCCTGCGGCGGCCTACTCTCCCGATGGTGGCGGCGCCCTGCTTGTAGCGCCGGGAGATTCGGACAGAGCGGGGGCGCGGGAGGGCCCCGTGAGCAGAGGCGGCCGGGTGGCCGATATCTTGAAGACTGGCGGGCAGGGACGGCTCTGGGGAGCTCTGCGGTCCCGCCCACAGACCCGAGGTGAGCGGCATCGCGGATCCTACCCCGCGTCCTCCCCCGATCGGCCAGCGGCGCAGCTGGCGGGAGGTGAGGCATAGCGAGGACGGCTGGGGGCATTGGTGACACCCTCCTCCGGGTTCGACCCTGGGCCGGGGCCCCTACCACAGATCCTGCTGGGGCCAGGATCGGGATCAACTGCCGGGTCGGGCAGTGACGCTGCCAAACGCGTCCCCCCCCCGCCCGGATTGGCAGCCACGAACTGAGGCCTGCTGGGTGTCTGCATTGGTGGCCTGTTCCTGTCGTCCTGGGCCCGGAATCACTGAGCAGCGCTCCCGGGGGTAGCCGCATCATCCGGTGAGTGGGGCGGGGGATCGGCTGCTAGATCGGGCAGCGGCGTGGAGGATACTATTGCTGGTGCCCCCCCCCCTCCCTTTCTATCCCGGGTGGGTGCGTACCTCCTACCATCAGGGGCTGATCCCGGGTCAGCGAAGCCAGGACTGCGGACGGTGGGGGCCTGGTGAGGGACGGGGGAGCCTGCGGTGGGCTCTGCCCCGCGGGCGGAGCTGGGCCCCTGTTTCTGGGTCATTCGTGGCATGCACTACTAGATTCTTGCCAAGGCCTGAAGGTGTCCCCATCCCCCGCCTGTGTGTGAAGAGGATGATCGGCTGTCGTGTCGGGTGGCAGGGCGAGTGAGAGGACGCAATCGAGGGCTCCCCCTCCCCTCCCCCGCTGTGGCATATCTCCTTCGGTCCGTGTGCGCCCCCCCCTGTTCGACGGACGGGGCCCGGGTCTGTGGGATCGGGGGCCCGAGGTGGAGCATTGACGGGAGGGGGCTTCCTGGGGTCACCGCCAACGGCCATCTTATCGGGTGGCAATCCGGAGCGATTTGGCTGGACCCCGAGTGACAGCTTGACCCTCGGGTGATCCGGCGGGGTCCCGGCCTCCTGGCGGGGCCCCTGGGCTCGCTTGCATCCCTCCCTGTGTCGACCTCTCATCGTCTGCCCAGCGATCAAAATTACCACAGGTCATGGGGAGAGACAGGGCCTCCAAGGCCACACCGGCTCCCACACAGACGAAAATGGACCGGTTTACTACCTCAGAGCAGGACCCCCCTGGGGGAGCTGTAGGGGGCCTCCCTCCTCCTCACGACAGGGACTTGGATACTATCCTTCAGGCCATCAGCGCCTCGCAAGCATCCGTTGAGGGGAAGATTGGGGAGGTGGGCGTGTCCCTCCTCCGGCAGGACCTTCGTAACGCCACTGCGAGGCTGACGGAAGCCGAATCCCGTATCTCCACCGCAGAGGATGACATCTCCCAATTAAAGGAACAAGTGGGCCACCTCAACACTCACACCAAGGAGCTTCACCGACGGGCCGAAGATGCTGAAAACCGTGCCCGCCGCAACAATCTTCGCCTGGTGGGGTTTCCGGAGGGGGTCGAGAAGGGACAGACGGCCACCTTCGTCGAAGACTGGTTTACAGCCTGGATGCCTAAAGACACCTTATCGTCGTGGTTTGTGGTAGAGAGTCCCTGGCGCCTAGGCCTCCCCCGGGTGCTCCGCCTCGCCCCATCATCCTGAAAATCCTTAACTTCAAGGACCGGGACGCTATCCTGCGGGTTGCAAGGGGTGCAGGGCCACTCAAGTTTCAAAACCATACCATCATGGTATTCCCAGACTACACTAGGGAGGTGCAGGAACTCCGGCGCTCCTACATGAACGTTAAACAAAAGCTACGGGCCCTCGGTCTCCAGTACCAACTCCAATTCCCTGCACGTCTGCGAGTCATTTTTCAAGGACAAACCCACTTCTTCGACTCACCTCAAACAGCCTGGACTTGGCTGACGGAGGAACGCCCTATCCGGCAGGGACAGACCCCTCTTCCGGGGCCCGGAGGCTCTCCGTCCCGAGGGCCGAAGTCGCCGGAGCACCGGCGTCGGCGCCGTACGCAATCTCGTAGACGACGCCAGTCCCGGATAGCACCTAGATCCTTGAGTGTGGCGGCTCGGAGGTCCCGGGACTCCTCCTGCCAGTCGGGGTCCCCGCCACGCGGCAGGCACCGCTCCACAGAAGATCTCCCGGCGCTGCCTTCGTCGCCGTCCCGGATGGGCTCGCCCAAACCAGACTCAGACCTCTCTCGTACTCCGACTCTTTGAGAGCCTGGTGGGCTTGTCAAACTATCACTGAACGCTGGGGAGGAGTGCAGCCGCGCTGGGGCTCCATGCCACGGGCAGACTTTTCCATCTAGCACCTACTAATGTTGCCGATTCGCTACCTATCCGAACTTATGGAGGGGTCCTCCACGCTTCTAACACGAACGTTCTAGTTTGATATTGTTCATATGGGGGTCGACAGATGCTTCCGTTCTTGAAGTGGGGGGTGGGGGGGGCGGTGAGGTTTGGGAAAGTTTCTTTTGTTATGTTAATAGTTGGTTGTTTGTATCAGCACCCACGGACTGACACAGGGTCCCCATACAAAGGATGGGAGTGACCCTATCACTAGCATCTTTCCACACATTCGCGGGCTCCCACATACCCGCGCACACCCCTGTCAAATGGTTCATTCCAAGATCACTGCCCTCGGATATGACTGTTAACGATACACTTGAGGCCTCCCTCCACGTGTTATCGTGGAATGTTAATGGCCTTCTTGACCGACATAAACGCACGGTGGTCCTGCGCTATGCACAACGCCTTCACATAGACATCCTCATGCTCCAGGAGACGCATCTCCTCGGGAACCACTGTCCCTTTCTGGCACGCTATGGTTACAACAGAATATGGCACTCCGGCTTCACCAGGGGCTCCCGGGGGTGGCAATTCTTATGAGGCGTACGCTGCCCTTTGTCGCTTCCCAGGTGACTCACGACCCACAGGGATCATTTGTTTCAGTTCGTGGCTCACTCGCCGGCTTCCCTATCAATTTGGTGTCGGCCTATGCCCCCCCTTCGATGTTAGCCTCCACTCTCACCCACACCGCAGCTCTGATGACCACTATGTCTCTGGGCACCACGATTGTAGGAGGTGACTTCAACGCAGTCTCAGCCCCGGCCATTGACACCACAGGTCCTCCTTCGGTTTCCTGCACGGCACAAGCGAGGCAACTTCGGAACTGGTCAGAATCGTTGGGCCTCTGTGATGCAAGGCGTATATGGCACCCCCGCACACAGCAATTCACTCACACCTCGGCAGCACACCACACGCAGGCGCGTATAGATGCGATTTTTGTCTCGGCACCTGAATGCTCGGAGATCGTTGACGTCCGCATCCTTCCGCGTGGGATCTCGGACCACTCCCCGGTGCTTCTTAGTACAGGCACCCCCCCCCCTCCGTCCGCCCGCCAAACATGGAGAATGAACGCATGGTTCCTACAGGACAAAGGATTTAAGCAGGCAGTGGGGACGGAACTCGGGCACTACTTCATCACCAACGAGGGTTCCGTGGCCTCTCCAGGTACCCTATGGGAGGCAGGAAAGGCAACCATCCGGGCGGTCGCGAAGGGACAGCTCAAGAGCCAAAGGCAGGCGCAGCTGCAAGAAATTTCCTCGAGGGAGGCGCAAGCGCTTCGCCTAGAGCAAACGGTATCCCTGTCCAATGATGCCGCCCAGGCCCGGCAACTCGCTCACCTCCGGAACGAGATCAAACCGCTATCGTTGGACGCCGCCAAGCTCTTATGGAGGTCATCGGTGGCACGGATTTACGGCTGGGGTGACGAGAACGGTACGATCCTGCATAGGCTAGCCACCTACCCTATGGCGAACCGCATCATCCCGGAGGTGATGGATGAAGTCGGAACGGTGCACTGCACCCCTACGACGATGGCCAACACCTTCGCCTCCTATTATGGGGGTCTATACACAGCACGTGCCTCTGACCTCTCGCTCGCCGGCCTCCTGGCGCATGGTAAAGCGCGGCTTCCTTGCTTGGAAGAAACCGCCCGAAGGGATTTGGAACGGCCTATCTCTGTTAAAGAAATCGAGGAAGCGATCTCTAATACTTCCTCGGGCAAGACACCGGGCCCAGATGGCCTTCCACAAGAATATTACGCGGCATATCGCGAAATTCTAGTGCCCCGGCTGGCCGATTTGTTCCAGGAAGCAGTGGACAGAGGTTCTTTTCCGACTGAAACAGACATCGCCACTATCGTGGTTCTCCCAAAATCCCAGCCTCCCTCGCGTCGCTGTGCGGATTACCGCCCTATCTCCCTCCTGAATACGGAGGTGAAAATGTACGCTGCAATTCTGGCCCAACGTTTAAAGCCCTATTTGGCTTCCTTGGTCCACCGGTTTCATGCCCCAACTGTCTCCGTAGACTGCAACTGGCCCTAGCCCACCGACACTTGCTCACCTCATATTTGGCCCTCCTATCAATAGATTTTGAAAAAGCGTTCGATTCGGTGAATTGGGAATACTTGCAGGATGTGATGGCCGAAATGGGACTGGGGCCCAAATTCCGGGCCATGGTTCAGGTCCTTTACGCCCACCCGCGAGCAAGGGTGTTGGTCAATGGTGCATTGTCAGAGGCCTTCCCTATCAGCAGAGGTACTAGACAGGGATGTCCCCGCTCACCACTGCTGTTCGCCCTGGCCATGGAGCCCCTGGCCTCGCTGGTGAGGGCGGAGGACCGTATCAATGGGTGGAAATGGCCCAATACAGAAGCGGATAAGATCGCACTTTATGCGGACGATGTCCTGATTTTCCTGGCCGACCCAGCTTCATCGGGGCCACACTGCCTCCAGATCCTAGACTACTTCGGACAGGCCTCTGGGCTCCGGCTGAACCCCGGGAAGTCAGTCCTGTTCCCGCTGCACCTCTCTAGGGAGTGCTTCGATTGGCAATCCTCTATACCGCTTCGGCGCCAATCCTTTAAATACCTGGGGATATGGATCACCCTCCTGCCTGAACTGGGATGGGCGCTTAATGTCGCTCCACTAGTTAAAGTCAAAGACGATCTCGCTAAATGGAAGGCGCTTCCTCTCAACCCTCTGGGGAGGGTCGCCTTGTTTAAAATGCTGATACTCCCCAGATTTCTTTACGTCCTTCAAAATACCCCCTTCTGCTTCCCCAGAACCTGGTTCCGGGAGCTGGACAGTATCACCACCAAGTTCCTTTGGAGCGGGGGAAGGGCTCACCTAGCCTTGTCTACTTGCCGGATCCCCTCCTTTGACGGGGGCATGGGAATGACACACCTATATCTTTATTTTCTGGCTGCACGCCTCCTGGTGGTTCACGACTGGTTTAACGGGGGCTGGTCCGATCCAGCGTATCGGCTTGAGCTGAGTGAGCTGGGATTGCCGGCAGTCCAAGCAATGCTATATGGAAGACCCATCCCGTCCCGATTACCCGAGGTGACCCGTTCCGTGTTCCTGGCCTGGCGGGCCTCGTTGCGCCACACTGGGTGGACGCGTAAGCTAACTCGGTGTACTCCCCTATGGCAGGGGGATTGGCTCAGGGAGGTTTATGGGTTGCAGGGGTTTAAACCATGGGACCTCATTGGCATCACACAATTAGGGGACATATGGGCTAAAGGCCACCTGCTTTCCTTCCAGGAGCTCCAGACCCAATACTCCCTGCAACCTTCCCAATTCTACAAATATTTGCAGTTGCGACATGCCCTTCAGATACACATTACGGATGGAACGAGGCTCCCGGAGTACAGCCCCACAGAGGCGCAGATAATGTTGGGAGATCTAGGCAAGGGGGGCATTTCACGCATATACCGCACCCTAATCAATAACACTCCCACCTCCCTAGACATGTTGAGGGACCAGTGGGTGGAATGGGTGGGTCCCCTCGACGAAGAGGATTGGCGGGACGCCCTAATGGCCCCTAGAATAATCACCACTTCGGCTAGGCTCAAATTGATCCAACTTTACTACTTGCACGCAGCATATCTCACTCCCCAGCGTCTGTACAGAGCAAACTTACGCCCCGATGCATCCTGCGCGAGATGTAAATCGGCCATGGCTGACTTCTTCCATGTGGTTTGGTCATTCCCCCGGCTGGAACGTTTTTGGGGGGCCATCGAGGAGGAGCTTACGGCGGTTCTGGGTTGGGAGGTTCCTCATGACCCAAGGCACTCAATACTGGGAATCACAAATGGGTTGGATGGATCCAGGAGTGACACGTTATTTTACAACACAGCCATGATAGTGGCTAAACGAGATATAGCGGCGGCATGGGCATGTCCGGATCCGCCGGAGATTGGGCGGTGGCGGAGGGGGGTGGATTGGTGTGCGACCCAGGAAAAAACTCTTTATGTGGCAAGAGGGTGCCCCAGGAAATATCAAAGGGTGTGGGGGAAATGGGTGGGTGCTTTGGAAGGGCCAGACTGATTTGGTTCATTAACTGTGGCGATGTAAGTCTTATGTGGTGTGGCACTGTGGGAGATTTTAACTGTGGAAATGTAATCGATTCCCTGTCCTTCGTGTGTTGGCTGATTTGTTGTGAGTGTTTTAACAAAACAATAAAATTTGATTATCAAAAAAAAGTGGAAAATCTTCCCTTTAACCATTGTCGGCACACATTAGTGACTCTTGATATTGAATCACTGTATAGTAATATTCCTCAACGTGAAGCTATTGAAGCAGTCCCGTGGTTCATTGAAGAATTCAATATACCTTGCCCTAAAAGCTTTCTTCTGCAAAGTTTAGAAATCGTACTTACTGAAAATACCTTTGAATTTGGAAACACATTGTACAAACAGATCAAAGGTGTAAGTATGGGGGCATCTGTTGCCCCCTCGATTGCCAATATTTATATAGCACTCTTTGAGAAGAAAAATATCCACAATAACATGGCACCTTTCTTTGAATTTGTAACCCACTGGTCCAGATATATTGATGATCTTTTCTTCATCTGGACCGATACCGAAGAAAACCTGATTGAATTTTTAGCATGGCTTAATTCATGCGATCAGAACCTAAAGTTTACCTCTCATTACAACCACAATCAAGTCGAATTTTTAGACATGATTCGCCACAATGAAGGGGCGCTAGAAGTAGATTTGTTTGTCAAACCTACTTCATGTAACACACTGTTGGAATTTAATAGCTATCACCCGCACGCCCAGAAAGAAAGCGTACCTTTCGGGCAGTTTTTACGGCTCCCCGCAATTGTTCTAACTTGACTGATTTTGACAGACCAGCCAGTACCATGAAAGCGAAATTCGCTGCCAGAGGGTACCCCCACAGACTAATTTGTGAATCTTTTAAAAGAGCACGATTCTATGACAGATTCACTCTTGAGAGGCAAGACACTATCTACAACTAATCAACTGGTTTGTGTCACTAAACATTCTACACTTAACGAAAGAGTAAGACAAATTGTCAACTTGAGTTGGCACATTTTAAATAGCGATCCTGAAGAGCAACACAAACTCCCTAAGCCCATGTTTGCACATCGACGCAACAAGAATATAAAAGATATAGTCCCTAGATCTAGATACGTGGAGGGCACTGCATTCATTCAAAAACTATTGATGGAAAACTTCCCATTAAAGGAACTTTTAAGTGCTCTAAATGCAAGTCCTGTGACAATGCTATCGAAGGAGATATTTTCACTCTTAATGGCTACCGGATTTCAGCCACGAAAATGTTCAATTGTAAAACCAAAAATGTGGTTTATCTCCTTTTGTGCCCATGTGGTTTGGGTTATGTGGGCGAGACTTCGCGAGCATTTCATGTCCGGCATACGGAACATCGTTCAGCCATACATACAGCCAAAGCTAACGCTCCACTAGTCAATCACTTTCTACAACATAAACACACTGCTAATGATGTATGATGGCTTATCATAGAAAAAATTGAAATTCCCCAAGGCGAAAGAAGTGATGCAGTTCGCAGAAAACGTGAGGTCTTTTGGATTTTTGTCTTAGATGCATGGAAACGTGGGTTGAACAGCGAAATACCCTGGGAAAATGCCATCTGTTATAACTGATAACAGCGATTACTTCCCTGCAAATCCATTGCATTATTCTTTGCCTTGAATTTTTATAGACTACCCACACTGAGGTATTTTAGTTTCCATCCAGGACCACACTGAACTTTGAATTCTGAGACACATACACAACTATATGGAACTCAATAGGATATTTACTTTCTCATTATCCTCTCTTAGGTACTCTGTGTTATACAATATATACTTAAAATCTTATCACGTGAGTTTAGAGCGTGTTACAGATCCAGAGACTCGTATGTCACAGGACTATTATCTGTTCATTTTTGGTCTCTAGTTACCATATCCCTTGTTGTGGCTCATCGCCTTTGAGTGGTTAGTACCTATAGACATTCAGTATCACATTTTTACACTGGCGTTATTCCTTATCGCTTGAATGATCAGTGCTGTGAATGCTTTTTAGCCAGATCACTTATGTGTTCTTATTTTCATTTTATTTCTATCTATATATTTTTTAGATCATCCGTGCTCCCTAACAATTCTATGTTGATAGATTGCTTCGGTCTATTATCAAGTGCACTTTGATGTCATTTCGCTACTACACCTTTTTCGCTTTATAGATGCATTCAATGTCTGTATATAAATCGATAGGTACCATTTTGTAGACCGTCCGTGTTTTCACTACTTGTGTATAGAGCCTGGATATCTTTTTAAACCATCTGTGATAGGGAATAGACGCACACATCGTCTGTTTTCCGTTTCTACTTCTCGCACAACGAGCACTTCACGTATGACGTCATCACGGTGCGTCATACTCGAGACGCGTCGGCTTTTTCAAACCTATTGGGATCTATAAAAGCCTGCGCTACTATCTTGTGCCCTCTAACCCCGGGCATCCTGTTGTCGGGCGAGAACCCCTTTCATCGAGTAAGTATTGGGAGCGCGTAGCTGCCGCGCGTTATATTCCAGACCTTTGTAGTTGGGTAAACTCCCGGTCGGTCCACGAGTACCTCCGTGCGCAGTATGAAATGCCATTTGTAGTAAGATAATTTGACGGTTCTGGAGGGCTGCATATATCTATTTATGGAGTTAACTATTAACCTGTACCTTTTATATATTGTTGCACTCCCGGATGTATAGCGTTTTCACCCATAGCCGCCATGTTCTTTAGAACTTTTGTGATGACGTCCGTTTTAGATACCCTCTCTCGTAGGGGCGCTCAGTTGAGTTTTTCATTGCTCATCCACACTCCTCTTCATAGGATCTCATCCAATTGAAGTAAAATACTGGTATTCATGGTTTAGTATGTAATTTATTGTCGCCCACTTTAGACAAAGTTGAAGTCATATGTTCCTTTCCCCCTACAGTGCTTTGTCTCGTATATTGAGACAACCACGCGGCCCAGACAAATACGGTACACTCAGGATTACCTTTGCTGTCCCTTTCAAAAAGGTAAATGCAGATATACTTCTAACATACCTGCTAATACTCCCAAATATTTGTCGATGCATCAATCTTTAATCGGGTTGTTTCCCTTAGAGTCCCCAATTTGGAACTATACATATACACTAACCTGGGGGGTTCGGCTCCGGTTGTCCTGTATCAAATTGACTGACCAATATAAGGACTTTATATTCATTTTTAGGTGATTATCCCCTTCTTTTGTACACAATACTTGACTTTTGATGTTATAACAACACAACTGTTGTAGTTTTTACAGAATATATACAATCTTGTTTTCTGTTTACATCTAAAGCAAATTAACCCCTTAAAGAACCTTTGACTTAACAAATCCTCGTGTTTTTCAACTAATTCATAAGTTGGTATATCCCCATTTAGTAGTTAGACCGCATATCTCCTTCCTTTTTTTAGACAATCATTAGGACTGATCTGTTTTTGCTTTTTTGTATAACAGGTAATTGAATTGCCTTGGTTCCAAACATCCATTTTGGTTCCAATTCTCATACCTACCTAGGTAAGCCCTTTCTGTATTAGGTCCATTGACGCTGTTATTACTTTTAGATATTTTTTTTCTGTATCTATTTAGGTCTCTTTTCAAATACTTGCTATTAATATCTGTTCAGTTCATAACTGCCACTCTACCTTGGTTGGTATCAAGGGTCTTTACTTTTAACCCACATGTTTTACTGAACTTTATCTCTCTTCTGTATACTTGCTCCTATACACCTATATATCGCTCTTGTGGTTGCGTTTGTTTTACACAGAGATTATAATATCTGTATCAGTCTAGGTTTTTAATAATAATCGGTTATGTATATCATAGGCTATTATGACTCAGTGTACGAATGTGTTGATTTGTGTTCTATTTTATTGTCCGTTTAGGAATTTTGTGGCTGTCCTGAAGAAGGCGCTCACACGCTGAAAGGCGCGTAGACAAAAAAAAGAACTTGTCCACCATCTAGCCACTATGTCTTAATAAGAGTGAATTAGTTTGTTTACATGTAATTGTGTTGTATGTTTGAAATTTTTTGTATTGAATTGTTTTACATTTGTATGTATAAATGTATCTTATGTCTCTTTGATATGTCGTTAAATATAGTATGTCTCAGTATTTTGGATAAAATTGCTTTTATTATGCATTTATAAAAATAAAATGAAGCTTTTAAAATAAATGTTTAGTACACTGAGTCTGTATGTATATCAATGAGTTTGTCACAGGTCGCCAGATGACCAGTAAATTGCCTAGGTTTTTTGCTTCCACTTGTGATGACGAGTGAGACACTTCCATTATGCCATTACTACCTATAATTCATCTGGCCTCCTTATCTGTGTGTGACTCCTGGACCCTGTAACCTGCTTATCTGTGTAACAGGATATGCACTACTGTCGCTGTCTTCTTTGCCAAGAAGAAATGGTGTTCTGTGAATAATTTAAATCTCATTCGATACTGGTCCTGTTGTAGGAGAGGAGTCGCCTGTATAAAGAAAATGTCAGACCGGGTATTCACTAGCTCTCGCAAAATGCTGAGCTGTTTGGCTGGGGTGTAAACCCGCAAACTCTGTATGTGGTAACAGTCACCATGATCTTGACGTGGTAGATGCTTACCCACAGTGATGTTTCGGTGTGTTACCCCCTCCGTTCTGTTACTCATGTGTTCCCTTGAGAGTTGGATGTTGTTTGAACAGCCATTCATTTCAGGTTATTGCTACCTTGCAACTGTGCCCCTCAAAACTTCTGTCCAATATAATGAAGACAGCATAAGCCAATACCTCTGCACTGTCCATCTTTCCTACTAAAGATATGCATCAAGAGCCAACCAAACCTTCCCCATCTTAGGACAAGCAGCAGTTCAAAAAGATTAGTCTGCCTGTACAAGTTCCTTTTTAAGACTCCAGTTTCTGCTACACTAGCAGTGTTGAGCAACAACACTTATTCCTCCTTCCTCTCAATCTCCAGTCCCCACAGAACCTATCCATAACCCCTACAAGCCTACCCTGGAAGGTTCTTACCTTCCCTGGTCAGGAAGTCCCTTCTCGGCTCCAGCAAACCCTGCCTCTTGCGTCCATTTTTGTCAGTGTTCACGTGGCTGTACTCTGATACAGCAATAAACTTCTGTATGTGAGAAGTTGCAACTTTCTGTACCGCCAGTATTTCCTCCCGGTTCGATGTCTTGTTCCTGCCTTCTCTGTGTCATGATATGCCTCCATTCCCTTCAGGGCTCTGAATTCCCCCCCCCCCCCCACATGAGGATCTCCTGGGGCTTATTCTGAGATTATATGGACCCTTGTATATCATACCATTAATGGTAATCGATCGGAAAGGGATCCCCCATCTACATTTCCACTCCCTGCGTTCTTGAGGTTGTCACCAGTCAAAAGTACAGATGGAAATGGAAGGTCTTGCTGCTAGTCTCCCTCCCCTCGTACCCAGTCTCTTCCTGCCCCATCTTGTGGCTATTCATGGGTCTCTTGTAATCAGTCTGAGAGATGGTGAGTACTCACTCCAGCACGTGCCTGTGGCCATCCCCGATGCCTTGCAGCGAAGTAGTCTCTTCATTGGAAGCCACCAAGACCATCCTCCCCACTCTTTTTATAGATTTTTTTTTTTGTGTGTTTTTTTGTTGTTGTATTTTTGTATGGTGCAAACTCGGCCCAGGGAAATGTGAGCGCGTTACATGAGCACCAGATTACATTACCCAAGTACCCCCCCCCTTTTTTTCTTTAATTAGGCACTGGGAGATTAAGTGATTTGCTTAAAATCGCAGGATGTTGAGCCGATGGCAGGACTTAAACTTGGTTCCCCAGTCAGCAGCTGTGGCAGTTAAGCCATATTTTCTCCGATGGTTTTGTGAAGATGTATTTGCTAATATTTGTTGCTGACATTTGCATGAGCTATCTACCCCCTGGTGTTAACATTTGCTGTACTCTATTGTTGATAGTTGCAGCACATGGAAAACAGGCAAGTATCAAGACCTAGTCAAGACAGTTTGAAGTTTACATTAATAATGGTAGCAGTTTTTAGTCCAGGGTCTCCTATCAACCGGCTAAAAAAAAACAGCTCAAGCTTTAAATAAGTGTATTTTTCTTTTCTGAAAGACATGGATTATCGAGAAATGTTTATTAAAAGCCACACATTTGATACCCGAATCAAATGTCCGTGTGGTCCTGAAATTTCGAGGTTTGCAGCTAATTTTGGTGTTTTCTCGCATAAAAGTGGTGTGCTTTGTATAAACTTCAGGGCACAAGTCCTAAAAAAAGAAGTGGGGGGACTCTCCAAGTTAGGTAGTATCACAGGAAGTGACATCACGGCGCGTGACATCACAGGAAGTGACATCACAAGATAGGGAAATATGAAATTAATTTGAGCAGTGGACATGTTAGTCTGTTAGATTGAAAAGGAATACTGGGGGTAGAAGAGGAAAGGTCTAGGAAGTTTTGTTTGGGAGTTCATAGCAGTAGGAGGGAGTTAGACGTTACCAAGGCACCTGCTTGGAAGCCCTTCTGTCATTTTAAACAGCTGAACCTGCAGCATTTCAAGAGCAAGGCCACACTTGCTGGGTGTCACCGGTAAAAACACGCACTACACATTGCACACACACACTATCTACATAACCTACCTATGTGACACTTGCAAGGCTGTGGAAATACCTTTACATTCACTGTAGCTGCTCTTGCAAGAATATGATATGGTATATTAGATTCTATGGAAAGGCAACAATTCCAGCCACTGTCATACCGTTTTCAAAGCCATGTTCATTGAGAGGCAACCACACAAGACGTTTATTTTTGTGGGAGCTACCACCATTTAGCAACTGCACTACAAATCTAACAACGTGGACCAGAGAAGCATGTACATGCCAGGCTTCCTGGCATCAACACCAAACATGAAATCAGTCTATGGGGCTTCTCGGTAAAACAGGCAGGCTGAATTGTCCGTAGTGCTTCTCTGCTTCACGCACCGATGCTGCCCTCTTCACTTTGTAAAATGGAAGGGACTCCGGTATGTTTACAGAAATGAGCACAGAACATCACAACATGCACGCGACACTCACGGAAAATTCAGGATAGGCCTGTGTTATCTGAGTCATTCTGACACCAGCAGAATTTAACTCGAGATAGAATAAACACCACATGCGCCATCCATTGCCTCATAGCAGTCAACCTGCGGCTGCCGCCTTAGAGGCGGCCGGCAGGCCCTATACTGCTGAGGGGGAGCGCAGGGACCCAGCCCCGGCTCGCATCCTTACCTGGTACCAGAGGCGCAACTAGAGCCAAATTTCGGGGTCTTTTAAAGACCTGTGAAGTACTCGGGTGCGGCTGCAATTAGACTGACGCCAGCCTAAAGCAGCTAAAAAACAGTCTGTTTGTGTGTGCCCGGGAAGCTCTCTCAGCCCGGGCTGACACACGACGGGGGATCTGAAGCCCTTTGAGCTCTCCTGGTGCACCATCTCAGTGCATAATACAGGGCGCGGCCACCAAAAGGCAGGAGGGATCGGGCCGGCAGCAGTGGAACAATAAATGAAGGCAGAAGGGGGGCAAGGGGGCGAGGGAGCGAAGCGTGCACGCCCCTGTCACCAGCAGCAGCAGCCCGGGAAGGATGCGAGGCGATTGCGGCAGGTTAAAAATGCAAGGCAAGAGCTTTGATAGGTAGCGCAGGAGATGGGCGGGCAAGTCAATTTATGCCTTCTAAGAAAGTTAAGTGCAGGGGCGTGGTGACCGGCAGAACGAGAAATTCCGGATTCAGCCGCAATCACCTGGAAAAGCTTGGTTGGTCGAGTATCCAGCTTTTGATGAGCAGGGTGGACGGCGTCCACCCTGTAAAATAAGTGGGGGGACGCCGTCCACCCGCGTGGTACCCCGACTCGTGCCCTGGTAAACTTAGAGCTACTCTTCCTTGACTTCTCCTGTGCCTCTAGTTTTTGAAACTGTTAAGGGTTTTTAGGCTTCCCTGGGTGCAGGTAATCACAGAAAATTTGCTATATACTTTATGTAGAGTGCGTCTCCCTAAAGCAGATGACCTTTTTTCAGCTAGTTCCCTCCCAGACAGCATGCCCATCCATACATATGGAGTACAGTTTTATCAGAAGTGTGTGGGTACATAGGATCGTAGGATTTTATTGGCTGCAAATTGCGGTGTGTACCAATCTGTAAATATGAATAAATGGTTTTTAATTTGGACATCTATGGCCTTCCGGGGGTGTTGCCGGTTAATCCATACACTGCATTCTTACTTTGTATGCTGGAATGAAAACTGTATTGTACCTGTCCAGCACATTTGTGATATGACCAGTCATAAACAATACTTTCAGTTTTCATTATGCCTTGCACTGCGGACTGGCCAAGACCTTCCTCAACTGGACATGGTGTGGGTTCTGCCTGGTCACTTTCTTTCCAGAATGGTGCTTCAGCAAGGTTGGCGACTCCAAATGCACTCGCATCACAGTCACAGTAAATTGAATGGTTGGTGGTGAATGTGCAATATTTCCGTTTGACTGCACTCCGTGGGCCGAAAATGTATAGGACCCGGAACCCCCTGATTGGACCAGACCCCAACACTACCCAAACAAGTTACCAACAGGACTCGAAACAGGCTTAGTTTGTGGATCATTTTATTTATCAGCATAGCAAAATGCGTGCAAATATGATAAATTCAACACAAATACAAGAAAAGGTGCGAGAAAAATCATAAAATTATAAGTACACTAATCGTATACAAAGTGACAATCGTGTGCAAAAACAAACTATCAACACAATACATTCAGGTGAAAAAATGAACATTTGACATATCTGGAAGCCCCCTTCCGCCCCAAGGGGTCACCTCGCAATCCTGAGCACCATTGGACCACACAGGTGCAACCACCTGCATCCGCGAGGGCCAGTCCCATGTCCCTGTACCCTTGTCCTCTCAATGAGCACCGCCCCCCTGAACACCAAGCTCCCCAGGGGCTGCGACAAAGGTGGGCAGGAGCAGGGCACCCCGTGCCGACCCCCATGATCTAACTGTGCGCCCTAGCCCGCAAGCTGGTGTACATCCTCTGGTTGGCCCAGGACTGCTGAACCTTACCCCTTGGTGCTGTCCTGAGGGGGGGGGTGGAGGAGGGGCGGGGGGGAGGACTGCTTCTGAATGACCCCCCCTGCTAACTAGGGGGTGACTTATGTATTCTAGACCCCACCACAAGGGCGACCAGAGGCCCCAGGTCCTTCGCCCTCCCCACCACAGAACATCCATTGAGCAAATGTCCCTGATGAAGACATCTGTCCCTTCGTCCGAAAGATGAACACCATCCTCGTGGAACATGTCACCACCCCTAAGGAATTTGTCTGGTATATTCCAAAGGCGACCTGGTCCCGGACACAGCCTAGACATTTCAGCGTCCAAACGCCTCACTGACACATTTATCGTCCTGGACTTTGTTCTTCCCCCAGTTCCAGCGTGGCACCATGTGGGACCATGCAATGGCTGGCTACAGGAAAGGCTCTACCCAGTTGCGCAAACTCCAACAAAATGGCCTCCCTGAGGCCCTTACGGCCCAACTTCACCAAATCGTTACCCCCAAGGTGAACCATGATGAAATCCGGGGACTGGAGTCCCTCACAACCCCATGCCACCTGAATTAACCACTGCAGCTGTGAGATGTGCGGACCACCGTTCCCGCACCATCGAAATGCCACATCACGCAGGGCAAAAGGCTTCAGTCCACAGAGCAGTTGCAACCTGTAGGCCGCCCGACGAACAAAGGAGTGACCGACCACCCACACGATTTTGGATGACATTCTACTAAAAGGGGAAAGAAAAAACACAAATGAATATGCATAAACCGGACACAAAACCACAAACCAGTTTTCATTGCAAGTCAGGGCGAATGTTTGTAACGCTTAAATGAATTCGAGGACCAACGACCCAATCTTTTTACTTCATCCGCTGACATCCCCGCCCCAGCCGCCTCTGTCGTGGCACCTATTCTAAAGGAGTTGGACAAATAACCCTCCAGATTGATGCCAGCCTCTCGCAAAGCGGCCGACATAACTGCCGTGAATTGGTATTTTGATAGGGCGACCCCATTTAAGTAGAGGAACTGGGCCGAAGACCTTCCGCAGGGGCGAATAGCCAAATAGGACCCCATCCATGTAATGGGACAAATGTGGGAGCCCGGGACTGCCCTAAGCTTGATCAGTGCTCCCCTCCCGATCGGTTTTGGACCCCCGCAACTTTATAGTCAAGCAGTCCCCGCCCAAATGCACGTCCGACCACTGAAGGCCCCCTGCAAAATCATTACGTGCGGATCCTACCAGTTCGACAACCCGGAGTACGCCATAAAAGGCCACAGTGAATGCCGCAGCAAAGAGTGTTATTTCATAAGGGGACTCACAAGCTTTATGAAGAGCAGCTAACAGATGACCTAGCAACTGTGCGTTAAGGGGCCGCCTCGTGTCTACCCCTGAACCATCTATTCTGGCTCACCCTGCCAGTGCCTTCTGGATGAGGAAACATTCCTGCAAGTCAGCCACGCCCTGAATTTTGGCGAAAACCAAATGGCAGACAGGTGGGCCCGAGCACAGGATACAGTCTTGCCCTTCCTCCTCAATTCGCCTAAAAACAGACATGTGGCGCTCTGGTCAAATGCGAGAGGGACATTCTGTGCCTGCAAGAAAGACCTATAGCTTGCAAAACACTTCTCGTAAGACACTCTTGTGCGCTATGCAAGCGAGGCCGTCACTAAATCCGATAAGGTGGGATTCCAATCCTCTACAGCTATGAAGGGAACTCTGTCATCTCCTCTGCAGCCTGCGGGTGAAAACCACGAAATTCCTGTAATTTGGATCGAGACAAGGCATCGGCATCATTGTTACGAATGCCAGGTACATGCTTAGCTCTAAAAGAAATGTTCGCTTTTAGACACAATAAAATCAGATGCTTCAATAATCGCAGCACATCTTGGCAGGACGCCCCCTGTCTATTAATCGCTTCGACCACTGCCATATTATCTGACCAAAAGATAACACTCCTATTCCTGAGGGACTCCCTCCAAATGGTTACAGCCACTACAATGGGAAAGAGCTCCAGAAAGGCTACATTCCTTGTGGTGCCGTTATCGTGCCAAGCCTCGGGCCACTCGCCCCTACACCATTTGGAGCCTAAAATTGCCCCAAAGCCGATGCTGCCAGCAGCATCTGTAAAAAGGCCCAACGCAGAATTAGTAATCGGGTGAGAGGGCCACAACACAGAGCCAATAAATTGCTACAAGAAGGCCCCCCCAAATCCTTAGGTCCTCCCTAACTTCACCAGATAGCCGGGTATGGTGCTGCCTCTCCTTCAGACCAGACATGAACCTGGCAATGGACCACGAGAAGGCGCGTGCCATCGGAATAATCCGTAACGCGAAATTTAGTTGGCCTACCAGCACCTGCAATTGATGGAGTGTCACTTTTTTGGATGCCAGCACAGTGTCATTGGACCACCAGAAGGCCTGAACTTTGTCTGCTGGGAGGCGGCACTCCCCAGCCACGGTGTCAATCTCAATCCCCAGGAATGTGAGACAAGTTGAAGGACCAACGGTCTTATCTGGTGCAATGGGCACCAGAAGTCCTTAAAGAAGGCAGGTTATCTAGTGCCCTAGCGCGCACGTCCGACCCCGGGGCCCCAGGACCAAGAAGTCATCTAAGTAATGGATTATATCCCCGTAGCCAGTAGCTGAGGTGAATATCCATTGCAGCAGGGAACTAAATTGTTCGAAATAGGTGCAAGACACGCTACAACCCATGGGCATACATTTATCATGGTAAAAGGCATCCCCGAATTGAAACCCCAGAAGGTGGTAATCATCGGGGTGAACCGTAAGGAGTCTGGAAGCAGACTCTGTCTGTTTTTGCCAAAAGTGCTCCCCTGCCTAATTTGCGTAAGAATGCCAGGGCATGGTCAAGAGACGCATGTCTGACTGAACACAACCGTGGATCGATGGCCTCATTCACTGATGAGCCTTTGAGGGCAGATACATTGGGAATTAATCTGAACTGGCCCTGCTTTTTTTTTTTTTTTGCACTACCAATGGGGAACAAACAAGTTCGTAAAAGGAGGGGTCGGGAAAGGACCCGCTATCCTGCCTAACGAGGTCTCGTTCTCAATCCTTTTGAGCACCACCTCACGGTGTGCATTGGCAGACACTAAGTTGGTGCAGTGCGGGATTGGTGCTACTGAGGAGACTGGTATCCTGAAACCTGAAGAAAAACCTAAAAAGAATAAGCATTCTACCATGGGATCAATTTAAAAATGTCAACAGGGGTGGGCAGCAAAGTACTATCCGGAGGATTTGGCTCCCTCTCTCCCCCCTTATCTTTGGATTTCTTATTGCACTTGAACTCTGGGTGGGACGGGTGACCACAGAAGGAGCAGCTGTGCTTATACTTGCAGGATCCAGGTGGGCGCGTGTAAACCTTCCTATTAAAGGCCCAACAGGAGCCCTTTCTCTCACCCGACTGTTGCTGACGAAAAGGCGGTTTGAAGGGGGCCTTATTATAGACACTCTCCAGCCAAACATTAACCTCTGTCTGGTCCCACCCAATGTCTGAATCCTCCACTCTGGCCTACCTAAAGTCCCGGTCATAATCCAACCAAGCTGACCCCCCATAAACATGGTGCACTTTCAAAATTTTATTGGAATAAAAAAAATCCTAGAAGTTGCCACTTCCGGGTTCTTTTCTAACATAACAGACGTACACCTTGAATCCGAAGAGCTAATTAGTTATAGATTCTTCCACCTTAGGCTTCTTCTCCTTAGAAGAAGCGTCCTTACCCTCCTTCGCCTTCTGATCACATTACCTTCGCTTTGCCCTTATCAAAGAAAATATATCAACAAATTTGTTCTTCCAAATCTTTTCTTTCATCTCCGGTGGGACATGCGAAGATAACTTCCCAGGCCTTGACAATAGGGATTCCAGCCTCCCCACAGGGTTGTAGGTCACTACCGTTCTCTCCCCCACCTAAGCCAGGTTTCTTACCTGTGTCTGTATTGAGCGGTTCTTTAGCCCATGATGCCTGAACGTCGGACGATACGGTTACACTACTACTGCTCGCAGCCCCTACACGTGCTGCCCCAATAGCCTCTACATGTGTCTTAAGATCCGCGATCGCTACCATGACCTCGTTGGATGGGGACCAGGGGGTGGTCGACAGAGGAAGAGGATTCCCACTAACCAACCGGTGGTGCTGCCAACTTAGTAAATACCTGGGCCACCAAAAGCAAAGCCTACGCTACAGGGTCTCCATTTTCTGCAGGCTGCACCAGGGATGCTGAAGGGGGCGGGGGGGCTGTTAATTGCATGGGCGTTGGTGGGGCGTTGAAGGTTGAACAGTACTCCCTCCCGCCGGCCCCGATGGTAAAGATAGCAAAGTCTGCCTGATGGCCTCCAATGCTGCGCAAGCCCCCTGATGCTCAGTTGTTGGAGGTGCATTATTGGTAGGGATCTGTGGCGCACCAGGGGTAGCTAAAGGACTGGGATGAGTTAAAGCCAGCGTGTTAGGCGATGCTGCCGAGGCCTCCGTAGTGGGTGTCGGCATAGTTGTTAAAGGAACCTCACTAACTGCCGTTAGGGGCGCGAGGCGCCCTCTTGCCCTTGCGCTGAACTGGGGAGAAAGCAGCGCACGGTGGTACATGAGAGCGGCATGGGCGGTCTGTCTCCACCGTACTACCCTCCCCTTCTGAGCCTGACGCTGAAGACTCCACCCCCTCCTTATCCAGCTTAGCTAATACCAACTTCAATAGGTTGGCCAAATCCGGGTCCTTATCTTTTCTCGTACCCACCTGGCCTCCCTTAGTCTGCGAAGCCATGACCAGAAGGGGTTCAAGAACCAGGACTATATATGGCTATGCAGCTGAGCCAAACAAAATTATACCACTGCTATGCTCACCAACCCCAAGCCTCTGAGTTGATTTGCCCAAGATCACAAGATGTTGAGCCACGCGAGACTCGAACCAGGCTCTCCAGCAACAAAGTCAGCAGCTCCTGGCGCTGATGCCACAACCTTTCCTGAATACGCACCCTACCTGAGGCCAAGCCTCAATGGTACCCCACCCAAAATTGAGGGGGCTAACCCCACCGAGCACTGCCCTAAAAGGAGAATAACAACGTGCTTATGGCTCGCTGTACCCTAAAAATACGTTCCCCAGAACCCTATATTAAAGGGGGCCTCACATGGTATGAGACACAAGACCTCCGTTGAACTTTGGTGGTTCGGGAGATCGGGGGGGACTGTGATAGCATGAGGAACTTTCAGGGCCTGACTAGCATGAGGTACATTCAAGCTTTTATGAGCACAGGCTACCAAAAGTGGCTTTTGATAATGCGCGAGTGCTTTATCGGGGAATAAACAACAATGATGGCAGCCCTAGCCTCCTGCCGCATCACAATGACATTTACTCCAGTTGGAGTATGACAATTACCCCAGTTGGAGCGAAATGGTGACTGTCACGGCACTCAACATACTACCTGACTGCGCGTTGTTGTCCTGCGACCAGAGCCGCCACCTAGCACCTCACTGGGGTTGGGCAAGTTGAACTGAACCCCGTGCGGCTCCCGGTCTTCCGTTAACGTGATGCCTTTCTATTCTCTGCGCCCGTGACTGCAATTTGTGCCCTGGGAATCCGATGCCTCCAACTGCCGTGGAATTCTAAAGAAGTTGCTGCCGGTCTGCTCCGTCGCTGGGATGGCCAGGTGAGGAGGAGGCCAAGGGGTCTTTATACCCCACCCTGGCCACCCCGGTGGCAGCGTGCAGCAGTGACGCGTTTCTGGCCACCCACCAATCCAGTGGCGCTGTGCTGGAAGGCGTTATGGCCGGATCTGGCTTAGGCCATCCGAGGCCGGCATCCCGCCGGATCACGCGAGGCCCGGTCCTGAAGCGTTGCGTCCCTGCCCCCATTCGGGGGGGGGGGGGAGGGCGGTGGCGCGGGGGGCGCTCTGTCAAAATGTTTTTGTGTATGCTTTTTTTCTTCTGTGATGGTCTTTTGAGTTGTTTTTTGTTTCCTTTGTATTTTGCTAGTGGAAAATTGCAAACTTGATGTACCCTGTTAGACCTGGCATCTTTTGGTGTGGTTTCTCCTGTCTTTTTGCCTCTGACTTCCTGTTTTTGACTGTGTACTGCATTTCATTTTTGCTGGTGTTTGGGACTCTGGGCACTTTACAACTGCTGACCAGTGCTAAAGTGAAAGTGCTCTGTTTAAAAGGTAATGGTAATTGGTTTCTCTATGATTGCCATATTTGATTTACTAGTATGTCCATAGTACAGTGTACTGTGTGCGCCCAGCGTCTGTAAATCAAATGCTACTTGTGGGCCTGCAGCACTGATTGGGCCACCCACATGAATAGCCCTGCAAACATGTCTCAGGCCTGCCACTGCAGTGTCTGTGTGTTCAGTTTTAAACTGCCATTTCGACCTGGCAAGTGCACCCACTTACCAGGCCCAACCCTTCTCTTTTATTACAGGTAAGGCACCTCTAAGGTGGTAGCCCCATGGGCAGGGTGCAGTGTATTTAAAAGGTAGGAGGTCACAGGTGTCACGATTGCATACATTGCACTAAAGGCTGACGATCAGAGAATGCACGATCGGATAACCTTCACATGAATGGCGCTGGGTTTTGGGTGCAGGTTAATCCCACGCTGTACCAAACTCTGCAACTAACTTCAAGTGCCTGATACAAGTCATGATCATATGTTTGTCTTGTCTCCAGTTTCTTTTTCAGATAATCTATTGTAGTTGGATAACGGAAGTTACGGAACCATTTGGCACTTTCGCACACTTTAGGGTGTGTGTATACACAATATCTGCTCTGGATACACGCAGGCCCGGGCTCCACTGGACCTGAAGAAAGCCAACTAACCTTGGATGATCTGGCTGAAACATACACCACTTCACTTCCTTGGGATGTGAGATCATTTCTCCTCCTTCACATCAATTATTGATTTTAACCCTGCCCCAGGAACTCTCCAATAAAATTCTCTTCCAATTTGATTTTGTATCCTGGGGGTAGTTTTAAGGTCCACACTCACTATATCACCTATTCACTCATATATATCCCGCTCCGGTGTAGTCGGGTGTCGAAGCACACCTAGGAGGCACTCTGCCCCCTAGGTGGGAACCAAATGATGGAGCATGCTACCAACTAGGTTGGTGGGTGAGGGTTCTTCTAAACACCTAATGATTTTTTTTGTAAGGGAGACTACTTCCGTGACAGATGAGGGGCTGGTCTTTTGAGACTACCATTAGCTCGTTCTTAGAGTTTATTAATTTTAAAGGTAGGACATGTATGGTGTTTTGCATGTCCTGGTAGTGAAAAACTGCTAAACTTGTTTTTCACTACAGCAATGCCTATGTATCCGGTAGGTTAGCTTTGGAGCTGCCTTGTAATGTCTTATAAGTGTATCTTTAAATTGGGAGCTGATAGAAAATTGGAGTTTGGTATCTTTGGACTTGTCATTTTCTTACTTTAACCATTCTGTGCCTTTGCCTGTCTCTGAATACACATCTGGGTCAGGATGACGGTTGGGCTGTTGGTGGATTCACTTTAGACAGTCAGACAAAGGGAGTTGTGGTGTGCCCTGCATATCCTGATGGCCCATCACCAGGCTAATGGGCCTTCCTAAGCTAGAGTGGTGGGAGGAGTTCACATTGACTCCTGAATAGGGCTGTGCCTGTCCTCACACAAAGAAGTCTCCACCTCCTGTAGTGTCTAGAGCCAGGGCATGGAAAGTCAGGGTCTAGTGTACTAGAAAGACTTTTCTTTTAAGTTTGCCTACTTCAAAGACTGAAATGGTTAGAAGTACTGGACCAGTGACACCATATTCTCGGAACACTTCTAGGTTGAGGACATTCTGCTAGGAAGAAGTGCTTGTTTGCTGTCAGGAGGGACTGCCATTTTTCTGTTTGCTTTGCTGTGTTGGTCTGCCGCTTCTGTCCTGGGAGTGAAAGAACTGGACTTTGCTTTCTCCTTTTTTTTTTTTTTTAAACATATTTTATTTCCTTTTGTATATAACATTATTATCAACAGTCCATTACATTCGTACATTCATCTGCATTATTTGTTTCCTTATATTGCATTATTTTGTCCTGTATTACATTTGTGTGACTGTCTCGGGTACAGTAAGTCTAGGATCAAATCTTTTCGTACATTCACACAAGGAACCCCCTCCCCCCTCCCAACTTTACCCCAACTACCCCACCACCCTCCCCCCGCACTGCTGTTTCCTAGAGTATTATGATGCGTCCCTCTGAGCTCCACTATTACAATGTATCGTGTATTCCAATAGTGTTTGGGCATTTCCTATCAATCTTGCTTCTCACTGGGTTCTTTGACTACTATGGGCCCCCTTCCCCTGGTGCCTTTTCCGTTCCCCCTTCCTGTTCCTGCCTCATGGGGCTCCCCTGCCTGGAGGAACCCATAGGGGTGGTGGGTTCAGATCCTCGGTCAGCGTTCTTCATTTCTTCCACTAGCACCCCCCCAAGCTTGAGCTCTCTCTCAACCCTGCCTATACCCCTTCTCGCGTTTCTGAGCAGGATTCTGCCCTTTCAGCTTACACAGATGGAAGCGAGAGCTGGAGAAATGGGTATGCTGGGGACATTCGGCGCCTTCCATTTACTAGTTATTTCTCGCTTTGCCAGTATGAAGGCAAGGTCCTGAAATGTATCCGTAACTTTAGTCTTAGCAGTGTGGTGGGAACATATTAAGTGGCGTGTTCTGGCGTGCATGGTACTATCCGCTCCGTAATTCGTGCTGTTTCCCTTGTCACTTCTTGCCAGTAATTCGCTAAGGATTGACAACTCCACATCATGTGTATAAAATTTGCCCCCCTTTCTCTGCATCGCGGGCACTCTGCATCTTACCTGTGGAAGAACCGGTTGATTCTTTCCGGGGTGATGTACGCCTGATGTAACGTGTAGAAGCTAATCCGGCTAAAACGCGCGTTATGAGAAACGTTGACGGCCCTTTGTAGTATGTTTTCCCAATCTTTGTCCTCTAGTGGTCTGCCCAAATCTTCCACCCATCTATTCCTTAACTCCTCCAGTGGTTGTGTAGAGTCGCGTCTGATGGCCCTGCATAAACATGTAGCTGCCTTTATGTTACCCCCGCCAGACCTATGTTTTCGCAGGTGGCATGAGTTGGTGGTTCTATCGTCCCCGTCCCCCAGTGCCTTCGCATTGCCCCCGTGACTGTCCTATAGAGCAGGAAGTGTCCCTGTGGGATATCCCAATCTGTACTGAATTGCTCAAAAGTGAGTAGTTTCCCCCACCCCCCCAATCCCTGTATAGGTCTCCAATTTTTGTAGCCCCTATTTGTTCCCACTCCTCTACCCTCCTCCACCGTTACCCAAACGGGAGCGCCCTGAGAAGTGTGAGTGACAATTCTGGCGAGTACGGGCGTTTTGTCTTGGTCTTTTGTAGGCATCTCCCCCAGCAACGGCGAATCACCCTGTGCTCGTTGGTGCGGACGTGCCGTGTCTTCACGGTTCCTAGCAGGGTTCCAAAAACGTCTGCCCTTTCCGGGGTGAAGGGAGGCGTCCCTCTGTCCGGTGTTAGACTTACCGCCACCCATTGCGTGAACCTCTGCAGTTGCCCTGCTAAGTAATGTCTCCATCTCTCGTACTGCCAGGCCCCCCCTCCAGCTGTGCCCTTTTTAATGTGGTTAGAGCCACCCTCCTTCTACTCGCCCCCCCTTACAAAAGCTAAGATGCATGAATCCAGCTCTCGAAACTATACTCCCGGTATCCACACCGGAGGCGTGGTAAAGAAATACAATAGCCTGGGGAGAGCCACCATTTTTAGCAAGGAGATCCTTCCCACCACTGATGGAGGGAGGCCCCCCCCCCCCAAAAAGGCCATGTTGCCCTTTAGTGATCGTAATGCTCCCCCCACATTCCCCTCCTGCACGTCCAGTATGGAATGGAAGATCTTCACTCCCAGATATCAGAAGCACTGGGTTCCCACTGCAGCTCCCCCAGCCCCCCAGGAGGTGGAGTGCCTGCCACCATTGGGAACAAACGAGATTTCTGCCAATTAACATGGAGCCCTGAAAGTGCGCCACACTCCTCCATCATGTTCCTAGCGCCTCTCAACTCCCCCCTCTGTCTTTTAGGAAGATCTGGAGTTCGTCAGCGTACAGCGCTATGTGGTGCGTTTGTTTTCCCAATTGCAGGCCCCTGTACTCTCTCCCGGTCTGTGACCTGCACGCCAGCAGCTCCACAGCTAGAGCGAACAATAGAGGGGACACCCCTGGCGCGTACCCCTCTCCATCCGGTACTGTGTCAAAATTGTGCGGCCCGTGTGAACTCTGGCCACCAGGCCCTCATACAGCAACCTTACCCATCTTATGAACCCCTGCCCGATCCCCGTTTTTGCTAGAACGGCGTGTATAAACTCCCACTCCAGGCTATCAAATGCCTTCTCTGTCTATTGCGAATATCGCTCCATCCTGTTCCTTTTCTTTACCCAGTTCGAGTATGGCAAGAAGACGCCGTATATTCAGAGTCTTGTTTCTACTCGGTATAAACCCCGCCTGATCCTGGTGGACCAGGGAAGTCATGTGTGGGAGCAACCTTGTCGCCAGCAGTTTACTTAGAATTTTAAAATCGAGGTTTAACATCGACAGGGGTCTGTATGCCATGCACTCAAGAGGGGATTTATCTGGCTTGAGCAGCGGAATTACCACCGCTTCCTGGGTGGTCTGTGGTAATATTCCTCTCTCCCCGGCTTCTGCATAAAGCTCCACCATTCTGGGGGCTAATTCCTCCACGTAGGCAGGGTAGAACTCCTTAGGGAGTCCATCAGTGCCTGGGGTCTTCCTCTCGCTAGTTCCTTGATGGCCACCCTAATTTCGTGTTCCGAGATTTCTGCTCCCAACTGGTCTGCGTCTTCCCCTAATAGTGTGTGGAGAGGAAGCCCCGTCAGGTATTCTTCTATCTCCCCCCTCCCCCTGGGTCTGGAGTTCTTGTAAAGTTGTTCATAATAGTCCCGAAATCTGTTGTTTATTTCGTCCTTTCTATACAATGGGCGTCTTGCCTGATCTGCTATCTCTATTATGGTGTTCCCACTGCGGGTCGGGTTGGCAAGCCATGCCAATAATCTGCCCGCCTTATCTCTCTCTGCATGGGTCCTATCTATGTATGTTTTAAAGTCAAAACATCTCAACCTTTCCTCCTGTACAGCTACCTCCTCTTTCGCTTCTAGTAACTCTTGTCGCAGCTCTGGGTGTTCAGGCCGTCTTAGTTCTACTTCCCTGAGTGCTCGGTCCGCCCTTTCCACGTCCGTAATCAATGTCCTTCGTACCCCAATGGATGTTGCCATGCATGTTCCTCTAATTACTGCCTTGAAGGCCTCCCATTCCGTCCCCCTGGAATCAGTGGAGAGGGCATTATTGGTAAAGTATGTTATGATATGGCCCCTAATCTCCTGTAAAAACACCTGGTCCTCCAGAGCCTCCGGCTTGAGCCGCCAGGTAGGGATGGGCTGCTGCTGAGTTCCCCACTGTAACCTTGCCAGCATCGGGTTGTGATCTGAAACAGTTTGTGTCCGGTATTCCGCGCGCTGAAGCAATGCATGTATGTCGGGTGAGCATAAAAACGTATCCAATCTTACATGCAGGTCATGGACATGTGAGAGTACTCTTTGTCCAGAGGGTGAGTGCGTCTCCACGTGTCTATTAACCCCCACCGGACCTGCCATTCCCTAAAAGTCCTGGCTATTCTATGGACTGGGGAATCTCGAAGAGGTGGGTGAGACCAATCCATCTCCGGGTCCGCAATGCAGTTAGTCACACCCCCCATGACAATTGAGCCCATCATGTAGGGCGCTAGGACTCCAGACATCTGCTCCAGAAAGTTACCCTGGTCGACCTTCGGTCCATATATATTAATTAATGTAATGTCCTGCCCATCTAGTCTCCCTGAGGTTATCACGTAACAGCCCTCTGGGTCTACCTTGTGGCCTACGTGCTGGAAGGAGACCCCTGCCCGTATCCAGATTAGTACCCCCCTCGCAAACCCAGAGTACGATGTATAGTATGCCTGCCCTCTCCATCTCCGGTGCAGTGCAACTCACTCGGAGGCCAGTATGTGAGTCTCCTGCAGCATTGCTATGTGAATCCCACGCCTGTTTAACTGACAGAATATTTTATATCGCTTGTGCATGGAGTGCATACCCTTGACATTCCAGGATAATAGGTTACATGTCGTCTTTTTTTGTCATTGCTATTGGTCTCTCTCTCTCTCCCTCCCCTCCCCCGTCCCTCCCCCCCATGGAACAGGCCTCCAATGGCTTTCTCAGACTGTTGCATTCTTTACTGCCATATCTCATGCCCCTTTTTGGTAGACAGCAGTGCCCCCAACATGTAACATTTTCAACACCCCAACTCCCCCTCCCCAGGACAAGTGAGAAGCTCTTCCCCCATCCAAACTACGCACTCGTGTGCAAACACAACAGTTGTCCAAAGTTCGGGTAGTGACGAGGCTGGTGTCCACCTGGAGGAGAGCGCCCCCACCCAGTGCGTGTTGCATTTTACCATCAGGTCTTGGTCCCAGGTCCCCTTCCCCTCATGCGAGCCCGTACTCGGGTTGCTATGGCCCCCGCATTATTTCCCTGCTTGTACTTGCATGTCCTTATAGCCTTCAAACGATGTCATCCGCCATTCTGGGAGTCATCTCAGGAAGAGTCTGACTGGCCTCCCCCATTGTGCTAGTGCTGGTGTCAGTCTGATTCTCTTGGGTCCTCCCCAGACCGTGAGGAGGCTCCCCGTGTTCCCTGAGCGCTCAGGGAGGCTATCGCAGCTCCCGCTCTCTCTCTCCGTCTCGCTGTGTTTCTGCTGCTGTGGGTAAACTCTTGGGTTTTCCTCCATTTCCTGCAAACCGTGATATCCCTCTCTGGCTTCTCTTGTCTCTCCTCTCTCCTACGGTGTTTGTTCGTCAGTCCAGTCCCACACGCCTGTGGAGTATTGAAGAATTTGGTTTCTTCCGTGGAGACCATCCTAAGTTTAGCTGGAAACACCATCTGTCTTAGTTTCCGTTTTACTGCGGTGTACGATGCTCTCTGTTTCTGCACCACTCGGGAGAAGTCTGGGAAAATTTTAACAGTGCTGTTGTCGATTTTGCTATGGCCTTTAATTCGAGCCTGGCTCAGTACATGATCCCTGTCCTTATAAATTAGTAACCGTGCCACTACTGGCCGTGGCGGCCTTCCAGGCGGGAGCGCTCTAGCAGGGACTCTGTGTGCTCACTCCAGAGCAAACTACGGGTACAGACCTTCTTCCGCCACCTTGGTTGCCTATTTGGAAAACTGGAATCGCACCATGTTATTCCCTTCAACTTTCTCTGGCAGGCCTATAATTTGCAGGTTGTTACGCCTCGCTCTGTTTTCGGCGTCTTCCGCTCTAGGTTCTAGTACATGCACTCTTTTTTTCTATCTCGCTGAGTCTTTGAGCAGACGTATTCACCTGGGGCTTCAGGTCTCGGATCTCCCCCTCCGTTGCCGTAACACGGTCTGTTAGTTTCCTATGATCTGCTCTGAGCAAGCCCAGATCTTCTCTGTGTGTCAATTTTGGTTTCGACTGCTGTTCCCGACAGTTCTATGTCGTAGAGGGACGGGTCCTCCTGAGTTTCTTTCCTGTCTGTGCTTGATCCTGCCCTCGAGCGAGTGTCCCCAGAGTCTTCCCCCCTCGATTCCTGCTGTTGCTCTGTTTCCCGCCTTTTGGATATTTTCCCCATGGTGGCGGTTGTTTCCTGGCAAGGGCTCTCTCCTCCCCAATGCCGAGGTTTAGACCTTATCCATGGGTTCCTGCTCTTCCTCCAGAGCCGAATAGCACCAAGGTGCTTTCTTCCCCTGCACTTATCTTCTTATTGTGCTTCTTCCACCGTTGCACAGCCACTTATGCTTTATCCTCCAAGCTCACTGGGTTCTTTCACCAGCCTCCGTGACTCTCCCGCCAGGGCTGTCTTCTGTTCACGCTCCTTACTTTCAGTTGGGCAGCTCAGGCTCCAGGAGTTCCGGCCCCTCTGGGTTCTCTCTCCTCCCGTAGTCCAGGCAGGGAAGAGCCTTGGTCTCGATCCCTGATTCTCTTGCGTCTCCTCCCAGTTTCGCTCTGGGCCTACTGCTCTTGTGTGCGTTCTCGCTTTCAGTGGTCTTCAGCTTCTGGTGCGGCAGTCTAGGACCCTGCCAGGGGTTCCTGCTCGCCTATCAGTACCATGCTGCCCTGGCGCCTCTGGTTTCCCCCTTTCGCTGGTTCTCATGCGTCTTATACCGGGGCCTTCACCTTGTCGCTCTGCCCGCTACTGTTTAGGCGATTCCAACTCCATCTCCTGTCTTTTAATGCAGGCTGCAAGTATTGCCCCATAGTTTCTAGTGCCGCCGTCCAGGTCTCCAGTGAGCTCCTAGTATCGGATACTGCTGGGGTTGCTATTGTCACTATTCGTCCCTCCCTTCAGTTGCACTCTGCCTCTCTCGTGGAATGCCTCCGGCTCACCTCGTCCCTTTTCGGCACCCTCCCTGGGCTTATGTCTCTCCTGTCAGGGCCTTCCTCCGATTGCTTTCTTACACTTTATTTATTCAGTTCAGAGCCTGTAGCCCGTGTCCACCGTCACACTTAGAACTACCTCTCCCGCTGCTTCTGGTTTGGATGGCTGGGCAACTCGGGCCTCGTGTCCCCGTCCTAGGCCAGCAGTATCTCTAATTCGCTGCTCCCAGATGGGCCGTCCCCTCCGGTGCCTCCTCAGCCGCTCTCGTCACTCTAGTGCAGCCGCAGCCAGTTGGGTAGCTCCTGTAACATGCCCCTGTCTCCCCGGGCCGGCAGTACTTTTTTTTTTTTTCTGCCCACAGCTCACGGATGCGTCTCTGGCGCTGCTCTGGCCGCTCACGCCCTTGTATTACTGCTGCAGCCGGTCGGGAGACCCAGCCACCCAGCTCCCGTCTCTTAGGACCGGCAGTGCCAGCTGCGCGCTGTCCGCAGGCTCTCCTTCTTCCCCAGCACCTCTTCTGCCGCCCTCAACCACACGCAGCCCTTCAGGATCCCCGCGCTAATGCCGGGTGCCTTCGTCAGCTCCCGTACCTTTGCCGCCAGGGACCCTCCTCTGCATGCTCTCCTTACTGTATTTGTGTTTTTAGTCCGGTGCTGCCCAGATGGCGAGCCTTCGTCTTCCAGGGCCAGTAGTATGAGATACCCGCCAAACGTGGGATTTCGCTGCCTCAGAGTCCCGTCTCTGGTCAGGCTGTTGCTACGGGCGCCATTTCAGGTGCTCTCGCGGCCTCGCGAATAATCCTGGCTGCTCGCTCTCTTCACTTTTATTTTCCGATGCGGCCCAAATTGCAATTCTCCTTCGCCCGGGGCCTGTAGTGTGAGGCACCCGCTGCGTGCAGGTTTTCCCCGCTTCAGAGGCACGTCTCCGATCAGGCCGTTGCCGCGGGTGCCATCTTAATTGCTCTCGGGGACAATCCTGGCTTCTCCGGGATTCCGCTCCTTTCGGCTTTTTTTTTTCTTTCTCTCCAGGTCACGCAGTTCCCTCGCCCCTCTGGGGTTGGGGAGTATGCCTCGTGCTGTGGGGCCCCCTTTATCGGGCAGGATGTCACTGGATGGGGGTGGGGGGGGGGGGGGATCACCGGCAGGAGCTCAGACACAGGCTCCCTGCTCCATCGGCGTCCGGCCACGCCCCCTCACTTTGCTTTCTACATCTTGTTTCCAAGGTTCTCCAAGGGCTTGAAGCTTGCCTACTGTTAAGTCTCAGGGCCATCAAAGACATCACCTGCAATCTCCTGGACTTTGCTGCTGGGAGTCCTACTATGCCAAGTGGTGCCAAATCCAGTTACTGAGCACTTGGAACGGAGTTCTGGTGATATAAAGAAGAACAACAACGCATCGACTCCAAGCGTCACTCAGAATTGGCGCACAACTGCCAAAACTTGCAGCTTTGCCGCTGCCTGCAATGGAGCGTGATCCCCGCTTGACACAATGACCGCGACTTACAACGCAGGCCCCAGCTTTTTGTTGCAGCGCTTCCGAAGAACTGCTGCTGCGTGAGTCTCGAGCACCGAAGTCTGACATATTGCCTCGACTCCAACGCAGCAACTTGATTTTCGATGCATCGTCCCTGGGTGCTGATTTCTTAATTGATAAGTCACCGCAGTAAGGAACTAAGGTATCATGCCCGCAAACGACGCATCACCTCCCCTGTCTAGCAGTAAGGAACTGACACATCACCTTCTTTTTTGACGCTTCACCTCCCCTGCGCCTCTCATCGTCTTTGATTTTTGACGCATCTAAGGTACTTTGTCCTGATCAAGCGCATCCATTGATTTTTAAGAACTAAAACTTTATTTAATCTTTGAAAATTCAGATCTTTTGTATGTTGGATTTTTGTCGTTTTAGTCTTGTTTTATTCAGATAAAGATTGGCTAGTTTTCTAAATTGGTGTGGAGTCCTTTTGTAGTGTTTTCATTGTGTTAGTGTGTGTATGTTCAAATACTTTACACATTGCCACTGGGATAAGCCTGACTGCTATGTGCCAAGCTACAAAGGGGGTGAGCAGGGGTTATCTTGGGTATGTAACTTGCTTACCCTAACTAGAGTGAGGGTCCCTACTTTGACAGGGTGTAAGCATCCTCTAAGATCTGTACAGTATTGTTTGCGATGCTAGTTTCCATACTGTTGTAGATTTACATAATCACTTTCTGTACTTGGTTTATGATGCTTCGCCTCACTGCTGATGTTGGATGGCACAAGCGTTTCGGAGGCAGGTTTTTTCAGTTTTAACTAAACAGAGCAGAGAAGATGGGTTCATAAACCTTACATTTACCACCCCTCTGTCACTAGTTATAGTAGTCACTCTGTTGGGCGCACTTGACTTCATAACTTGCAGGCTATTTGTGCACTCTGTCATGTGCCTATAACCGTCCAAGTATCTGGATACTTGGATGTATGTCCAAACCAGTGTTGCTTCCTTCCAGTCTGCTCTCACCCGCCTTTGTATTAGTTTTAATGATATTCCGGGCCTTTTTTTCTGAGTAGACTATGCTACTGCTGTTCATTCTTGCCCTAGAGGCAGATGAAGGGATACAAGTTTGAAATGGGTTACCACCTATGGTGAAAGCGCCCAACTCTTTTCCAACCCTCTTAGTCTGTACCTGAACTGATTAAAATACTAGGCGACTCTCTAATCTCTAGCAAGATGATTAACCAAGAAACAACGAGGCTTGTACCACTGAAGACCTGCTGAATGAATGAAAGATGTTCTGCCTTGACTTCATTTGTAATCGTAAACAAAGCATATATGTTCCAAACTAATAAGATGGGGAATCCTAATTTGTTTCTACCAGCAGCAAATCCCTGCCGTTGCTTGAGTTATAAAAGAGATGTAATAAGACCCTAATTACAGGGTCCTATTGCTCCTTTCGTGTCTTTGCCCGACCCTATGGAACTCCATACCAACTAATATTAGGAAAATTCAGGATCACTTACAATTAGGGCTCCCGGTTTTATGGTATTCATTTTTTTGACATTTCCGTCTGTATTTATCCGTATTTATTTTTGGGTTATTTTATCTGCATTTATCCATATTTATTTTGGGTTTTGTGGAAAAATGAAGCTGAAATTAGTATATTTCCACATTTATTTAACCAATAGATATGCACTCATGCTTGAATGCCTGTCCAGTTTCAATGCTGTGAACACTCACAGAAGATAAATCCATGCACTTATATGAAAATATGCAAATTTCAGTATCAACCATGTGCATATCTCCTGCTGGTAAAGCCTCATTACTAAAATCTTTCTTTTTTACCTATCAATCCATACAGCTAGTGGCATGGCAGACAGTATTTAGAATTACTGAAAAAGCAACCTATTTTCCGTTTTTATCCACATTTAAAAATAAATACAGACAAGAAAATAAATGTTTTCTGTCTGTATTTATCTGTAAAAATCAGTAAAAACGGAAAACAGCGAGCCTTACTTACAATTCCGGAAACAGCTGAAATCCGGGCTGTTCTCTAGCTAGCTAGCCTACTGTTCTATGTCTTACTGCTGCCATGTCTCACCTGTGACTAGCACCGGAAGGCCCTTTTGGGGGTATCCACGCGCTTTCAAAAGCTTTATAACATAACATAACTTAACATAACATAAGCACCCTAGAATTTTAGCGAAGAAACTTGAGAAAAATATAGGTGATGTTAATCTGTGAGACTCCATGTTCTCACTGAGCCTTCAGGTTACCCCAAATGTCTCAAGGGTTCAAACTTGCAAATGCTTAAACCTTTCTGGGTAGCGCTGAAGTACGTGCCTCCACCCTGCTCTTCCCACCAAATGCTTTCAAAACATCTTGTCAGCAAAGCAAATACTAGAAAACCTAATTCTCCTATTTCTTGATATCTCCAACCTAGCTAATGGCAAATATGACGATTATCTGAAATTGAGTTAAATTGTATTTAATGTCCCAGATCTTCCTTTTGAAAGCGTTAGGCTGTTCAAGAGGTGTCTGGCTAAAATGTATTGTAGAATTTTAGATGGCATTTGTTTCCCATGATGAGGCATTGAAGCACTTTTGCAACTAACAATACAAACTCTAGGCTCCAAGGAGTTATGTAGTGCCTGCTTGGAGTGTTGCTGTTAGTAATGTATGATGCAACATTATGAGAGTTGGTAAACTGATTAGTTGCATGCAATTTCTAGTCCTGATGAAAGTTAGTTGTTAATTGTTCTTTATGCTGATGCTTTAGTTATGTCTATTTTGTTTTCCTAATTGTGTTAGGAAAACCAGATAGTAAGAGAATGGAGGGAATGTCTATTCTAATACAGAGTGTTATTGGATGGCAATGCTGTATTTGGAGAGCACAGTTGTTTGGGTCCTTCTTGTACAGTCTGGGCCAGTGAGCCTCAGTAAGATTTAGTTTGGAAGTTCAAGCAGTATAGAACAGAAGGAGATGCAGAAAAATATGGATTTAGTAGTTAACTGCATATGAAATGAGCATGTTAGGCAGGTCATGCTAATTTTGACGTTGGCTCACCTGCTGTCATGCTAAGGAGTAAAAATCCAAGAAGTCATAGTTGTGTTTTTTTTTTTGTAATCCTAGGGTTGTATCCTTCAGATTATAGTAGTACTGAAAGTTATCAGAATTTCATTGGTGCTGTTTGGTTTGTGATGGAAGGACGTATTTCTCCTCTGATGCAACCCAGTATTCAATCAGTGTTTGTTAAGCGCGACTACTCACCCGTGAGGGTCTCCGGGTGTGTGTGTGGGGGGGAGGGGGGGGCTGCAGGTCCTGATGGGCGCCGAGGTTCAGTCGAAGAGCCAGGTCTTGAGATCCTTCCTGAATTGGGTAAGTGACTGGGATAGCCTGAGGTGGAGAGGCAGGGTGTTAGAGGTTTTGGCGGCGAAGTAGGAGAAGGATCGTCCTCCGGTCCTGGTCTTGCGAATCCGAGGGACAGTGGCAAGGGTCAGTTGAGCGGAGGTGTCTGGTGGGTACGTGGAGTGAGAGGCGGTGGTTCAGGTGTACTGGCCGGCGTCGTGGAGGGCTTTGTAGGCGTGTGTGAGGAGCTTGAACATGACTTTTTTTGTTGACTGGGAACCAGTGGAGTTCTCACAGGTGTTTGGAGATGTGGCTGCGACAAGGGATGTTGAGGACCAGTTCTGTAGTTTCCTGAGGAGTTTCTGGGTGACGTGCATTGCCGTAGTCGAGTTTGCTGCTGATGAGTACATGGGTGACTGTCTTTTTGGCCTCAGTGGGGATCCTTCTGAAGGTCTTTCGAAGGAGGCGAAGAGTGGCATGATGAGGATCTTTGTCGTTGAGTTGTTGTCTTCTGTGCGAAAGTAATTTTTAGGTCATGGGTTTATTATGATCTTTTAGTTTCCTGATGTTGCTCTTCCTGTGGATAGTGGGAGCCTTACTGTTATATTCTGAGATTCAAGGGGTGAATAACAACGTTTCCATTATCCTTCTAAACTCAACGTAATTTATGGTAGATAGTATCTTTGCTGGGAGTGAATTCCATAGTTGCAACATGAAGTGGAAGTGGTAAAACCACACAAAGCTTGGTCCCGAAGGGGACCAGAGCTCATGGGTCTTGCTGTGATTTTAATTCTTCACTCTCTACAGGGTGCGATCTTCTGACAGAACAGTTTGCTAAGGTGCACCTACAAAGCCTACCAGATTTGGTTGCAATAAGGTGATGGGTGTCTTTGAACTTAGACATGTGCATGAACAAATGCTTAGGCATGACTCGTAAGTGTTGACTCAGATTGGATTTGAAGCAACTGTTCATTAAGTGAAAGACACGGTCTCCTTGTCCTGTATGATAGGTCAATTCTAACAAAAATCTCATCTCCCTTCTTGCCTAATGTCTTGCGTCCTCCATCGTACCATAAAGCTCTGGAAAAGAGGAATCTTCCATTAAGGGTATATCGATTGAATGTGGTCAGTCCTACTAGGTGGACAAGGCTCGGGCAAAATCACTTGATTGCCGGAAGCGCTAAGCTGAACTTGAGCCTCATGTATGCGAAATCTGGGCTGCCTTTCAAACGACCCCATTTGCGAGATGTGTAAAACACCTTCAATAAAGCCAAGCCGGTAGGTCTCCAGGTTTTCTATTTATTCACTGCTCCAAATCTCTTCTGACGATCTGTGCTGTATGTTACTTATGGTTAATGGTTCTGTGAAGGCACGCTAGATCTTTAGTTTAGTTGGAGATGATGTTATGCAAACTCTGCCTCTGACTTTGCTTCCGTTAATCTGTGCTGCACTGAATTTCTAGAACTCGAACTATTTATGTATTCAAGTGCATTTTCACTCCTTTTAATATGTTCACAATAATTAATTTCTTAGTGTGGCGAGGATCTAAAAGATCACACTTTAATTTCCATTCTTTATACTGTATGACTTCTACCAGCAAATGTTAGCTCTTTCCTGGCGTTTAAAGGTACCGGTCATCGGTACTACATCTCTATTGGCTCCTTAAAGGGGGGGGGGGGAGGAGTCATGCTTTGTGCTGCTCGCTGTCATTTGTGGGGTGACCAAACGTGCTTTAGCTGCGCACTTTAAATGAGCCGTCTGCCTTGAATTCCACACATGCTCATCTCTACCTTCCTATATTAAGATTTGCTATAATTATACAGTATCAAACTCTGTTGTAGAGCAGCATTTAAAACCACAAAAAACAGTGTAAATGTAAATCCATATGAAAGTGAAGTTCATTTCTGGGAACTGTACACCCACTAAGCTCTGCCAGACGTTAAACATGTTGGAGACAAGCCAGTGCCTTTTGCTGAAAGATTTAAATCTCCATGATATGTAAGCAAATTTGTACCAAACTCGGTTTTGACATATAGGTGACATTGTTTGCTCGCTAGCTGAAGCATGCAGCCTCACCTGGAAACCAAAAAAACCAAAATCCAACTTTGAGCCCTGATGGGTCAAATCTAGTCTGTGTTAAGGTGATCTAACCTGAGACTTCCGATGTTTCTGCAAGGGATGTTTAGTGTTTGTCGTGGTAACTATGCCAGGTCACCATGGCAATGCAAATATTATGTCTTTGAGTAGCACTGTTTATGCTTGGATTTCTCTTTTCACTGTGGTTTTAAAAAAAAATATGTATATATATTTCTGGAAGCCATTTTTAAAGACCTGTTGCTATTGAGCTTTATGTAATTAATGGAAACATCAACTAACTTCCAGTAAAGTGCTGGATAGCTAACAGACCTGTGTGCATGTTTATTGGATCGGAGTTTGAGTACTGACTTGCAGTTTAATGGGAATGCACTGGATTTTGGTAATTTGTCCCTTTTCTTCTCACATTCCCACCTCCACTCTTGTCTGTCCTGTCAAGTCTTCATCCTTCAGGCTTTAATGAAAGCGATCACAGGCAGCACAGTCGGAGAATGGAAGGCCATTGCAGTGTAATCTACAAAGTGCCTTTTGTGTCAAGTAGCTCTCTATGCCTTGGACATATAAATGTTCACTGTCGGCTGTGAATAAGCAGCCGTTTGCAGAGTGCGACCGTCTGCCTTTTCAGCTCTTTAACGGTCCCTGCAGTGTTTTTCTCATTTTAGGTCTGGATTTTGACAGCACAGCTGTCCAACAGACCTATTGCCAACAATATGCATACAGTGAGCTTTAGCCCTGCCCCTTTCAACCATTGGCTTTTTTTGACCAGCCTGTTTTAGCCATTGGCTTTAGACGATCATGTCTTTGCTCAGCCTAGTGGAGTATTTATTTCTCTTATCACTTAAAGCTTTTGGGTGTATCCTTCCACTCAAGTGCTTGAACTGCAGGACTGATTGCCTTACAACTATAGCCCTCTCTGTCCGCTCCTCATGTCTCCTCCTAACGCTCTTGTGTTAGCACGTGAAACCCAGATGTGGTGACTTTGCCAGTACTTGCATTTTCTGCAGCAGTATGTCTGAGCCCTTTACCATCTGCCCACTTGCTAGAGTTCTTTGGACGCAAAAGTGTGCTAGCCTGGAACTAGCCTAATCCTCTCCTACATGGCTACCCAGGCACTGCTGTCAGCCTGCAGTAGCTCCTCACTTTCTTGGGCAGAGGTCTTGGAGCTTTGGTGCAGTGGTGCCAAGGATCCTAATGCAAGCAGGGAGATTTGAGCCCCTTTTGCCCTTGTGTATTAAAATACAGCCATTCATTGGATTGAAGTTGTTCCTACTCCCCTTTTGGGCTCCAATACAGCTGAATTAATGATACTTTGGTGTCTTTAGATGAAAGCTTCTTAAGGAAACTAGTGCTTCTTATATGCCCTCTCCCTGGATATGACGACCAGTAGAATATTGCTATAGGTTTCGATTGCAATGTTTACTAGACATAATGGTACTCAACTTCACAATTTGTCCACAGCACCCTCTGCGGTGCAAGCAAGTTTAGAATGGGGTACTGTCAGCTAAGAGGATACCCTGCTACTAACTGTGGGTGTGCACAAGGGAGCATTGCCAGTGTGTAAATAAGAGACCCATACCGCTGCTGTCTGAGCTGAACCAGACATTCTGTTGTGTGCTAAACCTGCTGCCTCGTAGCTGTATCAATTCGGTGTGCCTAAAGAAGCTTAGTAGTGATGCTGCCTGTAATGTAACCAGTATGTCTGAAGAAGCTTTTACTACTGTTGCACATACTAGACATTTTTGTATGATACTAGTTTTCACGTCAGTTGGATAGCCTGTTCATGAATGCACTGCTCTTCCTGTAATGCGGTGTTTGTGGGTATTCATGTAGCTTGCGCTGATGGTGCTCTAGTTGCATATTTGTTCAGTGTATGACAGCAGCTTGTGCACAACAGGTACGGGTCCGCAGCGATGTAAGATCTCCCTGGGCAGCAGCTTAGCAATCTCTCTACACACGCACATACATGCAAGCACACTCTGTGGTCCCCTTATGCACCAATGATGCCTTCGTTATGGGCCCATGCTGTCTTCGGTTATGCACACCTTTGCTTCCATCATAGCATGCGTGCCTCTTCCATTCCATGCTCCTACTATAAGGTCTACCATTTCCTTCTTAAAACCTCCTGCAGACGGTCTCATGCGTTCGAATGGTAAGTTTGATATCACGAAAATTACATTATTATGAATGCTTGCAATTCTAACAGGTTGAGCTAGTGACCCCGAAGCCCTAGTACCAAACAATAAATGTACATGGGCCCAAACTAAGGCATTGGTAGTGCTTTTTATATATTTATTTTTTCCCTACAAAGCCCAAAATGTTTATCTTTTTCTATATTTTTCTTCTGTCCTGATGAGATTAGTGCCCATTGAACTAATATCTCCTTCCACCATATTCAGGGTCATCAGCCTTCCTTTAGGGCCATGTTGCAGCTAGAGAGCCTACCCCTAAGAGAACAAAGGATTATAAATAGAATAAAAATGAAGACTCACTTGAATGAGCAATTTATACATTTCTAACTCCCATGAATGATTCAAGATAGAATGCTCGATATTCAGAATACATGCTGTGCACCTAGAACATTGTTCGGTCCTTTTTATGTTCACCAGTAGCATGGCAACGAGATAGTAAACTGAGTTTCTCACCACGATGATCCAAGATGTTCAGGCGTTTGTTTGCCGATTGTTAGGAAAGTTATTCTTACTATGTATATTTTGAGTTGGTAACTTACTTATAAATTGGTATTACCTCTTGATTTTGAGAGGCTTCTAAATGGAACTTGTGAAAGCATGGGAGGCTGATCTGTAAAAGCTTTGATTCTTCTTATGTACCTGTCCCTTGGTAGGAGGATGAATGTAATATTAAATTGTTTTGATCGCTGAAATAGGGCGAGGCAAGGCTGCCTACTTGTTCCTGAGTTTACCTTTGCGGTAGACATTTGACAATTCGGTTTGGAACTTAAGTGATCAAATATTCCCTATATTCCGTTTTTTTGGCTGATCACTACATTCTGGCTATATAAGACTCCCCTAGCTCTACCAGCCATTTGGAAAACTACTATGGTGCTGGGGTTTAGGGGGTGTATGATGGCGATGGAAAGATGACCACCACTGATCTGTTTTGCTTCGTTTTAGTACGTCTGCATAGTTCATTCAGGAAATCTTCAGGTCCTGTATCAGACAAGGGCCGTTGACCTTATGTATTTATGATGCAAAAGAAGGACCTGATGTGTCTTTTTAATATTTTTATTTTAAAACTTGGATTTTATTGTAAGACATAGTGAAATTAAATTGTGGTTGGACTAAGTTACCTCAGTGACTTGTAAAACACCTCCAGCAATTATTATTTTTGTGCCATCTAATAAATAGAATTGCTTAGCAAAGTTCAATACCCAAATGTAGAGACTGTTAATGACTAGAATTATGAACCTGTCCTCTTTCATATTATGTAATGAGAGCTTGGCTCTCTTGTTTAGGACTTAATGCAGGTACGGTTGGGCAAAATAACTCTTTGCTCTCGATCATGCTGTTTTTCCGAGAGACATCAAGAAAGGTCTTCATAGTAATTACAGATGTTATGGTTGGGCAGGGTATTCTGTGACTTCAGGTTGTATAGCGGTATATCATGACCCACAAGACAATGAATTACCCTTTGGAGGTAATACTGAATTGGAGCATTGTTTTTGATGTGCTATTTTTTTTTTCAGTCTGGAACAATTAATAGGGTGATCTTTTGGCAACAGCACTTTGAGCAGCTGGTTGCACCATTCCAAATCTGAATACGAAAGGTGCCCCCCTAGAAAGGATAACTGAACAGGTCTGGGAGTAAGGGGAAATAAACAATTAAATAATGAAGAGCTTCCCACTTGACCTATTTCTTTCCTACTAGCTACCATTTAGCAATAAGGTGGGTCATCTGCTGTTACACAACAGGTCATCAGGCATTACTTCTATTTCAAAATTCATTTATTTTTCATTTATTATTTCATTTAAAACAAGTGAAACCATTTCTTCATTGCAATACATAGTTTAAGACATTGTTCCTCATTTGGCAAAACAGTGTATGTACATGGTTGGTTCAATTCTGTCATTTGACAAACCTCATCAGTGCATTAAATATAGGTCCAATCAACAAATAGCATGTCATCTTAAAGGACTAAAAACCACTCTTATCAAAAAACAGACAAAAGACACCCCCATACTGACACTTCATTCATAACCTCGATCGTATCACTGACACATACTACACACTCATACACACCCCAGTACAGCACTGCATGCACAGATGGAATCAAAAGGGGTGAAACATCAACCCTCAGTGGCTGTGCCGATAACTGGGATGTCACACTATCCGGTCGACGTACGTTTCAATGGAAGAAACTGATGAGCTCCATCTTCATCAGGACCAATAATTCATAAATTAATACGAGTGGATGGGTGGGGATCTACGGACACAAGGTAACAAAAGATTCTTATAACTTTGCTGACCCTAGAGCTATCTCACATTGCTCTATTGTATACATAAAATCTGAATACTTAACCATCCTGTTTACACCCAATAAAACATTGGTACCATCACCAGTGTCTTAAGAGTAGGAAAAGTGATCATAGTTCAAGGTAGCTAAGATGTAAAGACAAACATTGTGCATCATCTACTCCTCATACAGCCGCTGGGAGCACTGATGAGCCTCCGGGGCCAATGGCACTGGGCTAGATGGTGTGTCGCCCGGTACAGGCAGGGTAAGCCATCCTGTATCCATGGGCCCGAATGAAAAGTAGCTCAGAACATTGAATCAAGTTGCGCCAAACCCACTACAGATAGATGATCACACATAGGGGCAAAGATTAAAGTGCTTTGCCTAATAGCAGTGATGTCTTCCAGCGGTTTGATGATTGAGCATTTTGCCTACTTAGTCACACACAGTACCACCATCACCCATATTGTGTGATGCAAACCACGAATTTGCAGGCAAGTCGCCCATATTGTGAGTTGGAAAATTTGTTTTTGAAATGGTGACCCAGTATGCCTCAAAGTGTCATTATGCGTTTCAATACCTGCTAGCACCGATCTTGAAAGACTGCGGTCCTACACTCCAGCTGGATTGTGGAAAAGTAGAGGCGACGCTCAAAACCACATGTGCCTCTGGTGTGGTGTGAGTCTCAAAAGTCTAGATCGATAGAATAGAGGTTATTTAGCCTATTGTGACTTTGACCTCTCCTGTCTTTCAAATTTGGCTCATTTTAATGGTAATTACCATATGATAATTTCACTTAGGCTGTATCCGGTCCTCCTAATGGTGGACTTCCGGTCTTACGGTAGAAAACTTCCCAACTTGGATGTCCAATATAAGGATGCCGCTCAGAAGATTCAAGGAGATTTTTATTAACCTCTCATATGAGCCATCAATGTCTCTATAAATAAAGGGGAGATAATGTAAGCCACCCTTCCTTTGCATGAGACTATTTCTGGGGTAAACTTTATCTGAAAATAGTTACCATATTTATCTTGTCAGGACTGTTGGTTGGTTCCTGTATTGATACAGGCTTGGATTAGAACCGATGAGTCCCCAACTGGTTACTAAGTCTTGATGAATTTAGAAATGGAAGTAATGCCTGATGACATGTTGTGTAACAGCAGATGACCCACCTTATTGCTAAATGGTAGCTAGTAGGAAAGAAATATAGTTCAAGTGGGAAGCTCTTCATTATTTAATTGCACCATTCCAAATACCTTGGTGGTCTCATATTTTACATATTAACGAGCATTTCCCTACTGGCTACAGAGTGCGTAATATTTTAGGACTATATCAATCTGATGTAATGACGATGGGTGCAGGCAGTGGTCAGGATGATTTGAATATACATTTCTTTAGCTATGTGAGCTCTGCGGTGAGTTTTAGGTGGAAGCATTAGTTGTGTATTAGATCTGCAGAAGGAAACTGGACTTAAAGCTCATACTGTAGAAGATGATACTCTGGAAACCCGGTGAGTGAGACAGCTTTGTGGAGTGATGTTTTAAAACGAGGAATGGGGTATGAGTGCCGAATAATGTGACCCAACGATGGCAACTGTTCTGAGTTTTGTCCTAGAATGCATTAAATGAAAGAGGACTGTTTATTCGGTTTGATTTTGCTCTACACTGGAGTTCTGGTATGGTTGCTTGGTGTGTCCATTTTTCTTCTGAATGCTTATTTAGTAGCCCAGTGTCAGGCCAATTCTCTGGACCAGGGTCAATGAATAGTTTTCCGTTTTTTAGCCTTTGACTCTCCTGAGATAGTGAAGAGGAGCAGTCAAGGCTTGAAGGGTGATGAGACAGTCGGCTGCAACTAATATTGGCACAGCTCACAGTAAATGGATTTTAACAACGCTTTATCACCGTTTGGCAAACAAAAAAAAAGTTTACATATATTCACAAAAGGCTAAATACCTTTGTAAAATGTTTTCATTAGCCATACAGTTCCGCGTACCTACCTGGCTCTTCTGGTTATGTAGAGGGACACTATGTACTAAGAGCATCTATGGGGATCATTTGCAAGAATAGCAACATTGCATCACAGGATCGGTGGCTGGTCTGCATGGAAAAATAGTCCAAGTTGTATGTTGGCCTTTTAACAAAGATGTGATGTTTGTAGAAAGCGCCTCTGCTTTGTCAAGAGATGTCTTTGTCAGAGGTAGGTGGGGAGTGTCTAGGTAAGTGGATACATCAATTGTACTACCCTGCTGAGGCATATGGTAAATTGGAACAGTAAAATAATTAAATGCAATGATCATTGGAGGCTGGATAGGCACCCAAGTACCCACAGGGCGACCACAGCAAGACTTGCAACATCACACCGCCCCACAGCTCTCACACTGGTATAACTGAGGGGGTGTAGAAGGATGTACCAAGGAGTGCCAGTAGACGGACAGTCCAGTTTGAAGGTTCTGGGAAAAAAGGACTGTACCTCACAACTACTAATCGGTTGCCATGAATTGTTAGTCTAGTCATGGCATGGAGATGGTCGTCCCTCATGTTAAAATGAGGTCGATGTAGCATGGACCCCATCTCCAACAGAGTTGGGCACTTGTTGATCAGCAACCTGTTGCCCACTTGCAAGGGCATTCGTTATGAGACTTATGTAAAAAAATATATACTGGGTTAATAAAGTTAAACTGACAAGTATTTTGGCAGAATATTACTATGCCAAGGATTAGATTATTTTACAGCCAGTACTAACACTTAAATGGTTTCAGATGCAAAAGGTATGTTACATTTTCACATAAGGACTTAAAACCCATGTTGAACAGGTTGGGGTATTTTATCTCAATGGTGACTTTCAGGAGGCCTTTTGAGTGAGAAACGCATTGAAAATCATCTCTATTGTATACAATTAAGACCCTGCAAATATAATGGATGAGAATTGCAAGTCAACTCAGTCCTGTTTGCTTTTACAAAATGGCTGTTTCTGGGCTCCTGATCTTAGTTGGCAATGCTGGTTAGCATGTCCTTCCTCCAACATTGAACAGTTGGAGGCAATTCGGTCACATGTACCAACAGATATGTCACACAGTTTAATTCATGCCGCTATAGTAGTCTGCTACTTTTTATATTGCTTTGCTGAGTAAACTTGGAATTGATTGTGCTAGAGTTGTTGGATATGGTGTGGTCGTTTGACTGTTCCTGTGTGGCAGGCTGTGTGGTAGGCTGGTTTACTAAACGTTTAGTTGACCAAAATGGTTTATCCTAACGTTCTACAAATTTAAGTTCTGAAGGTTGTAGACCTTCTGTTCAAGATGGTGGAATGCTACCTTGCTCTGATTTCATGATGAATGCCATGTAACTGTGACAATGTAGACTTGGAACATTAGAGTGTGGAAACGGAAGTACTGCTTCACGTTAATCATTTTAGTTTGTAAATGTAATTTCCATTTGTTTGACTTACCAAGAGTCCTGGAAAATAGCCCGAAATTTTCCACCCCCTCTCCTAGCCATTGTCTTTGGCATCAGGTTTTCAAATCTAGATTTGTGTATATTTTGATTGTAGGAATACCAATGCATTGAACATTTGGTTTGTGTTCTGCCTCTTATTCTTAATATCCGGCTTTCATTAACCTTTGTAGTGTTGCAGTTTAGCATTTTGATCAGTGTACAAGCTTGCTTTGGGGTAATGCGTGCTCTCACCAACTCTAATAAAGGTTTTTGCCCACTTGAAATGCTTCATTAAACAAATACCTCAGTCAGTGACTTGTATTGGTAGCTTTCCAGTTGGCACATGAAGAAATGTGGCTCTAGATGGAAGCATGATAAATGCTGTGCTTTACAAGATTCTACCATTCAATAAACCAAAAGCAACAAAACTAAAAATGTAAGCACTGAAGCAAGAACGTGAGCGGTTTCTGCAAAATTACCCATACAACCACTGGCAGGCACTTGTTTCTAGCATTGAAAATTCCTTGGTAAAGAAATGTTAGGGGACTCGAGGACCTTGCTTGATTATTTGTTGATGCTTATCGTTCCAGGGATAGATCTGAACATAAGAGACGGAAATCCCTATCTTTTAGGTGACTTCGGTTACTCCTAAACATTGACCTCACTCATTTTCCATGCCCATCAGTCTGTAAGTAAAAATAAAAAAGTAAAAATGTAAGTCCGTTTTTATATAGCGCAGCTACTCACCCTTACGGGTCTCAAGGCGCTGGGGGCCGTAGTGGAAATTAAGTGAGCTATTGCCCAGAGTCACATGGTGCTGAGCTGAGCTGCCGCCGGAGCCGGGGATCAAACCGTGAACCCTGTGCTCCGAAGTCCGCTACCCTGGCCGCTGCACCACACCACACCTTTCCGATTTGTCAATGGTTAGCAAGTCTTATTACTGTCTGGAATTAACACTTGGAATGTAAGGGATGTAAATCGTTAAACATGGGAGGGGGCAAAGTATTTTATTCATGTAGGATGCTGCCAACATACCATTAAATCAAGATCGGCGGAATGGAGTTTTCAATCCCCATCGCAAGGTGCATGCAGTTGAAGTCTAAGGGTATTCTGCAGATGGAAAATAACCGGATTTTAACGAGGAATGTAATAATGACCGTTCTCCCGATACTTCTCACCAGGAGTGATAACTTGATGTTCATCTTACTAAATAACCCGTTTTGTCGCCCAACGCTTCCCCCCCCCCCCCTTCCCCCTCAGCGCCTTGAGACCCTCACGGTGAGTAGCGCGCTTCACAATTCCCTGATTGATTGATATATACCAGGGAGAAAGACTACCTTCTTTGGTATTGGGGAATGGTGAGGAATAGTTGAGGTTGTCTAGTGTTGGTGGATAGGTCCAATTTAATGCACATCATTTGCAGTCCCATTGCAGCAGAGTTCCCATAACGCCACGTGTTGGCTGTGGGATAACTTAACACTCAGTGCTGTTATTTGGCTAATTCCCACTTTATGATGTCCATTCTTAAGTGAATCGGTCATTGGAGACTTCACAGCATGCCAAGGCAGCTCATCTCGCATGGACATTGCTTTTATAACCTTTCTGTTGTCACGAAGTCCTCCCCTCTCCTTTTTTGAGAACACTATGCTGCCCCCCACATACCCACATACAGCTATGACAGCCAGAGGGACTTGTAGACCTATGTCCTCACAATAGGAATCTGTTATAATGTGCATGCTCCTCCCAGACTGGTCGAAACTTGCCATAGTCTGACCTAGTCTTTCTCATTAATTTAAACTAAATCCCGCCTCAGGCTGCTGGGTTCTTTTGCAGTATCTGCAAATCTCAGCCCTTTGCCTCTCTAGAATGGTTACAGATGAAGGGCAGATGGCCGCTGCATGTTATACTAATTAGGTCATTTTAAAAAGCAGATCCTACAGGGCAGTGTGAAGGCGACATTGGGAGCACTGAGCAGTAAATGACTTTGACACAACGCTGCTTTAATTCTCTCTAATAGACTATATTTCCTGTTTCCACAGACCATGAAATCAGATCTACAGGGGTTTTGTTTTATCAGACATCCATTTGCAGTTGCATCTTGTCAACAGTCCAATCCCGTTTTTTCATGGCATGGCAATGTGTCCTTTTCGATTGAGGTTACTGCCGGTATTTTACAGTGGCTTGGACTTTGTGTCTGTTATCAGCATCTAGAGGAATTCTGCTGAAGGGTGTCTCTTGGGATGCAGGGGTGAGCCATCATAGATATTTGATAATTATTAGGACCACGCCTTTTCACTATCAGGACCACGCCTTTTCACTTTAACAGCAGCATAATCTGTCATAATGATGAATGAATGTGACCACTTACCTTATTTGTGATAAAACTTCAATTTTTTTTGTAAAAGACTTCACGCTGTAGAACCGTTGAATACATAATCTTATAACATCTGCACTATTTGTTTACTAACTGTTTTATCTCATTGGACTTGTGAAATATCCGAACAATTCAGCAGATCTGACATTCGAATGAGGTTACTGTAGGAAAGTAGGATCTGCTTCTTATGGTTACCCCCACTTTTTGCTTGATGTTGCACTGTTTTTGACTGGTCTGACTGGGATCCTGCTAATCAAGTCCCCAGTCTATCTGCTTTCTCCTTTAAATTGTTACACTTGTACTTTGGTACACTCCAGATTGGATACTGGGATACCCTTATAAGTCCCTAGTATATGGTACCCATGTACCCAGGGCATAGGTACCACAGAGGCCTCCCATGGGCTGAAGCATATATTATGCCACCTATGAGAGGCCCTGCAAAATGGAACTCCAGGTCTGCTACAGCAGCCTGTGTAAGCTGGTGTTTGCACCACTTACTTTAGATATAGGTTCACTATATATATATATAGGTCCCTACACTTAAAACTTATGTCACCCTATAGCAGGCCTTATCAATCCTGAAGGCAGGGTGCTGGGTTTTAAGTGAGAGGGTGCCCCTGCATGAGCAGAGTCTGCAGCCTTCGGAGACCATTCTCCCAGGTTGTCTGTGACTCAGCCGGACATATAGGTAGAGGTGCATTATAACCTCACGGTAAATGCCATCTCAAACAGCTGCATAGAAACATATAGTGTTTGGCATCAAACACCTTGGAATCATACCTCCACACCGGTAACCGGTGTGGGAGGTATGATTCCACCCTTCTGAAGCGAGCTTCGTGGGGTCACTGGTCTATCCGGTGCCAGCCTTCTCGACCCGGTCAGCACAAAATGGATGCTGCCGACCAGAGACACCCTTCTGCCAGGGCCGGACTGGGAACCGAAACTGGCCCTGGCAAACTGCCCGGCCGGCCCCCCCTGGGGGGGCTGAAGGGGTGCGGCCGAGCTATTTGCAAGGGCCGATTTTGTTACCAGGGGCGATATTGCAGGCTCCCGTTAACAAAAATGGCCCCCAGGGGCCCAAAACCAGCCCCCACCCTGGTGGCCCACCAGGGAAACGCCCGATGCCCGCTAACGCCAGTCCGGCCCTGACTTCTGCCCTCCTGCTGCTGAGCCAAGCTCGAGCAGAGGAAGGCAGCACAATAGGCATCCTGTCCCAGGGAGGTGTGACCACCTCCCAGTCAGGATTTAGTGTATTGGGGCTGGGTGGGTGCACTCTGAGTGCCTGAAAGTCTGCACCTGGGGCACATTTGGTGTCCCTGTGCACAGTCCAGCTCAAACCAGTTCTGGGAGCCATTGGCTCCTGCTCTGGCGTGAAACTGGACAAAGGACATGGGTGTAACCACCCCTCTGTCCTGACACTCCCCTAGGAGAGTCCCCCGAATCTGTCCAACCCTCTCCCGTGGGTACAAAAGGGCTTACCTGGCTGTAAGACATTAGGTTTTGCGTGGACAAGATTCTACAAGAAGAAACCACTAACCTTCGACCGTCTTGACACTCTGGACTTTGCTGGACTTCGACTGGGCCCGACTTCGTCCCCGTCTCCATCCAAAGCTTTGTCTGTGCCCTTGCTCCATACAGGCTCCGTGCAGGACCTGTGGTGCACTAAGAACAACTGAAGAATCTCCCTTGGAGTGAATAAGTCACTCCCCTGCCCTAGCAGGCACCTTAACGCAACTGATCGGTCTGCTGCTCCTGCGGACTCCGAAGATTTCAGCAACACAGGAGGTGGTTTTCTGAAGGTTCCTGAGGTCGATCTGCCCTCTCAGCAAGTTTGAGGTCAGTATCCCTTGTGGGGACTGCATAACCTGAACCCCTGTGCACCGCGTCCATTTGCAGTTGCATATGCTTGTTGGCGATTCCCGAGCTTGTGCATTGGACTCTGTGTAGTCCTGACCCTGAGCAGTATTTGCACCAAAGAACTCCGGCCTCCTCACACCGAGTGCTCCGTGAGCTGGTACTTTGCAATCTTGCTCGAGGTCCTCTTGTGACTCCTGGTCCTTCGGCCTGTGGGTCTCTCGGAGGCCCACCTTCATTTCTGTTGGGCTTTCCTGGTTGCTCCAGACATGCCCTGACTCTCCATTGCTTGGTGAGTCCCCTGGACCTTGCTGGTCCACACCGTATCCTGCTTGACCTTCCTTTGTGGGTTGTTGTTGCCAAGGCTTGTTGGTGCTCCAGCCGAACACCGACCCCTCAGCGCTCAACATTCTTCGTGGGACGGCTCACCTCCGGCTCCTGGTCGTCCTCGACGGCTCCTGGTCCTCGTGGCTGCAGAATCAAACATCCCCTCTTTGCACCTGAAGCACCCGACATCGGTGGTCATTCGTCTACCGAGCCCCTGGCCACTCTGAAGTGACCCAGACTCTGTCCCCTCTGCTTTCAGGTTCCTTCCTTCCAGAATCCAGGCTTGGATTCCACTGGACCCTTTTTACCTTCATGGCAGCAGTACTTCTTCACAGCCCTCCATTGAGAACGACGGCGGTTTCGGACGCCACTCCAGACCTATGCACCCGGCTCCCCTGGGATAGGTAACTCTGGTACTACAGTATCCACTGGTGGGGTGGCTCTCCAACCTCTTAAGTTCCAAAGGGTTTACTCGAAGTCCTCCTAGAAGGGTCCTTAAATCATAAAAGTGTAACCGTGACTTCCCCATAGAATTGTACGGAGCCCGCGGTCGTGTTGGCACACTGCACCCTTCCTCCGTGGGGTCCCCATCTGCTCACCTTGGGTGGTTCCTTGGGGTCCCAGCGATTCTACGTGCTCCAGACCTTGTCTTGATCTCAGTCGTGATTGTTATACCACTATTTTAGTATATGGTTTGGTCTCCCCCTGGAGCCCACTGTGTATTGTGCTACTTACAACTGTTCTATTGATCTCGTATTGTGTGCTTTGTGTTCTATCCCCGGGTAGAGGATAGTAGTGTTATATTAATAAATACATATTTTTATATAACTACTCTGTGGTTCTCCTGTCATTTAGTCAATATAGGAGGTGATGTTCTGTTAAAACAAGCTGCTTTACATTCCTTCAAGATGAAGCCTGAAGGCTGCTCTCCACAGCTACCACTAGGATAGCTTTCTAAAGGTTATCTTTGACCTCATACATCATAAGGGTCGTTTGGACTGGTGCAAGGTGCCCACTTTAATTAGTGGACAGCATATACCAGGTCAACTTCTCACATTGGTGTGCAGCGGTTGGGATTCAAGCCTGCATTGTTTTACCAGATAAATCTTTGTATTGATTAACTGAAAACCACTAAAGTATTAAGCACATATAATACTTAAAGATTAGAATAAGTAAGTTCTACTGAACTTTGGGTTGGGTAAGTTAAGGGTCTAGCACACCCTTTCTCCAACCTAAGAGTTTAGTTCCCACTAGGTTAGGTAGGTGCATGCACCACACCACACTAGTATGTCTTCTAAAGGAGAAGCCAGTGGCTCTCTGCCTTCTAAGTACAATGGTCTTACATTTCAGGAATTGAAAGCCATGTTTGTTTCTAGGAAGCTTAAGACTGGGAGAAATGGCAACACCCAACGTCTCATTGAGGTGTTACTCTTAGATGACCTTAGAAAGACCCATGGGTCAGATGAGGTAGAAAGAGTGGGTAGGGCAGGGAATGAAGACAGGTCAGGAGGTGACACCTTTTATGACCTAGACTCAAACCCTAGCCAGGAGGATCAAGAGGATTCCAACCTGGACAACTTGGATCTTCAGGAAGAGGGTGGAGAAGGCCCCAGAGGCCCTCTCTTTAGTCCTCCTGGAAGAGTGCAGAGTTTACCTAGGAGATCTAGATCTCCCTCTGCAGAATCTGACCATTCAGGACACTCTGTAGGGACCTCCATATCTCATAAGAGAGATGCCTCTTATGACAGACAGTGCCAATTTCTAGAGCTTGAGAAAGTCAAGCTTGGGCTCAGGCAAGAGCAATTGGCCCTAGATAAGGAATCCCTAGAGCTCCAGAAGGCTAGGAAAAGATTGGGACTAGAGTCCCATGGTGGCAGCAACAGTGTCCCTAGGATTAAGGAGTTTACTTATGACCATAGGAACCTGAGCAACCATGGTGAAGATGACATCCACAAATGGATAACTGCTTTAGAGAGGGCCTGTAAAGTACAGAGGGTCCCTCAAGAGCAGTGGGTAGCTATCTTGTGGCTCTCCTTTGCTGACAAATGTAGAGATACGCTCCTCACTGTTAGAGAAGAGGATGCTGACAACTATTCAGTCCTAAAGAGTGCTCTCATTGATGGGTTTGGCTTAACCACTGAACAATACAGGATTAAGTTCAGAGACACCCAGAAGACACAGACTCAGGACTAGGTAGACTTTGTAGATTGTGCTACTAAGGCTCTGGAAGGCTGGTTACTTGGCAGCAAAGTGAATGATTTCAAGGGATTGTACAATTTGATTATGAGGGAGCAGATCCTTAATAATTGCCAAAATCAGTTGTTGCATCAGTACGTGGTTGACTCTGATCTGACTTCTCCCCAAGAATTGGGAAAGAAGGCAGAAAGGTGGGTCAGAACCAGGGTGAAGCAGAAAAACCAGACCACAGGTGGTGACCAAAAGAAGCAAGATGCTAAACCTTCAAATAAGGGTGAGGAAAAGGGTAAATACCAGACGTCTTCATCAGGGCCCCAAACGCCTGCATCTGGGGGAGGGGGAGTCGCAGTCTAACAAAGGTAAAGGCAAAAAGAAACCTTGGTGCTTCCTGTGGAGAAAACCCATTGGACAAGGGATGCCAATTGTTCAAGGGCCAAGGATCCTCCTACCACCACCACTGCCCCTAAGGCAAATGTTCCCCCTAGTTCAGCTCCAAGTCGTGGTACAGGGAACAAGGGTATAGTAGGGTTAACCCTGGGATCTGAGATGGGTTCTGGCTTAGTCAGAACTCCAGCTCAGGCTGTTTTAGTCTGTGATGGAGGCAAGGATATTGCCTCCCTATTTGTAAGCCCCGGTAATCTGCGCAAATACAGACAACAGCCTTTAATCAATGGTAAGGAGGCCATGGCATATAGGGACACAGAAGCAAGTGTCCCAATGGTGACAATAAATATTGTGGGCCCTGACCAGATCATACTTGGTGAGATGTACCAAGTGACCAATGCTAACAATGTCAGGACAGACCGTTCCTTGGCAGTTGTTAATTTCAGCTGGGGAGGAGTAACTGGCCCTAAGAAGGTTTTGGTTAGCTCAGACCTCCCTGTGGAATGCTTGTTGGGCAATGATTTGGAAACTTCAGCCTGGGCTGAAGTGGCACTCAGGACACATGCAGCAATGTTGGGCATCTCTGCAGATGTTTGCTGTGACTAAGTCACATGCCAAACTGTCTTCAACTGAACAGGCCCTGGATCCTGGAAAAATGGACCAGGTGCCTTCCAAGAGAAGGAGCAGGAGGGGTGAGGCAGTGTCTTCCCCCCCCCCACTCTCCGAGTGAGGATCAGTCTCCTGAGGGAGATGACCCCAGTCCCTGTGGAGGAACTGTCTCAGAGGAACTTGAACCTGATCACGTTGAGTTCTTGGGGACAGGGGGCCCTTCCAGGGCAGAACTGAGTCAGGAGCAGCACAGCTGCCCCTCTCTTGAACCACTCAGACAGCAAGCTGCTGCTGAGGCTGCTGGGAGTGCCAGTGGGTCCCACAGGATCTACTGGGATGAAGGACTCTTTACTCAGAGGGTAGACACCCCAAGCCTGGTGCCACCAGGAGGTTGGTCATACCTCTGAAGTTTAGGGGCTTCCTACTGACACTGGCACATGATATCCCTTTAGCAGGACACCTAGGCCAAAGTAAGACTTGGGACAGGCTTGTCCCTCATTTTCACTGGCCTCACACGTCCGAGGACACCAAGGAGTTGTGTCGCTCCTGTACCACCTGTCAAGCCAGTGGTAAGGCAGGTGGTACCACAAAGGCCCCCCTGATACCACTACCTGTGGTGGAGGTTCCCTTTGAGAGGGTTGGGATTGACATAATTGGTCCCATGGATCCTCCAACTGCATCTGGGCACAGATACATTCTAGTGGTGGTGGACAATGCCACTAGGTACCCAGAAGCAATACCCCTTAGAACCACCACAGCTCCTGTGGTGGCCAGGGCCCTCCTGGGAATTTTTTCCAGAGTGGGTTTCCCTAAGGAGGTCTTAACTGACCGAGGTGCAAACTTCATGTCTAGTTACATTACTGCTATGTGGAAGGAGTGTGGAGTAAATTACAAATTTACCACACCCTATCACCCACAATGCAATGGATTAGTTTGGAAGATTCAACTAAACCCTGAAGGGCATGATCATCGGCCTCCCAGAAAAGCTTAGGTGAAAATGGGATGTCCTGTTGCCCTGCCTTTTCTTTGCCTACAGAGAGGTTCCTCGGAAGGGGGTTGGCTACAGCCCCTTTGAACTTCTGTTTGGACATCCAGTTAGGGGTCCCTTGTGTTTAGTGAAGGAGGGATGAGAGTTACCTCTCAAACCACCTAAACAAGACATAGTGGACTATGTACTTGGTCTCTGCTCCAGGGTGGCTGAGTATATGAAGAAGGCAAGTAAAAATCTTGAGGCTAGCCAATAATTACAGAAAGCTTGGCATGACCAAAAGGCTGTACTGACTGTGTGCCAGCCAGGACAGAAGGTATGGGTGTTGGAGCCTGTGGCCCCAGCAGCTCTCCAGGACAAGTGGAGTGGACCCCATACCATTCATGAGCAGAAGGGAGAGGTCACCTACCTAGTGGACCTTGGAACTCCCAGGAGCCCCCACAGGGTGCTCCATGTGAACAGGCTCAAGCCATATGTTGACAGGGCAGACATGGGCTTGCTCATGGCTACTGATGAGGGACAGGAGGAAGAGAGTGACCCACTCCCTGACCTCCTCTCACAGAACCCTGATGATGGCTCAGTGGATGGTGTAGCCTTGGCCGGCAGCCTCACTGAGCAGCAACAGACTGATTGCAGGAAGGTCCTCAATCAGTACAGACATGTGTTTTCTCTGACTCCTAGTCAGACCACTTGGTGTACCCATGAAGTGGACACAGGTGAAAGTCTGCCTGTTAAAAATAAGATTTACAGGCAACCTGACCACGTCAGGGACTGCATCAGGACTGAGGTCCAAAAGATGCTGGAATTGGGAGTCATTGAACCCTCCGATAGCCCTTGGGCTAGTCCAGTAGTCCTGGTACCCAAACCTCATACCCAGGGTGGTAAAAGAGAAATGAGGTTTTGTGTAGACTACAGGGGGCTCAATGCAGTCACTAGGACTGATGCTCACCCTATTCCTAGGACAGATGAGCTCATTGATACTTTGGCCCCAGCCAAGTTCTTGAGTACATTTGACCTCACTGCTGGTTATTGGCAAATCGGACTAGCTGAGGATGCCAAACCCAAAACGGCATTTTCAACCACTAGTGGGCATTATCAATTTATTGTGATGCCCTTTGGCTTGAAAAATGCACCTGCCACATTTCAAAGGTTGGTGAATAAAGTTCTCACAGGCCTGGAAGACTACAGTGCAGCTTATCTTGATGATATTGCTGTCTTTAGTTCCACCTGGGAGGATCACCTGGTCCACCTAAGAAATGTTCTGGAGGCCCTGCAGAAGGCAGGCCTCACTATCAAGGGCACCAAGTGCCAGATAGGGCAGAGTAAGGTTGTGTACCTGGGCCACCTTGTGGGTGGAGGCCAGACTATTCCAAACAATTCATTGTTCAAACTGATGCATCGGAGTTGAGGGTAGGGGGCTGTGTTATCACAACTGAATGAGGAGGGTCAGGATCAGCCATTAGCTTTTATAAGCAGAAGGCTGACCCCCAGAGAGAAACGTTGGTCAGCTATTGAGAGGGAAGCCTTTGCTGTGGTTTGGGCTCTGAAAAAGCTGAGGGCATACTTGTTTGGCACTCACTTCATTGTTCAGACAGACCATAAGCCCCTCTTAAGGCTAAAACAGATGAAGGGTGAAAACCCCAAACTTTTGAGGTGGTCCATTTCCCTACAGGGGATGGACTATACAGTGGAACATAGACCTGGGAGTAACCATGCCAATGCAGATGGACTCTCCAGATATTTCCACTTAGAAAATGAAGACTCAACTGGTCAAGGTTAGTCTCCTGTCCTTTCATTTGGGGGGAGTGGGGGGGTTGTGTAGGAAAGTAGGATCTGCTTCTTATGGTTACCCCCACTTTTTGCTTGATGTTGCACTGTTTTTGACTAGTCTGACTGGGATCCTGCTAATCAGGACCCCAGTCTATCTGCCTTCTCCTTTAAATTGTTACACTTGTACTTTGGTACACTCCAGATTGGATACTGAGATACCCTTATAAGTCCTTAGTATATGGTACCCAGGGCATAGGTACCCCAGAGGCCTCCCATTGGCTGAAGCATATATTATGCCACCCATGAGAGGCCATGCAAAATGGAACTCCAGGTCTGCTACAGCAGCCTGTGTAAGCTGGTGCTTGCACCACTTACTTTAGATATAGGTTCACTATATCTATAGGTCACTACACTTAAAACTTATAAGTCACCCCTATAGGAGGCCTTATCATTCCTGAAGGCAGGGTGCTGGGTTTTTAGTGAGAGGGTGCCCCTGCATGAGCAGAGCCCCTCTGCAGCCTTCAGAGACCATTCTCCCGGGTTGTCTGTGACTCAGCCGGACATATAGGTAGAGGTGCATTATAACCTCGCTGTAAATGCGATCTCAAACGGCTGCATAGAAACATATCGTGTTTGGTATCCAACACCTTGGAATCATACCTCCACACCGGTAACCGGGGTGGGAGGTATGATTCCACCCTTCTGAAACGAGCTTCGTGGGGTCACTGGTCTATCCGGTGCCAGCCTTCTCGACCCGGTCAGCACAAAATGGATGCTGCCGACCAGAGACACACTTCTGCCCTCCTGCTGCTGAGCCAAGCTCGAGCAGAGGAAGGCAGCACAATAGGCATCTTGTCATAGGGAGGTGTGACCACCTCCCAGACAGGATTTAGTGTATTGGGGCTGGGTGGGTGCACTCTGAGTGCCTGAAAGTCTGCACCTGGGGCACATTTGGTGTCCCTGTGCATAGTCCAGCTCAAACCAGTTCTAGGAGCCATTGGCTCCTGCTCCGGCGCGAAACTGGACAAAGGACATGGGTGTAACCACTTATCTGTCCTGACCCTCCCCTAGGAGGGTCCCCCGAATCTGTCCAACCCTCTCCCGTGGGTACAAAAGGGCTTACCTGGCTGTAAGACTTTAGATTTTACGTGGACAAGATTCTACAAGAAGAAACTACTGGCCTTCGACCGTCTGGACACTCTAGACTTCGCTGGACTTCGATTGGGCCCGACTTCGTCCCCCTCTCCATCCAAAGCTTTGCCTGTGCCCTTGCTCCATACAGGCTCCGTGCAGGACCTGTAGTGCACTAAGGAAAACTGAAGAATCTCCCTTGGAGTGAAGGAGTCACTCCCCTGCCCTAGCAGGCACCTTAACGCAACTGACCGGTCTGCTGCTCCTGCGGACTCAGGAACCTTCAGAAACCCACCTCCTGTGTTGCTGAAATCTTCTGAGGTCGATCTGCCCTCTCAGCAAGTTTGAGGCCAGTATCCCTTGTGAGGACTGCATAACCCGAACCCCTGTGCACCGCGTCCATTTGCAGTTGCATATGCTTGTTGGCGATTCTCGAGCTTGTGCATTGGACTCCGTGTAGTCCTGACCCTGAGCAGTATTTGCACCAAAGAACTCCAGCCTCCTCACACCGAGTGCTCCGTGTGCTGGTACTTTGCAATCTTGCTCGAGGTCCCCTCGTGACTCCTGGTCCTTCGGCCTGTGGGTCTCTTGGAGGGCCACCTTGATTTCTGTTGGGCTTTCCTGGTTGCTCCAGACGTGCCCTGACTCTCCATTGCTTGGTGAGTCCCCTGGACCTTGCTGGTCCACACAGTAACCTGCTTGACCTTTCTTCGTGGGTTGCTGTTAGCAAGGCTTGTTGGTGCTCCAGCCAGACACCGACCCCTCAGCGCTCGACATCCTTCGTGGGACAGCTCACCTCTGGCTCCTGGTCGTCCTCGACGTCTCCTGGTCCTCGTGGCTGCAGAGTCAAACATCCCCTCTTCGCACCTGAAGCACCCGACATTGGTGGGCATTCGTCTACCGAGCCCCTGGTCACTCTGAAGTGACCCAGACTCTGTCCCCTCTGCTTTCAGGTTCCTTCCTTCCAGAATCCAGGCTTGGATTCCACCGGACCCTTTTTACCTTCACGGCAGCAGTACTTCTTCACAGCCCTCCATTGAGAACGACGGCGGTTTCCGACGCCACTCCAGTCCAATGCACCCGGCTCCCCTGGGATAGGTAACTCTGGTACTACGGTATCCACAGGTGGGGTGGCTCTCCAACCTCTTAAGTTCCAAAGGGTTTGCTCTAAGTCCTCAAGAAGGGTCCTTAAATCATAAAAGTGTAATCGCGACTTCCCCATAGAATTGTACGGAGCGCGCGGTCGTGTTGGCACACTGCACCCGTCCTCCGTGGGGTCCCCATCTGCTCACCTTGGGTGGTTCCTTGGGGTCCCAGCGATTCTACGTGCTCCAGATCTTGTCTTGATCTCAGTCGTGATTGTTATACCACTATTTTAGTATATGGTTTGGTCTCCCCCTGGAGCCCACTGTGTATTGTGCTACCTACAACTGTTATATTGATCTCGTATTGTGTGCTTTGTGTTCTATCCCCGGGTAGAGGATAGTAGAGAGTGTTATATTAATAAATACATATTTTTAAATAACTACTCTGTGGTTCTCCTGTCATTTAGTCAATATAGGAGGTGATGTTCTGGTAAAACAAGCTGCTTTACATTCCTTCAAGATTAAGCCTGAAGGCTGCTCTCCACAGCTACCACTAGGATAGCTTTCTAAAGGTTATTTTTGACCTCATACATCATAAGGGTCGTTTGGACTGGTGCAAGTTGCCCACTTTAATTCGTGGACAGCATATACCAGGCCAACTTCTCACAGTTACTGATCACCATCCCCAATCTATAGTGATTATATTATCCAAAGGAAAAGTGACCACCGAACAATGCTCTACTTATTGTGAGATAGCTTGCTAGGAGGCTTTCCTTGGACAACATGATAAGCCTCCACTAAAACATTTGCATATTTTAATCTGATGGTAAAATAATAATAAACAAGCACTAAAATAGCGATTTCCTGTTTTGCTGATAAGGTTCAGGTGACTAAAGAAGGTGCAATCGTAATCTAATATCCTAGAAAGTTTTTGCAAAAACACAGGGTCGCCATCCCTGGCCTTATTTACTCCTATTTTCCTCTTTGATCTGAAACCGTGAAATCAAATGTGTTTCTAAGTAACAGATCTTGAACCAGTGGCCCATAAATAAGTATTCCATTATCTTACAAGGGTGATTGAGGTGACAATAATAGTTGTTCTCAGACTGTGCAGTCTTTGGTAATCTAACGCTATCCCATAGTAGAGAACTCCGACACAACAGCAGGACTAACCAGGCTAATCTCCTGTGTCCATTGCCACATACGTATACATCTGGCTAAAACATGCAATGTATAACTTTCAGCACTGTTGGTTGAAGCCTTCTGGAAAGAATGCCGAGTTTACGTATGTACAGTGGCCTCTTTGATGAAAAATAAACTACTAAGTGAAATCTATTCAGTCTCCATATTTCAGTTCTACCCGGAGCCTGAGGACAGGGGCTCTCCAAATACACAACTTGTGTTTAACTTAAAAAAATTACATGCACTGGGGTTTTTCATGGATGATTGGAACAAATGATGCTGGCGAGTAGGGCAAAATTGGCGTTAGCACACATCGGAATCGATGCATGTGTGCACATTAGCACGTTATCTTCTGTTTCGAAGTCCAAAGCTGAATGGTGTGGTAATTGCCACATACTAATTAATGCACCCCCCCTCCCCCCCATGTCGCAAATTGTAAATATGAAATACGCGTCTGACTTGTTGTGAGGGCCTAACCGAAGAGGTTTAGATGTCAAAGTGCATAACAAACAGTAACTTGCTATTAATCGTGATCGTACTGTGAATTAAAGCATTAATCGTGACACGGAATCCTAATTTAAAGAAAACTGAAGTTCAGTTCAGGCTGTATTCTGCGTTTAGTATTTACCATGTATGAATAAATGCTTTTTAGCAATCTATCATATCTAGTTGCAGGGCAGCTGAATATATTTTCGAAATTATTTTGCACTAGAAAAATATTTTTTCCCTACTCCGTATACTTTGTGTGTACCATGTAAAGTAAGGCAATTGGAATTGTGATCTTCTCTTTTCAGTGGTTCACAATCGCCTGGTCCATGGAATTGTTGAAGTATTTGGTCTGTTAAGTTTAACAAAAGATGTTTCCATGGTCTGAGGTTTGGCTATATTGGCAAGCAGATTCACTTACAGCAGTTAGAACGAGCACCTTCTAGTGCTGGAGAGAGGGGTAAAGTACCAAAAAAACAAAACCGCAAAATGTTAAACGGTTCATATTCATGAAGCCGAAATGAGTCTACTTTGTAGCGAGTAGTTCTTTCATACCTGTGGAGAGCATTCTGCAGGATAACTGCAGTGTGTACTTTGCATTGACTCTGGATAGTGCAGCGCATGTAAAAAGGTGTACTTTAGAGTGAAGTGTACTTCCACTGGTGCCATTTCCAGAATGCTGGTGAATGTGCCAAGTTTGTGCATCTCTGATGGCAAATTTTCCTTAACTGCTTGTCCCCCCACACCCTCAATATATTTTTATTAGCATTTAAATAATATTCAGTTATAGCTAATGCGTCAGTGATAGTACAAACCAAGTACTGTCCATTGGCTGTATGCCCTACAATACAGCCATCCTCATTGTGTCACTGGATGGGACTCCCGTCCCTGTAGCATGCAGTACATCTTGCCGGCATATCAAACTACTTTAGGGTAACAAAAGAACACATAAACTGTTTCATCCCCCATCCGCCCTCCTGTGCTCTGCCCGTTACTTAGGTCATCAGTCAGGAGGACTCTGATTGTTAGGAAGGAGCCTCAGTACTTCCCACCCCAGCCACCAGGTAGAGTACGAGTTTAGTGTCCGCCTCCGCAGGTTCTCTCCCGTTCTCTCTCGCAGTCAGCCGTGCTTGCCTCCAGAAACTCATCCCAAGGGCCGGCATCCACGTCAGCTGGGGATGCACTGCCACTTGTGGCAGTAAAGTCCTCAATCATGGCGCCCCGTGCAAGTAAGTCCTCAATCATGGCGCCCCATGCAAGTAAGTCCTCAATCATGGCGCCCCATGCAAGTAAGTCCTCAATCATGGCGCCCCGTGCAAGTAAGTCCTCAATCATGGCGCGCCATGCAAGTAAGTCATCAGCCAGTCTATCATCCTATCTCACTCGTTTCATATTTACCTCTTCTGCCCCGCCCTTCCATCATGTCCACTAACCAGTCTGCTAGGGGGTGGGGCGGGGGGCTTGGGCTCAGCCATCTAATGGCTATGTGCCTCTTAGCCAGAGTTAGAAAAAAGCAGCGCAAAGTTTCCTTTTTTTCCTTTCAGGCCCAAGAGACCCGGTTTAATCTCCCTGGGAATCACCCAGCCTATGGTTCTGTATAGTCTATCCAGCACCTTCTCCCAATAATGCACAATCTGAGAGCAACTCCACATCACATGGAACAGAAATCTGCTGGTGCGCCTCTAAATCGCACGCATCCCGAATCCCTAGAGGGCTAGATCGTGTGTAATTGCTAGGGAGATAGGTAGGCAGGGTGGACAATATTACATTAAATCAGTTTAAATTGTGCGTTTCCTGAAACCTCCCACACTCCTCTGTGTACCCTGGTCCATTCTGCAATTGTGATGGGGTCCTCACTAACCTGTTGCTAAGCTTCTAAGATCTTCGAGGGAGCTAAGGGTCTATCTGACCGCAGGGCCTGGTATAGGTGTGTAATAATAAGTCTCTGAGCTCCTGCCAGGGGCACTAACATAACGAGCGTTTGCATAGGCTTCGGGGGGGGGCTCAGAGAACCTAGGCTCCCTCACGCGCTGTGGCAGCTATCTTGTAAAAATGTACCCCTCCCCAGTCCAAAAGTTTTCAACGCCTCTTGTAATCGGCCTGCTCGGATCGGCCTATAGCCATAGACTGTGCTATTTGTGCAAACGGCCGCATCTTCCAGACTTCCAGGTCTGGAGCATAGGGTGCCCTACTGATTACCGTGCACACTGCTCATTCCTACAGTCTACACATTAGTCTAGTAATATGGGGTATTGCCCCAGGTACTCTGTTGCCATGCAGCAGTAGGGCCCCCAATTCAGCATCCCGTTGGTGCTGGCTCGAAGATACTGTATTAGCACCATTTTTAAATTGTACTTACTTGATACACTGTGCACTTTGTGGGGGGAACTGTAACTGCGGCCAGAGTGTAGCACCCCCGGAAGTTCCGGTCACACATTGGTGCGAGGGTCGGCGGTCTAGATGCCGAGCCCCGGGGATTTAAAAGCACAGCCACAGCGCGGACGCACAGCAGACAGGAACCCTGCCCCTTCTTTGTCAGACTCCAGCCACCTAATCTGTTATTTTAGAGAGACGCTCATTAAAATAGGTAAGGCCCAAACACGTGGCCTCATCATGTGTCAAGACGGCCCCAGGAGAGTCGGAGGGCCCTTTTTCCTGCCTCAAGTGCAAATTGGTAAGCTGGGCAGCAACAGATCAGAGTCTTCCAGATACAGGTACTTTGTCAGGGGAACTATTAAACTGCATTTACCTGAATTCCAGATCTCTACCCAAACACAGCCTGGAGATTTGGGATATCCTAACAGGAAAAAAAACCTAACCTGGTTTTTATCATGGAAACCTGGTTAGATGACAACAATTCCCCCGATATCGTCTCAACCCTTCCTGTAGGCTACAAACTATTGAAACGCGACAGACCGGGGCAGAAAGGAGGGGGGGATCGCCATTATTTTTAAAGACTGTTTTACCTGTCTCCCTGAACCAGTGAAGTCACTAGGTGACCACGAAATTTTGATATTTAAAATCTCGAGTGGCGATTTAAAAAAAAGCTCGGCGGTGCCATTATTTACAAACCCCCGGGATATAAGCCTGAATTCAGTGCTAACCTACTAGCCCAACTATTTCCTTCCTGTCTGAAACAAAATCACTTCCTGGTGATAGGTGACTTTAATATCCACTACGAAGACAGGGCTGATTCCAGGGGTATTCAACTAAAAGACGATATGCAGATCTTACAGCTTAAACAATGGGTCACTGTACCCATCCATATTGTCGGACACACCCGTGACTTTTTATTTTCTAACATTGAGTCCCTAAACATCGCAGAAATTAAGCCTTTTATCTGGACAGATCATTATTTAATAGACTTTTCTTTCACCCTGCCAGCTTAATAATAATAATCGTTTATTAGTCAATTAAAACCATAAACAAAATCACACAATACATTGGGTTTAAAAATACATACAATATGAATTAAAAAGGAGATTTATCATACAGCTAATATAGCCACTGAGCATCATGCCGCAAGCCCTTCGCTTTCTTCAACTTTCCTTCCTAGGTATTTCAGTCGAGATGCCAAATATAAAAATACATTGGATAAAAGTGGCTAATCAGGGGCTGGTCTTTTCCTTAGTGCATAAAGTGCAAAATTGCCATACAGGCAGCTAAAGTTTCCTTAAGTAGATTAATGTAGGTGATTAAAGTGCATATGAGCAGGGCTAAGGCAGGTATGTATACAGTGCCAGATGGGATACGAGTCCCACTGTAAAAGTGCAAGTGTGCAAAACTTCACATCATTAAAATACCAGAATAGACAAAGTAGGGAGCAGCTGATTATTGCAATCCCTTGCAGCCCGTCCTTGACGATTATCTGCTCATGTTAAGTGTGCCTAAGAGGCTTCTGATTTATCACATTTTAAAATTAGACTCGGGAGCCCCCTACAGATTACTCATCACATAACCTGTTAGCTGATCATCCTTTTAAAAATATTCAATAACTGAGTGAGTCTAATGTTCAACATTGTGTTGCATGGGTCCATGGACTCCACCAGTGCAGGCCTGCACGACCTGATTCCCCGTTCAAGGAACTCCCGTCTTAATAGAGATCTTTGTTGAACCATCAATACAGGACAGATGCATACAATGTGGAGCAATGTTTCACTCCCCTGGTGGCATAGACGGCAGGACCGATCTTCACTTAGACCGGTCATCCTCCATTTTGGCATGAGGTCTAGTGTGGGTATTTCTCCAAATCTTAAGGCCAGAAATGATTGTTTGATCTTCCGGTGGAAGGATGCAGCCAGCAGGGCTGATTCTCTAAGAATGGAATATGATTTCAACACCAGCCACCCATGGCGACGTCTAGACAGGCTTTCATTTTCTGCCACCCAGCTTTGCAATTTAGTTGATTTATTTACTTGTTTCTTAAAGGTTTACCCAGAGGTATTGGAGGTCCAAAGGTCACCCAGTTCAAGCGTCCTAATGCTGTTTTCTAAATTTTCTTTTGAGCGCCATTGCCCCGTTGTAAGTTGATTTCGATCCAGACTAATAAACCTATCTTGTGTACCTCTTTGACTGGAGTAAAGCGACCTTGGAATCTTATTACCCCCGAACTGTTTGCCTCACACTTCCCACTAAAAGATTAGGCTTTCTTAGGGTCTCCTCCAGTCCAGACAATGGTCGATACCTTAAACTCTGCGGTAACTTTTACACTGGACGTATGCGCTCCGATTAACAAACCCACAAGAAAATCACCATCTGAAAGGTGGTACTCATCCAACCTTAGGCTCCAAAAAGGATATGTAAATCGTTAAAACATAAATGGAGATCCACTAAAGACTTGAACAACAAACTTTCCTATAGAACTGAACTAAAGAACTACCACACAGCCCTTAAACTAAGAAAGCGTACTTCCTGAAAAGAATTGAAGCTAAATGTAATTCTAACAAAGAATTATTTAAAATTGTGAAGGAGCTATGTAAACCTGCGGGCTTGTCACAAACTTTGACCTCATCGGCAGACAACTGTGAGATTTAGCAACTTTTTCTCCAACAAAATTACCCAAATCTACTATACCTTTGATAAACAGCCGTGTCCCAAGGACACAGACTGGGAGACCCTGGAACCTCATCCCAGTGCACACTCATGTGGCAAGTTTTGTCCCTTTTACGGAAGAACAAGTCGCTAAAGCAATGTCCGAGGTCAAATCAGGTTCTCTGCTCGATCCCTGCCCACATTTTTTTTCTCGGTTTATACCAATCCTATGCCCTACATCACACTTTTTTAATCGCTCACTTGATACCGCTGTGTTCCCTGAATCTTGGAAATTAGCCATTTTCTCCCCTGGCAAAAAAAGCTGGCAGAGAGGTCTCCGACTTAATCTTTAGACCTATCTCTCAACTTGCCTATCTGTCCAACGTTCTCGAGAGATTGATCAATCAACAACTAATCGACTACCTTGAGACAAATGAGCTATTGGACCCCACTCAGACTGGCTTCAGGGCCTCCAATAGTACCGAGGCCACCTTACTGGCCGGACTTGATAACATCAGACTTCTGCTAGACCAGGGTAAAGCTGCCGCCTTGATCCTTTTGAACCGGTCGGCGGCTTTCGACACCGTATTACATGAAGTACTGCTAAGAACCTTATACAATAAAGGGCTTCACTCTAAAACCCTCCAATGGTTCTACTCCTTCCTGCTGAATAGATCCCAATCAGTACAAATGGGCTCCTTTTCCTCCAACCCTAAAACTATCGAATGCAGTGTTCCGCAGGGAGCCTCCCTCAGCCTAACCCTATTCAATGTGTATGTCTTCTCCCCCCACCCCACCCTGGCTACAATTGGTAGGAAATGGTGTTTCAGCATCTGGTCTTATGCTGATGACACCCAGCTGTTGATTGCGTTTGAGGAGAGTTACGAGTCCACCAAAAGGAATCTGAGCCACTGCCTCTCAGAAACCTCTGATTGGATGTCAGCCCACTGCCTGAAACTAAATGCCGACAACTCTGAAATACTGCTCTTTGGCAACGCACACTGTCTGGGGCACTACTTGGTGGTCCCAGCCATTGGGCACTGCCCCGTTCCTAAACGTGGGGTGAAAAACTTGGGAATCTGATAAATAATGCACTAAATATGCAGGACCAAGTATGAGCTCTCTGTGGTAAAAGTTTTGCCATGTTAAAATTACTTGGACTTCATGTGGATCCCTCTGAACTGGAGGAAAACCATCACTCAGGCCCTATTGACCAGCAGCCTAGATTACGGGAATGCGCTTTATGTTGGCATGGCCGACTATCTTTTTTTCCCATTTACAGGTTATTCAGAATGCTGCAGCCAAGCCGGTTCGAAAGAAAACCAAGTACAGTTCAGCCTCTGACTGCCTGAAAGAACTACACTGGCTGCCCATCAGGCATAGAGCCAAGTTTAAGCTCTTATGCTATGCGCACAGGGCACTGTATAAACTTGGCCCTAGAAAGTGGAATTCTATGTCCCCTCTCGCAATCTCAGGTCAGGCAGTCACGCTCTAGCCAAAACCCTTCACATCAAAAGAGTTTGAGCGGGGGGGGGAGGGGGGAGGTCGCTCCTTTCCTCATCTGGCAACTACCCACTGAAACAACCTCCCACTAGAGCTTTGTCTCGCTGAGGATCACGCGAGTTTTCGAAAGAAGCTGAAGACATGTTTTGTTTTCCAGGACTTAAGTAGCGATACCCTTGGATCTTGGCTCCAGACTCGTTGTCTTTATCATTTACCATACCCTCTCTCTAAACAGGTTCTCTGTTTATCCTCGCACCGTGATGTCCCTTGGGATGAATGCTGCGCTTCACAAATACAAAATACAAATTCAAAAATACAAATTCTTCTCCGAGTTGGGATCCTCGTCGAACCAGTGCTCTGCATACTGCAGTAAACCGCAGACTAGCACAGTTCAAGGTCCGGCACCTCCATCCCCCCCCTTTGTCCCATTCTAGTCTGAGCGTGGCAAGTCTGCATCTTTTCCCAGCCCATAGATATTCCAGCAGAAGCCGGCCTAGTTCCTTAAAGACCCCCGCCGGGAATTTCGTACCTAGTGCCCTGTAACATATAGAGACAAAGGGGCAGCACGACCATTTTGATTGAAGCTCTCCCTAATGGTGAAGATAGCTCTAAAGTGTTCCAAAATTGAATAGATGAGCGTATGTTTGCCATCACACGTCCCAGGTTTAGTACCGGACATTATGCGCATGTCAAATTAACGGACAGTGCTGTCTTTCATGGCAGACCGGTCTCCAGGAGTGCAGCTAAATCCACTCCTTTCAATCATCCCACTTTGAAGATTGTGGACTTTGTCTGGTTCACATGTAGCCCCGAGAGCTCAGAGTTCCCTCAATACATTCAGGAGGATCGGAACTAAAGTGTCCGGCTGACATAGGTAGATCATCGCATCGTTTGCATATAGTGACAATACATGGGTCGTTTGACCCTCCTGCACTCCCCAGCCGTGTAACACCTGACTTAGCCTACACAGATCACCGGCTTCATCGCCATGGCGACCAGCGGGGGCAATGGGCATCCCTGCCGAGTAGCTCTCTGTAGCCGGAACACCTCTGTAACAAGATGGCCCGTTCTTACCCTTGTCATTAGTTTTGTGTACAGCAACTTCATCCTGGCAACAAATTTGGGCCCTATCCCTACCCTGTCCAGGAGTCGCCAAATATACTCCCAGCTTACAGAATCAAATGCCTTTTCTATATCCAGAAAGGCCAAGGCATATTGGTCCTGGTCCATGCAGGGTGTGTGAAGCATGTGTTACTGAACTGCTTGTTGGTAAGAAGTCTGCCCCCTTGTGAGATTTTCCCTGACATGGGTTCCCTTGTATATGGGAAGTAAAACCCAGCAGTTCCTGTTCTTGGAATAATTGCTGGATGGGTTCCACATGATACTCAAGTCACCCCCCCTGGCCCCCAAACAAAAATAATTGCTATATCCTGTTAGTAAAAAAAATGGTCTTGCGATTCCTCTGCCCCCAGTGCATTACGGAGGAAGCCCCTTAAGGGGAACTCTGCTCAAAAGTACTGAAACGCACTTTAATTCTGCGGCCCAAAAGCTTTACAGCGATTGTTATTCTTTGGTTTTTAAATAATTCATTTTTAGATGGCACACCATCGCACATTCAATGCGTTTGAAATCCTGAGTTGTGGATCGGGATTTGGTTATCCTTCCCTCTGTCACCCGTCCCCTCCCCATGCCACTCGCTCAATGTTGTCCTCCTAATATCCCCTGTGATGCTACATACAACTACACTAATGGCAGTGGTGAAATAACGATTGAATGTAACTAGTTTTAACCTAGAGGAACAACTTGGATTTAAGGCTCTCTAGTTCTTTTGAAAGTTTGGTTGGGGGCGGGGGAGTAAGTAAAACCAGTTTTCCCCTTTTTAGGTCTCGCCTACGCAGCGCGCATGCGTTGCATAGGAGGGGACCTTTTGGAATCGATCAGCATTTTGGCCAAAAACGTGCACGTTTTGCATTGCTTTCTATTGCAACGCGTGCACGTTTGGCGTTTCCCTTGCGGGAGCGAGCTTTGGCGCCATCTGTTTGTAATTATCTTGAAAACAGATGGTGCCCCTGCTCGCTCCCGCAAGGGAAACTCTGGGCTCCGTTGCAGCGCCGCCGCCGCAGCTCCACCAGGTCCACGCTGTACTCTGGATGGCTAGGGAACAAAGGGGCATTTTCTTCTTACGTGCTTCGTGTTTCGGCATCGGTTCTACAGCTCTGTGGGCAGCCCTGTGTGTACCTAGACAGCAAAGGGTACCCCAGGTCTCAGCTCAGAAGAAGGGTACTGCCAGAGGAGGTATAGAAGCTGATGAAATGAACAAAAACTGTTAATCCATGAAGAACTGGTGTGCACTTTCACTTTTGATGTGTTGTGTACATTTGTCTGCCCACCGACAAGTTGCACCCAAGGATAAAATATGAGAAATAGGATTAAGTTGGATGGTCACACGAGAGTCTTGGCTTCCTCACATGGAGAAGTTTTTTTTGAACTGCTTCTGAGTAGTCAACGGATGATTTTTTGGTTTTAACTCCGGTGTAAAAACAGTATGAGAATAGCGTGTAATGAATTCACAGATATCTCCTAGTTTTAAAAATTTGGAGTTTTGAAAATGTTTAATGATCAACCTTGATTAACGTCAGTAACATCGTAAGGGAGGGCGGTGTAATCGAGTCAGCTGATTACGTTTTGAAAGGGGTTTTATTTTTGTAGGGTGATGAATGATGGTTTAAACAGCATGGGTTGGAGTCATGGCATTGGAGAAAGTGGAGATGAAAGGAATGAGGTGGATGGAGTATACACAAAGGGTTACCAAGTGGAGGTGGGGTTACATCAAGTGAAAATATAGGTTATGGGTTGGTTAAATAGGATGATAAGACACATATAGGAGGTACGGGAGACTCGATTCTGTATAAGCAGGCAAAAAGGAGGGTTAAGAAACAACGGAGGGTTAAGCAACAAGAACCGAGAGTTAAGAACTCACATTTAGTGGATTGTGGGAAATGTAGGAATGAGGCAAACGAAGGTATACAGCATTGGTTATTCAGAAGGGGAGGGGCTACACCCAGAGATTTTATAAAAAAAAGGGTGAAAACGGAAACAAGTTTTAAATGGCTTTTGGAAGGAGAAGCGTGGTCATGTACAGCAGGTATGGTAGAGTTTAAGGGAACCTTTGTTTATGGGAACAATGGTTTAAAAGTAAGAGTGATGGTAGAGAAAAGTCAGTTTGTGTATCTCTACTATAATCCTAGAATAATGAAGGGGGAGGGAATATGTAAAAAGCCCCGCGTTGCTTTAGAGGGAGCACGTTAATCATGGTAAGAATTTTTTAAACCGGATTCGAGTAATTTAAAATGTGTACCACATGTTATATTGTGAAGTTTAAACTTGAGGTCTAACGTTGGTGCTTAACATTTTTTTGTAGCGAACCCCTGATGAAGGGCAAAAACGAGGCCCGAAATGCATTGGGTATTTAACACTGCTGAGGATGAAATATGTAAATTTCCTGCTTCAGAATAAAGGTCCGGATGGACATAGCTGCAGCATCAGAAATGTAATTACATAGCAAGGCTTTCTTGTGACAGAGAAGAATGGAATGAACTTTGAATATTGGAAAAATAAAACGAAAAGTGACAAAATGGATCAAGCAGGTGTATCGTCATTGCAATTGAGCAGTTGAATGGCAGGGTGTCCAACTCGGGAGTGAAGTTTCACTCCTGAAATTCAATGAGAGGAGGTATACACCCCATACGGAAAGTGTTTTTAAAAGTTTTTATAAAAAGAAATACTGCCCTCGAGATGTTTTAGGTTCTCCCTGTTGCGACAAATAAATAAGTGACCTGCGGTACACAGAAATGAGGTGATTTGCCTAGGATCACACAACGTGGTCGAATTGGGAGGCAGAGATAAGAACTCAAGCCCAATTTGTTTGCTCAATTCTATGACCGTTTTGCAAAACTATTCTTTCGGGAGGAAATGTGGTTTGCTGATATCTCGTATGACTTATTTTAAGTGACTGCAGCTCCCTTAAAGAAGTCTCACTAGATCCTGGCGGGAAACTGGGTCGAACAGAAAATGTCTCTCGGCCAGGAATTTCTGAACGGAGCAGTCTCCCGCTGATAACTCCTGAACAATACGTGAGGTGCGGAAATGCATAATTCGATATTTTGAACAAATGATGTGAATTTCGCATTACATACGATTTGGGAATTTCGTATTTTTTTTTTTTTGTGGAATTAAGACTTGCAATCAACCCTTTACAATCAAAGGACCCATCTCCTGCTCCTAGCGTATGTAGTTCGGTGGATTTAACTCTCCCTCTGACGGTCAGAGGGAGAGTCTGACCCCTTATTCTGTCCGTCCGTATCTACACCTTGCTGTAGTATTACATTTTACCGGTGTTGGACAGACTGCATGAGAGGACTTGACGGGCTGCTCAGGATTTCCAATTTGCACCCTCTGCTTCACCACTCAGGTGAGACAAGGTGGCACCTTCCGCGTGCCAGGAGCCTTCTACTAAAATTCACTTTCAGGATTCTGTATGGTACACAATTAACTTCACGTCCCCATGGCTGGGGTACTGCACCCTTTAAAGGCACCCACACTCTCCCTTTCTCCCTCTTCCCACCAGATACTGTGCTTGTGGGGGACCCCAGGCCTCTCATTGACACTCAAAAGACGGCGTCAGCGGATTTAAGAACCCCTTTAGGCTATGTTAATAGGTACTTGGTATAGCACAGCGACTCGCCCCGAGGGCCAGACCATCCCCAAAGGAAGGACCATTCCCAAAGAAATGTATTCTTCACTTGTACCACCTGCTCCACCGTCTCGGTCTCTGGACATCTCGTGTATCCCTCTGCAGCCCTCCTCTGTCAGTCCCCCCCCACCGCCCTGTCTTCTTCTCTCCCTCCCTCAGACCTTCTCTTTAATCTCCCCTTTAATCTTTCAGTTATTCAGAACCTCTTTGTCTCTTCCTGCTCCTTCTTTTCTGTCTCTGGACATCGCGTGTATCCCTCTGCCACCATCCTCTCTTTATTTCTCAGTTCATCCCGTCCCCGCCGCCGTTTCTCTCTCTCCATCCCTCAGACCATCTCTTTAATCTCCCCCTTAACCTTTCAGTCACTCAATGTCTCTTTCTCTCTTAGTCTCCTCCTTACTCTCCTAGGCAATGTATTCTCTCCCAGCACTGTGTATCCTTATTTCAACCCAATCTCTCTCGCACACCTGCCCCTCCCCCAGACCATCCCTTTTATGCCTCTCATTCTTTTTATTCTCTTAGCTCCTCTCATGTGGCCTATCCCACCTGCCTCTCTTAAGCCACCCCTCCTAACCCTCCCCCTACCTGCCTCTCTTACACACCTCTCCTAACCCTCCCTGCTTGCCTCTTACACATCTCTCCTAACCCTCCCCCGCCTGCCTCTCTTACACCATCTCTCCTAGCCACCTCCGCCTGCCTCTTACACCATTTCTCCTAACCCTCCCCGTCTGCCTCTCTTACACCATCTCTCCTAACCCTCCCCCGCCTGCCTCTTACACATCTCTCCTAACCCTCCCCGTCTGCCTCTCTTACCCATCTGTCCTAATCCTCCCCGTCTGCTTCTTACACATCACTCCAAACCCTCCCCGCCTGCCTCTTAGTCCTTCTCTCCTAACCCTCCCCCACCTACCTCTTGCACATCTCTCCTAACCCTCCCCGCCTGCCTCTCTTACACATCTCTCCTAACCCTCCCCCGCCTGCCTCTTACACCATCTCTCCTAGCCACCTCCGCCTGCCTCTTACACATTTCTCCTAACCCTCCCGCCTGCCTCTCTTACACATTTCTCCTAACCCTCCCGCCTGCCTCTCTTACACATTTCTCCTAACCCTCCCGCCTGCCTCTCTTACACATTTCTCCTAACCCTCCCGCCTGCCTCTTTTACACATTTCTCCTAACCCTCCCGCCTGCCTCTTACACATCTCTCCTAACCCTCCCGCCTGCCTCTCTTACACATTTCTCCTAACCCTCCCGCCTGCCTCTTACACATCTCTCCTAATCCTCCTCGCTTGCCTCTCTGTCTTCATATCTTGTATCGCTCTCCCTCCTTACATCTGTTTTATCCCACATGCACTTCACACCCTTTCTCTCTTTAGGCCTTTTCATGTATCCCTTTTCCACTTTCCTCTCCTCCCATCTTTCATCCCTTTCCTCTCTCACTCTCTCCTAGGTCATCTTATGTTTCCCTCCCAACTTATTCCCTTTCCTCCCATCTCTTGCATCCCTTTCCTACGTCCTGCCTTATATTTCTCTCTCCTAGGCCACCTCATGCACTTTACTTCATCTTCGACCATCTCTTTCAGCCCTCTCCAAAACCTCTCATTTTTTGTCTGTCTCGTGGACCATCTCGTGTTTCCTTCTCCTCCCTCCCTCTCCGACCATCTATTGTTTGTATGATAGAGGCACACATGGCTAAACCACGCGTGCCTCTACTACGCAACCAACGCGTCTTAACCACGTTATTTCGTGGTAAAGGCTTGAATGGTAAAGGGGTATGCGTGGCTAGGCTAGCGGCCCTCTCCCCCGCCCTAAGCTACAAACTCCCTACCTGCCCGCCCTGCCCTGAGGTCCTAATACCAGACCCCCTCCCAACCCCCATGCTGTCCCTAACCCTTAACAAACACTACGTACCCCGACCCCCTCCACCCCCTTGCGGTGTCCCTAAAACTAGCCCAAGCCCTTCCTCTGCCCTCAGGCCTAAAACCCAAACCACTATTTTAAATAAGCATTGGCATAGCCAATAGGTCTCGCCTTTGGGACCTTATAAATGTTTAGCCATGCAACAGTTGATGTAGTTGCACCAAGGATATTGTGCTGGATAACTAAACACTTATAAGGTCCCAAAGGCGAGACCTATTGGCTATGCCAATGCTCGTTATTACTCTCTTATGTGGTTGGAGAAGTAGTCTACCAGCCTCCAAGCATTAAGACTCCATGTGCCACCTCTACCTCGACTGATTTCAATTGGGGAATAATCTGAGAGACCTGCAGCCAAAACCCAGGTGATATGTTGCTTGGAGGAAAAAGTAATCTAGATGAGAAAATGATTTGTGGGCTGCGGACAAGTATGTATTGTAATTGCATTGTATAGCGCTTACTACCACTGACGAGGCGTCGAAGCGCTTTTTCGGCGAGTAGCACGCTACTCCGGGACCCATAGAGGATTAGTGTTGAATTATTGAAACATGCAAGTAAATTTTAAGTGGTGGATATGTTAGTCAGTTATTTGGATTCGGAAGGATAGCAGAAGGATAGAAGAGGAAAGAAGGTTTGTATTTATATAGCGCTTCTAACCCCTGATGGGGTGTTGAATCGCTTTTTTTTGGCGAGTAGCACGCTACTCCGGAAACCCATAAAGGATTGGTGGTGAATTAGTATGGTGAAATATGAAAGTAATTTGAGTGGTGGATATTAGTCCGTTATTTGGAGTGAGAAGGATAGCGGAGGGATAGAAGGGAAAGAGAGGTTTGCATTCATATAGCGCCTGTTACCCCTGAAGGGGTGTTGAAGCGCTTTTCTGGCGAGTAGCAGGCTACTCCGGAACCCATAAAGGATTAGTGTTGAAAATTAGTATTTTGAAATATGAAGTAATTTGAGTGGTGGATATGTTAGTCAGTTATTTGGATTGAGAAGGGTTAGGGAGGGGGAAAAAGGTTTGCATTTATATAGCGCTTGTAACCCTGATGAGGTGTTGAAACGCTTTGTTGGCGAGTAGCACGCTACTCTGGAACCCATAAAGGATTAGTGGTGAATTAGTATAGTGGAATATGGAATTAGAGAAGTGAACATGCTAGTCTGTTATTTTGATTGAAAAGGATAGTGGAGGGATAGAAGAGTGAAGGATTTCTTTTTTTAGGTCATAGCAGTAGGAGGAGGCTTTTGGATGAGTAAAAAGGGTTTTTGGAGGGGAAGAGTCAGAGGGAAAAGTTTAGAAAGGTTTGTTTTGGGGGATCGGTACAGTAAAGGAGGTGTCAGAAGATGCAAGGAGGGGTAGAGTAGGAGAGTCAAGAAAGCGTTATTTTGGGGAACCTAGTAGTGGTATGGCGTTTGGGATAAATGAGAGAGTGGGTGTAGAGGATATAATGATAGATGTATAGGGTGAGATAGGGTAGTGAATTGGAAAGAGTAGTAGAAAGAAGTTTGAGATGAGTCAGAAAGTTGGGCTAGAAGATATATTGAGGGAAGTATAGGCTGAGAAATAGGGTAGTGCATTGGAAATGCTAAATTAGAAGAAAGTGATAAATATATAGATCCATAAGTACATTGAAAGTATATAGATGCATAAAGGAGGTAAGTATATGCAGATTAAAGATATTGATAGAGGTAGCGGATGAGAAATAGGGTAGTGCATTGGATATGCTTTTTCAGGAGAAAAGTAACAGACCCACTGTTAGAACCGGGGTCACCGATTCCGACACGGTAGCTTGGCGCGAGGCAGGAAGGCACCCGAAAGCAATGTGTTAAGCAGTTGTGCAGCACACACTCACACTAACTCAGTAACGCGCACACAATAAGGAGACACCACACCAGGCTGTTAGGTAAAAACAAGATTCTTTATCTAATTTAAATCAGCAGTAGATGAGGCGGATAATCTCAGGGCAACATCTCAATTCATTTAGCTTCCTAAAACCAGTGCGTAATTCATTCAAGCACATCAGAACAGTAAAACTTTATGCCAGTAAGAAGGCAGTCGCAATAACCTCCTGGAAAAGCAGGTAACACTGTAGGTCATAGATTGCAGGTCAAAACATAGGCTTCAATGCATTCAGGTACATTCAATTAGCAAGAAATTAGATGCAGGTATGCACTTAACACGGTAGATGAGGAACCTGTGTCAACCTAGGCGCAACCACATTCAGTACAGTGGGTGCCTCAATGCAGGTAGGCATTCAACATGGGAACATTTAAATTATAGCAGGTGAACACAGAGGCTCAATACATCTAGGCACGTTCAATTCAATGCAGATCTTAATGTAGGTATGCAACAACATTGGTAACATTTCCATCAATAAGGGACTCCATGCAGGTACATTACACAAGCAGCTTTGCCCATGCTCATACTCAATTCAGGCCCTATTTCTGAGGCCCCTGTGGTAAGGACATATCTCCTGTACAGGGCAGGTCATACGGCTCACCTAGGTAAATCCATATGGCAGGGGAAAGTAGGGGGTGAGCAGGCCAGTCCCAAGCGTTAAGACTGGGCCCAGCCTCATGCGCAGAGGAGGCAGTCAGCACAGCAGAATGAGGGCCCCTGCCCCTCTTAGTCCACTCTGGACGATAGGCGGGGGTAGCGCTGCTAACTTGAGGCCTCCTTGCTGCGCAGAATCCCTCCCAGGGCCTCCCGGGCTCACCTGGTTGTCCCGGTATGCATGTGGGCCTCGATGGGGCCGGGCGCCTCCTCCCCGGTCAGCCCGCTCCTAGTTGCTCATGGGGCTTCGACCGAAGGAGGCGGCGCGACCTCTGGGGACCTCAGTGCTCTTTAAGGGCTGCGGGCCTGTTCCAGGGGCTCCCACAGGCAGTGGAGCCCCCTGACGTCGTCCTGCTCCGGGCTCCGGGCCTCCGTCGGCCTCCGGACCCGGGGACCAATGATGTCGTGGCTTCCTGGGGGCACGGCCTCTGACGCGGCCGGTGCCCTCGTTGCCGAGCAACGCCTCCTGCCCTTCTTTAGGCCCAGCGCGGCCTTCGCTGTACCCGCGGCGGCCCTCCCTTTGCTACGGGGGTCGCGGCGATGATCTGGGCTACGCAGTCTTCCTCCTTCCCCTCGCGGGGGCGGTTCCTGCGACGGCGTCACTCCCAGCGGCGGAGGTAGGTTTGGGCACACCAGCGCTTCTTCTCCCTACAGCGCGGGGCCCGCGGGGGTGATCTTGGGCACAGGGCGCTTCTCCCTACAGCGCGGGGCCCGCGGGGGCGATCTTGGGACCAAACGGGGGCGCTTTTCTCCTCACAGCGCTCGGTAGGACAGGCTGTTTCTCCAGGCCAGCACCTCGTGGGCAGCAGGTTCTGGGCACACAGCGCTAGGGGGGCACCCAGCGCTTGTAACAGGGCGCAAAAGGGAGGGAGGTCCAGCGCTTCCTCACACGCAGCGCTCACAGCAGGGGCAGATAGTTGGCACTCAGCGCTTGGAAGGGGATAGCGCGTTACCTGGTGATCCCCCAGTAGTCTTCACAGGTTGCGATAGCGTTGTTACAGGTTCTTGGTTGTCACAGCAGTTTGCTTGTAGTTGCTTGGGTTGTGGTTACTTGAGGGGAAAGGGGGTTGAGTTGGTGGGCACAAGAGGCAGGTAGGTGCCCTTCAGGCACACTGGAGGTGGTTCCCTGGGTCCCCTCACGCTGGGCAAGGTCAGCAGGTGGAAGGTGTTCCTCATCTATCTCAGCACAGCAGTGCCTAAGCCCAGTCAGTACCAGTAGTGTAGGTCTCCCCCCTAGGCCCAACAGCCTATACTCCGGCAGAAAGCGATACCAAAGGGGATGATGGACGGAGCGTTAGAGCAAATCAAACACTCACCCCCAGTCAACTGATCTGGGTTTAATCCATCATCATTCTTTAGCTCACTCCACCACCAAAGTTCAGACATGGCCATATGCAAATCAGTCTGACCCTGTGCCTCATGGGAACAGTCCAGCCCGAACTGCCAAGCCATGTCTTCCCTGGACCGGAAACAAGCATCCTGGGACCGGTTTCGGGTTCAAAACCCTTATCAGCCAGGCTATCTTGAATCCAGTGGCAAAGTGAGCAAGGGACCCACGTCTGGGCATACCCTGCCAACTTAGGGCGAACAAAGCGATACCAAAGGGGATGATGGACGGAGCGTTCGAGCAAATCAAACACTCACCCCCAGTCAACTGATCTGGGTTTCATCATCATACTCCGGCAGAGGTTCCCCCAGGTCCAGTGGTGCCCCAACTGACTAACTAGGTTTCCCTCCAAACCTCTTATACCCCTAGGTCAGGTGACCCTCCTGAAAGGCGGCAAAACATAACTCCTCCCTGGGCTGGAAGGTTCTAGAAGCTCCCCTCATGTCTGTCTATGAGGCCCAGAGGCGGGACGGCATGGATACAGTAACATTATGTCCCAGCCTGATCCTGACTACTGGTGCGTGCATGTACAATGGCCACTCCGCAGTAGCAGGGGCCTGTGGCAGCCATCTTATTAGGAGAGAGCACCTGCACCTCAGCACTGTTTGGCAGTGGTAAGGCGCCCAGAGACCTAGGTCCAACAAAAAGATGGTGGCAAAAATGAGGCACAAAGAGAAAAAAAACGGGGGAAGACCATCCTAGGGCTGACGGGTCTAACACCCACAGATCCAAGTACATGGAGGTACATAGATGCCCAATGGAAGCAAGTACATGTAGACCAAAGTAGATTTTTTTTTTCTTTTCCTTTTGTTTTTGTTTTTATAACATAATTATTGTACATGTTTATACAAAGCAATACACGAAGATAGGCACATATCTATAGTGAAAATCAATGCTTCTGTACAGAGGGACAAATACATAGGGTGGGTATTAATGAATGGGAAAATGGGCAGCATTCCTGGCCCTGGTCCCGACCAGTTTCGAACAGGCTCAAACAGGCACTCCCCCTTGTCCTCTCCACCCTTAGCTGAGACGCCCGGGCTGAGACGCCCTAAGCCTTGGCCGTTTATAGCCCTAGTAGTCAGGTGACCCCTTCAGCCAATGGGAACCCTAGCCCTAACAATATCCAATCACAGCACTAGTCCTAAAATCTAGAACCAATAGGAGACCAGGACCTTAAAGCCAATCTTAACCCTAGTCCAAGCACCCAATCAGTTTCAAAAACCCTTGATCTCTACGTCCAATAGAGGCCCTAGCCCTACCAGTAGTCTCAACCCTAGTCCAAGCAACCAATGGCACAGGAAGCCCTAGTCCCTACTTCCAATAGAAAGCCTAACCCTACTCTTAGTCCCACACCTAGTCCAGCAACCAATAACACCAGAGGCCCTAATCGCTACTTCCAATTCAAGGCCTAGCCCTAGTCCCACCCTAGTCCCAGCAACCAATAACACAGGAAGCCCTAGTCCCTACTTCCAATAGAAAGCCTAACCCTACTTAGTCCCACACCTAGTCCAGCAACCAATAACACCAGAGGCCCTAATCGCTACTTCCAATTAAAGGCCTAACCCTAGCCCCACCCTAGTCCCAACAACCAATAACACAGGAAGCCCTAGTCCCTACTTCCAATTGAAAGCCTAACCCTACTCTTAGTCCCACACCTAGTCCAGCAACCAATAACACCAGAGGCCCTAATCGCTACTTCCAATTAAAGGCCTAACCCTAGCCCTAGTCCCACCCTAGTCCCAACAACCAATAACACAGGAAGCCCTAGTCCCTACTTCCAATAGAAAGCCTAACCCTACTCTTAGTCCCACACCTAGTCCAGCAACAAAGAACACCAGAGGCCCTAATCGCTACTTCCAATTAAAGGCCTAACCCTAGCCCCACCCTAGTCCCAACAACCAATAACACAGGAAGCCCTAGTCCCTACTTCCAATAGAAATACTAGCCCTAGTCCCAACTCTACATTGATTGAATCACAGACCCAGAAACCAATCAGAACCCTCAAATACCCAACCAATGAGGACACTAACCCTAATCCAATAGAAACATCAGATACAACCACCAATCAGTGTACACATGTACCAAACAATATCGGACTATATAAGGTCCCAGCTACCTCAGACAAGGTTTGCTGGCCAGGGAGTTGGAAGCTGCTTCTCTATTCAGAAATCTTCTAGGAGACAGACTGGCTCAATCCACACTTTGGACTTCTGCAGGTAAGACCCCAACAAACTTGTCCTCTAACACAATTTGTATAAAACTTTACTCCCTCTCCTGGCCAAAAAACGAAGTGCACAGTCCCTATTAAACACAGTTTAAACAGCTTACAGCACATTACTGCTGTCTCAGGAGGGAAGGGGGGGGGGCTGGTTTCACTGACTTAACACAAGATGGTCGCTGGGGGTGCACTGCTTAACATACAGATCTTAGCACAGAGCAAAGGAGACATTTGGAGGGAAAAACTGATAGTCACAGGGAATGAGAGGGAAAAACTACAGAGTTTGGACTGCAAATCCCACAATTCAACAGGTTAAATGGAAGCAGTCACAGGCAGGAAAAAACACAAGTTTAAACACAAAAACATGGGATAAATTATGCAATCACTGGCAGGTTAAAACTACAATTTTAAACTGTAACAACCACAGGCAAAGACAGTTAAAGAAATTTAAAAAGAAAAAATAAGATGATGCAATCTCAGGTAGGGAAAATCGTTTTTTAAACTAGTCTGCCTCCTTACCACTTCCTGGACTCTGCTCACTGCAATCTGGGGCACAGGTAGGCTGCAACTCACAAGATGGAGGAGAATGATTTGGGGTGCACCCAGCAAAGCCGTATGTAAATGCTTGTTTGTTCATGTGCCAGTAGTACCACATGTCGTAGAGGCCCATAGAAGTCATCCAGTCAGAGAACAGTGTTTCTGCATGGCCCTGGTGTGCCTGGTCCATTAACATCAAGTCTCTTGTCCATTGTGTGTGAAAATCACCACTTGTGATAGTGAGCAGCTTGGGGGTGTCAGCCAGGCGCCCATCTCCTTGAGGATTTCACCTCGGTGTGGGTGATGTATACACTGGCAGGTGTCCATGCGTAGCCTTCTAATGTAGCAGAGTTTGTAAACCTTGATAGTGGCCCCTGCCAGAGGAAGGATTTATGTAGCAATATGACCCGACCCTCTATTGAAGCCTATATGATAAACTGATATATCCACATAACTTGTGCCCTTGCCATGCACTGCTTATTACCTCACATATTCCATCACTCATGATATGTTCCATGACACACATATACACTAACTGAAAAATCAAAGGTTAAAGTGACATTCGAATTAGGTGAAAATGTCAGTTAAAAATGTTATATTTTAAACCAAAAAAATCACTGAAATTCGCCAGTTAAAGTTAACTAAAGTATATATAACTCGTACCCCCGCCAAGCACTGAGTTGCCAATCAATGATGCCAATTCAATGTTGCAGTATTGCTATCAATTATGTCATGGAACATATTGTGTGTATGTATGTGTGTGTGTGTGTATATATGTGTGTGTATGTATATGTGTGTATGTGTATATGTATGTGTATATATATATATATATATATATATAAAAAGACAATCCTGCTCCTGAGAAGAAGAGGCACGTACATCAGGTATGTAGGTATAAGGCTTATTTATTAAAGGTCTGGTCTCCCATGACCCCGCATTGAAAGAGACGCGTTTCGCCTGCACAGCAGGCTTTATCAATCTAATTGGCGCCATAGCGTTTCAGATTTATATAGCCCTCCTTCCTATAGGCATGTATAGACATAAAAGATAGACTGTGCAAAAGAAAATAACACTGGTAACACACGCTTAACATAACATGCATAAAGCGCAAAGAATATATATATGTATACTTTTTTATGATGATTAATAAATGTCATACTGCTAACTCAAAATTGTTGTTTTTATTGCCTTCAGGAGAACGGAGCTATTGTTAGTCACAATGCATTTCACTTGTGGGTCCATGCCGTCGGGGCCGGCGCTAGGCATGGGCAGTGTGGGCAGCTGCCTGTGGCCTCGCACTCAGCCCACCAGCGTGGGGCCCCGCACGCACCGGTGTGTCGTGTTGTTTCCCTAGCGATCCGTTTGAAAGAAAGGTGTCTCCTTGCAATTGGGGTCCATGGGAGGGGCCCCCTCCCCGGGCCTCTCAGAGATGGTGTCGGGAGACACTTCCTCTTGTCCCAATTGCAAGGAGACCATTCAGAGACACTGTGGGATGCCAATTTTCCAGCATTTTAGCGCCGCCATAGTTTTAACTTTCAGCCCACAAGCAATTCTCACACTTTCAGCCCAATAGGAGCTGTGAAAGAGGTGCTTGTAGGAGGCTGGGAGTAGGAGCTGCAGCACAGGAGGAGTCTGCACAAAGCGGCTTCCTGAGCCGTGTCACTTATGTAAATTAGAGGGGCCTCGCACATTCCCTTTTGGCCCGGGGCCCCGCAAATCCTAGAACCGGCCCTGCATGCCGTGTATGGGTAACCCAGCACGAGTGTCATTTGTAACTTGCAGGTTGCACCTAGATCTCTGCTACAATGCATGCACTTACTGAACAGTCTACTAGTGTTCACATCAGCGACCTGTTCATTATACACAGTCCACTGCAGAAAACACATTCATCTCCTGGGCTAGTTTTCAGCATTGAATGCTAAAAACGGCGAAATGCTTACAGATTTCAGCCGCTTGTGGCATAATCTTCTGATCTATTTTACTGGTTGATTCACTATATCGGCAGATATTATTGTTGAAGTTGACTTCAGATTTCATTAATATGAAGATGAACCTACTGAGCAAACTCGGTCAAATGTTCATGACTCACTGTGGTCACTGCTTTTTCGTCCTTTTAAGCTAGATGAAGTAAAGAATGCATACGTGCACATCTGGATGAGCTGCATTCGAGCCAATGAGTGCTTGAATGGAGCTGGTCACTTATTCACGTTGTGGGGCTTAAAGTCTGGGGTTTCCTTTACTTAAAGGTGGTATTATGTCGAATGTCCATCGCAGCCTCTAATTTAGCCCATGAGACAGGAAAGGAGTTGCCGACAAGAATGCACCGTTGTGAAAAGAGTTGGTGAGGGTACAGCAGCCATGAGTTGTATGGTTGCCCTCCTTCCCTCCGATGCTTCTCCTGGTCTCCCGATGCTCATCCTTCATTCTTCTCATGCGTCTACCGTCTGTTTCTAGAAGCCGAGGGAAATTATGACCAGCTCAAACTCTACTTTGAGCGCAGGTGTACCGCGCGCCCGTTTTCGGGTTGTCCTTCCTGGTATGAAACCTCCACGCAGAACTAGTTTAGCTCGTTTAAATTACGTGTTTTCACCGGTAATTGCAAGCTTGTAAACCTGGCAGTTCTAATGAACTCTGTACACAACCAACAGCAACTAATTTAAAGAACGCGGAAAGGGAACGGATTTCACTCCCCTTCGTCTTGGTTCCTTGGGGTCTAATAAACGTAATAATTAAGTATTCCCATTGCTGTGCCACCTAGGCCTGCTACTGTTGAAGGGCATGCGCTCCTTGTAGGGTCGGTAGGCTGCCTGGCACGGCGGCGTTATGGCCGCGTGCAGGGTGGGCCCTGAGGAAGCTGGTAGCCTCTTACGTCATCTGTACTAACGTTCTCGGTCCTCGCTCAGAAAGGCTTTGCCGGTTGGTGTTGGACCGCACTGTCACGTGTCACACTCCTTCCCTGCCAGCTTGAGGGAAAACCTGGAGCGCAGACACCACCAAAAGAGCTGCTCCGACGGATACTTCTTTTAAATGCTGCTAGGACAACCGGCATACGTCTTGCTCCTCATGCTTAGACCTTGCAGCCCGCCCGTGCTTCACTGCTCATCCCATTGCGGTCCCTATTTGTACTTCCGCCTTTCGGCACGCAGGAACTAACTTGTCCTGACACATGACCTCCTTCGGGTGTTCAGTCTCATTAGCGGAAGGGACGTTTTGTTCTGCTCGTTTTTGTTGTCGACAAAAAACCCTCTTGTGCGCTCCTACCATAAATCGGCGTCACTTGACGAGGAATCGGTAAAACATTTTTTTTTTTTTACTATTGATCCTCACAAAGCCTGCATGTCCTGCTTGAGGAGAATTCATCAGGTGAGTTACTATCTTCCCTGCACAGGTTTTAACTCGCGTCTGCTGAGGTTAGAATTCTGTTGATGTCTAAGGATGGACTGATGACACGTAACAGGTGACTTTGTGGCAAGATTCTGCCCAGCACACCTGGGTGAAGTAATTCGGGACCAGGAGTTGTACATGCTTTTGCATTGTAGTTGTACTTGTATAGCGTTTATACCCCTGACGAGGCATGGAATTGCTTTTCGGCGAGTAGCATGCTACTCCGCAATCCAAAAGGATTAGTGAGTGGTGGATTACTGTAGGGAAATAAGAGTATAGTATAGGGAGATGCGAGTTAATTTGAGCGGGAGACATGTGAGTCTGTTAGTTGGATTGAATAGAGTAATGGAGGGATGGAAGAGGGTTAGAAAACCAGAAGTGTTAATTGGGCAAGTAGTAAATTGAGGTCTGGGATGAGTAAAGGAGAGATGGAGGAGGGAAGTGCCTGAAGAAGGGGATTAAGGAGGAAGAATCAGAGTAGAAATATGAGGTTTGGGAGGAGTCAAAGGAGAGATCACATGAGGAAGAATTTAGTAGGGTTGTTTGGAAGATCATAGTAGTAGAAAGGGTTTGGGATGAGAGAGAGTGAAGATGGAGGATACATTGATAGAAGTGATGGTAGGACAGAGTAAAGCTTTTGAGAGTTTTTTTCTTGTACAATATACTTACAATAATATATATATATATATATATACACAGATACATGATTACATAGTAATGGAATGTATGTCTAAAGAATATAATATATTGAGATTTGTGTGTTTTTGTGGAGTAGTGAGAGGAGGTATAGATGTAGTGGTTTTCTGTGAAAGATTTGTATATGCAATACTGCTGGTTAGTGGTATTTGAATAATATAGGGGTGGTGGTGTGTTTTGGCGATGAGTGTGGTGTGCAAGAGTGGATGGACAAGAGTTATGAGTGTTTGTGTTAGATTTGATCACTGGAACAGGTAATGTGTGAGGTGGAGTGGCGTGTAAGGATTGTATGGTTGTGTGTAATTGGTAAACTGAGGCGGGTGTTGGTGGATGGTGTGATGGGAGGCTTAGTATAGGTTTTGTCATGATAAAAGGGGATCTGTTGGGAGCAAGTAGAGGACACAGCTGCTGTTTTGTTTGAACACTGAGTGTGTGTCTCGATACATTAAAGTTATGTATAATGTGGCGTTGTGTGGATGTATTAATGGTGTAGGACAGTTGTGTTTTGTGTGAGAATGCAGATGCCATAGTGTTGTAGTTGGGGTAGAATTGCATGTAGGTGTGACTTGTGGGGTTTTGTAGTGGTTCAATACATATTGAAATCTGTATGAGATTTGTTTGTGGTGCATGAGTAGAATACCTTTGCTGATATTGTGTTTGGATTGTTGGCAGATGTGGAGCGCTTCAGGTGGTAGCTCGAGAGTGAAAATTAGGCAGCATCTCTGGCCCTGGGCCTGACCCGAACAGGTAGCTGCCCTTGACCTCTCTGCCCTTGACCTCTCTGCCCTTGACCTCTCTGCCCTTGACCTCTCTGCCCTTGACCTCCGTCTCCCTGAGCCCTATGCTTCAAATTGCCCGATTTGCCAATGGAGCCCTAACCAATCCAAATCCTAACCCAAGAGATTAGGCCTTTTAAGCAGTCACAGCCCTAGCCTAACAGCCAATCGAAGCCCTAATCCTGAAGTCCAATAGAAAACCCTAGCCCAAACAGCCTATGCAGCAACCCCTCTGACAACAAGAACCGCATACAACAGCACTCAGCACTTGTAGACCACACAGCACCAAGCTTTTAGTTGATGTCTACAAAATTGCACCACATCCATGCCATCTGAGCACACTCCTAAGCCCGAAATACATCAGACCGGAAGTTGAATAGTAGTAAAGTAAATACACTACTAATGCCTTGGAACCTGCCCTGCTACTTACCCAAATGCGTGAAAGATTGCTACCTGTGAGGATAACTTCCCCCTTTTCTCTGGCCTACACCTGCCTGCCCTGGTGCTGAAGAGGTTAAGCCTCTGGACACATGCTCTGCAAACAGTGGTCGAAATGCATTAAAGTATGGGAACTGTGGTGCTGCGTGCAGTGGGGCAGCGTGAGTGAGCATGGGGGCTGGGTCAAAGGGGTGACCTGCATCATCGTTCATTATATAACCTCTTCGTAAATGCACTGCAGAGGTCTGTGTCTATAACCAGAGAGCCACATAATTGAATCCTGGTTGGTGCAGTGGAGAATAGAGACATATATTCAGTGTTAAACACCGCCTTAATGCACACGCTACAAAAAAATAAGAAGTCCAGTCTTCGTGTAGTACGCGTTCAACAATTGCGAGTTGCTTTATTCAGGGATCTGTTGATCCAACTTTAGCTTCCAGCTTTAGCCAACGCGTGTTTCGTCGCATTCACGACTTCATTAGGGCTGGGTATCTGTATGTACAACTTAATTTAAGCACTCTTTGGGATAATGTTGCCTTGGCCATTCCAGATTCAGCTGTTGTCTCCAAATTATTCCCAAGTTACGATCTCATTTAATGCAAGCACAAGCTTTCAACATGACACCTAGACTGAAAGCCTTGGAACGTCGCATACTCGCAACGATCTAAATCGTAGAGCAATTTGAATACGGTATCCCACCGTGACGTGACAGCGTCCGGAAGGGGAACTACGGTCTAGCCCTACTCGGGAGTCTAAGCTGGGAGCACCTATTAAGTGAACACTTGAAGACTGGACTTCTTATTTTTTGTAGCGTGTGCATTAAGGCTATGTTTAAGTTTGTTTGGAACCTAGGTTCCGCTAGTGGATGTTAAGTGCGCATCCCTCCTTACGATTGCACCGCTTTATTTGTATCCAGTGAATTTAGTGTGTATTTCTATGAGAGTGCCATGGAGCCTTAAATCACCCCTTGCTGTCTATATTTAGTGTTTTCTGTGACTGTCACAGACTGGGACCTCATAGCACAATACACAAGTCATTAATTTAAACTTGCATTACACACAGTATAAGATATGTTGCTACAAAATGCACTTTTTTTTAAAGCTGGAAACAGCTTCCAAAATGTAGACTCTGGTAATGCCCAGACTGTATGTAGTGCAATTATTATTAAAAAAAAACAAAAAAAAAAAAAAAACTGTCCTTTCAAAGCACACGTTTTATAGCTCAGCTGGCAACTCCCTTGCAATACCTCTTGGAAAGAATAAATCTGTCATCGGGCAGCTTCAAGTGGCTCCATCAACTAAAGCCAATTCCAGCTTCCAAGCACCCTTGACATTTGCAGATTGACCAGAGTCGCTCCACTGTTCCAAAGGAAAAATACAATAATAACGTATTGTTGTTATAATTGTATTTTTCCTATGGAAATCAGTGGCTCGTGGGCCTGGGCAGCGCAGGGGGAGGAGTGGTTTGCACTCCCTAAGTGCGCATGACTGTTTGGCCGGCCCTACTGCACCCTTTGCATCTCTACCAGGCTGCATTACACAGCCTGGTGAGGAACATGCAAAGCCACCCTGTACCCGTGTGAGCGCTGAACCACAGTGCTCAGATCAATCTCAACACTGCATAGCAGCGTTGTGACTGGCTCAGGAGAGCCTGCTGCCCGTGTGCTTCTACTGCTGCTGCCGGCCGGCGACCAGAAGAGGACAGAGGAGAGGCAGCTGTCCGTCCGTTTTAGGCAAGTCCTTTTTATTTTTTTTCCCCTCATATCCCCCACCTCACCACCCCCGTCCGGTAGCAGCCGCTACTGTTAGTACTCGCAAACATTTTCCCAGGGGCCAAAAAGTTTTGTCTGTGATGTGGCCGAGGGCCGCACTGATGCCAGCAGTGTGGCGGTCGGGGTGAGAGTGTAACATGGTTGTTTGGGAAGCAAAACATGTAAATCTAGTGGCTGAATTGCACAATGTGAAACCCGAAAACCTGGGATCAATCCCGGCTTCGCTACTTGGTCAATTTGTGTGATCCTAGCCAATTCATTTAGTTCACTTTCCCTCCTTTTTCTTCATCATCACATATAAGAGGACTTAAAAATACATGAATTCAGGCTGGGCGCTGTACAAAACCTTCTCCTGTGTTTCATTAAATAAACTATATTCATGTATAATAAACAGCAAGCCAGCCCACCCACACGGGTGCATATACAACTGACTTGCCTCTTAGTTCACTATTGGCATTGTTGTCAGGGTGGGAAGAAGCATGAATATTTCTAAATTCATGTTTGAAAACTATCACTTAAAAAAAAAAAAAAAGTCCCCAATGCACTTTAATTAAAAATACTCCTAAATGCACTGACACAACATACTAAGGTGAAACGATCCTTTATGTTAATGAAATACACTTTTTGAACTTTTTTAAAGAGACTATCTTTTTACACGTTTGCTGCAAGATGTCTTTAAAAAGGAAGGTTTTCCTAAAGTTAAGCGGTGCAGGACACCCTAGTTACTTCCTTTCTTTACCTTCAATTACCCATGAAATAGATGTTGCCCGTTTATATAACATATTTTTCATGTTGGTGCCGAGTCGAGTAAACGGCAGCCCAGAGCAACTGTTTTCCTGCGGGCCCTGGGCCATATTTTCAGTATCACTGGTCTAACTCAACATAACCAAATGTGTGACTTTATAAATGAAAAAATGTAACTAATTTGTTAAAACGCAATAAAATCATTTACAAAAAAATCCTCCTGGTGCTGTTGTCCTTTTTCTGGTTATGAAAATCAGAGGAGCAGTCGCAAATCCAAAAAGGCACAAAATCCAACATGATTATTCCACACGTGGCAACTGGTGTGTAACCTGAGTCAGTAGCGCACAGATGTTAAATGCGCTTTGTGAGTTTAATAATCGTGTGGTTGGTTTATGGAACTGAGCTCTTTCTAGGGCAGTTAATCCGTGTCCCTAGATGATTCAGGCTTGGTTTGCTTCAGTGACCTGAGAATGTCAGTAGGATGTGGTCCCATCTGCAGACATTGCCTTTATTTAGGACAACTCTACTTATCCTGCTTAGCTTTAAACTGCATGTTCACCGTTAATGCATTTTGTCCCTCTTTACTTCACTGCTCCAAAGTTATAATGAGAGGAACTGCTTGCCACTACAGAGCACCCAAATAAAGATGCTGAAGTAAATTTGCCCTTTCTTTAATAAGAGGTAATCCACTGTTTGTCCAGATAGCGGAATTTACACTTTGTCCCTCCTCAAGAAAATCGTTCTGGAGTACTTGTATCTCCATTCATAAACCATCAACGGCCCTGCTCGTTAAATGCTGCAGAACGTTTAGTTAAAAAAAAAAAAAAAAAAAAAAACGGATGGAGCAAGGTGAGTGCAAAATAAGAGGTTGATGTGGGACCTTGGATAGTCTTTCCTGCTAAATCTACATTTCTTACCTCTCAAAGTCATTGGGGGAGTTCAAAGGGGGCGTGACCTGCAGTCGGATGAAAGAGCTCAATGAAGCTAAGCTCTCACATTGCACAATTATAAGCAGTATTGCTGTGTTGGGTCACACTTAAACTAGATCCCAACATGCCCTGCTAAAACCGAATCCCAGCTAGCCTTCTAAAGTGCCTCACTACCTCTGGATCCGAGGCAGCACTACACCGCCTTACTGCAGCTAAAGTCCAGCCAGTGCTGAACTGGCCAGAATCCAGCTGTAGCAGGGCATTTTAGAGAACTCCCTGGAATCCTCTTGCAGGGAGGTATTGTGGAGTGCTGGCTGGGTTCCAGTTGAAGCAGGCACTTGTACTCAAAAAGACACTGCTATGGTTGTATCCCAGTCAGTACCACAAGATTTCCTGCTGCAGCTGGATCTCTGACAGGACTATCAAATGCCTTGAAACTGCCCGCTGCTACTTTAATGCATTTGTTTTGGGACTACTTCGAGGTGTTCATGGTGGCGTAAACTGGTCACCCAGATAATTACTGTTCAGAGTAGCACAATTCTGTTCCCTTGTATGAATTTTACAGTCCTAGGCCTGATTTACTGAGCTAACTCTAGTGCTTGCTAAACGCTGGATTGGACTAAAGTGGATGTGCTGTGCTTACCCAGTATGCAGGCAGCCTTGCTCGCTCCCTGCAGTGACACGGAGGAAGACCATGGCGAACTAGCCTACCAAAACACAAGGCTAGAAGACCTATTGAGTTTAGTGGGCAGTTGGCTGCTCAAGGTGAAGATGTAGTCTAGGCTATCCCAGACTAAAGAACTTTTGTGCCTATGGCATTGAGCTTCCAATGCACTGAAGCAGTCCCATTGTCCTAGGACACTGTTATCACTGGTGCTCTTAAGTGACTTAAACATATTTCCCTAATGTATACAAGTGTGGGCATTAGATGCATCAAAATTGTTATTGTGACTTTGTAATAGGCTGCTGTACAATGACGTAGATTTGCCCTTTTAAATAACTAGTTTATCATCTTAGTCCTTAATGCTAGGAGAGTATTAGCAGAAGCCATTCTACCCTGGCGTAAACTTTGATTTACCAGCAGTAAGCGCACACACTCCAGCGTCAAATAGAGCAGAAAGAGATATACTGTCCTCCGTTGATCCCCGGCTGTGGAATGGTCTTGGAAAAACAATTTAAGACTTGGGAGTGAATTGGCACTTCAGGAAGAAATTTAAAATGCCCCTCTTCAACGAAGCTGTCGTTTGTTGTGTTTTATCTTTTAGTGTGCAGTGCTATACAATACAAACCTCCTTAACTGTGTTTAATAATTTGTACCTTTCACTCCGTAGACCACTATTCTTCTTGTCCTGCAAACATGCTTCTGATCTTCGTTATTGGTAAGCTAACACTGTATTTTCTGTCCTAGGTGACTTTGGAAAAGGTTCTGGGCATTACTGTTTCTGGAGGAAGAGGACTAGCCTGCGACCCAAAGAGTGGCCTTGTTGCATATCCCGCAGGGTGAGTTACCGTCCAGTACATGCTACTGTACTACATACTGAAGCAGATCGTTTCGGAACGCCTGCTTTATTCACCGCTATGTATTGGGGATAATGATCTGACGGCAGGTGTACGCTTTTCAGTTCCACAATTTTGCCATACTGTACTCAGCGCAAACGTTTTCCGGCAGTGTAGCCAAATCAGATGTATGATGGTAATGGCTTGAACTCCTCTGAGGGACATGTTTATTTAGTACAAACGGAACTTATTTGCCAGATGACTTAGAAGTGCATGATGTCCATTGAGCTTAAGTGTTCTTTCGCACCTTCAAAATCCATGGTGTAGATCACACACGTGGAGTACTGTGATTCTCGCATTCTGTTTACTCAGAACAGTGGTTCTACTATGTAGGCACACAGAAGAGGTTACTTGAGCACTTGTCATCGTGTACATCATGCTTGCCAAACAACTAACAAATATGGAAGGAGTAATTGACAAACGTAACCGCAATATCTTAAACATTTTCTGACCAACTATTATCCCTAGCTTTTTTATGTATTAATTGCTCATTTAGGCTCTAGCTGTCAAGTAGCATTGAAGCAATGTTGGCATTTGTGTCTTTATTCCTTTACCTGAAAGGAGTGTTGCAGCTAAGGAGGAGTTTGGTACTTTTCGTGGAATGATGGTTGTTGCAGAATCATTAAGGGATTTGCTTTTTAGCATGGAAACAATTGTTGAATACATGTAGTCGTAACTTAAAATACTTATTGATTGTTTGTTAAATTTATTGTCAAATTGTAATGCTCACTAGTCTTGCACTTAATGTAACTGGTTTTCTGACCTGGCATTTCCTGATCTGAGTGGAGGTGGTTGCTTTTCCTGACCTAAGCTTACAGGCATTGTTGCTAAACTTTAACTGTCCCTTAAGATATGCCAGCTGCGCCTCCACCAATAAGGCAAAGGAGCGTCTCCCTACTGCTTACTGAGTAGTGTAAAAGGAAAAATAAAATGATAATAAAACATTACAATGTAATTTTTAGTACAGAGCCAGGTTAGGGCGGGGTGGAGGCTTGGCTGTCAGAGGGAGGAGTGGTTGGTGCACCATAAGGGCGCATGACTGTTTGGCCAGCCGTCTTGGGCTGGCCAAACAGACGCGCACTTAGCATTTCTCCACCTGGCTGTGTTGCACAGCTGGGTGGAGAACCGAGCAAACGCTAGGAGATGATGGACGGAGAGCTGACACTTTTCAGACACTGACTCCCCCCTCCCCCCCACCCTCCTCCCCCAATGACAGATCTGGGTTGAATCAATCATAGTTCTTTAGCTCACTTCACCACCCCAGTTCAGACCCAGCAATATGCAAATCAGTCTTGACCCTGTTCCTCATGGTAACAGTCCAGCCCGAACTGCCAAGCCAGGTCTTACCTGGACTGGAAATAAGCATCCTGGGACCGGTTTTGGGGTAGCACCACTCATCTGCCAGGCTAGCTTGAATCCAGTGGCAAAGTGAGCAAGGGACCGTCCCAGGCAGATCTAAGCAGCAAACTAGGCCGCTCAGACCAATCACGATGCTGCTGTCATGCTTGTGACAGCAGTGTTGTGATTGGCTTAGGGGAGTCTGGGTGCCTGCTAGCTGCCGGGAGCCAGGAACAGAAGGAGGACTGAGTTGAGGTGGCGGCCAGCAGGTAAGTAGTCCCTGTTGTTTTTCCCTCCCCTAACCCTTGCCCAACCCCGCACCATCACCACTGTTCACTTGCAGCTGCCTCTGGGATATGCGAGGGACTCAACTGGAATTTAGCGAGTTACTTTTTGGCTCCAGATCTGGAACTCTTTAATAAAGATTGTAGAGGCTTGAGGTATCTGCGTTTTATTTCCATTTAATTAAAGGTAACATTTGAAGCTTTTTTTAATTGTTAATGGTAAATATATCTTTATTTGGGCACAGAAAAAAATAACGGCTTTAGTGGATGGTCATTTTTGGTTGAGCCCCCAGATCAAAAACTTTCAGTTTCTTCTTTGAACATCTGAAGAAAGTAGATTTAAATGCCATCTAACAGATTGGCCTCCAAAAATAACCTTGCTGCAGTGTGGTTTTATTATAGATGGTAGTTTCTCTTAGGAAGAATTGTTTGTTTAAATCTCTGGTTAACTATCAGAAGAGAGCAACTGTAAACCATTAAAGAGCCTTAATAATTAGTTTTATATTAGTTTGTATCAGTATTTGGTAGTGGTGACAGGTTAGATACTATATATAAACAAACCAAGATGAACGATACTAGTGATTATTTTAGATAAAGTACTTGATGTTGGTCGGAGCCTTTAGGCATGATTTTTCTGCCTTATAGGCAGATCCCACTTAAACCTCAGCCTCCCTACCTAATTACTCATAACTATGCTCCCCATCCCCAACTACACGATCTCTCTATGGTGCATTATTCGTTGTTGCTTTCTCAGGGTGTAGGACAATGCGCCTCTGGTGGTGTTTAGGAGGTTCCTTAAGAGCAAATGATGAGTTGTCCTCCGGGAGTTTCCATATGACCCTAAAAGACTTTGCCGATGTCCGATATCCTCGACCCTTGTACCAGTACACCTTATACAAGATGAATATTATTGTAAATGTTCTGATATAACTGGAAGCATCTTAACAGAAAGAGGCTTCCAGAAACCCTCTAGTATCGGCACAAGAGTAAACCTCGAACCAAATTCTACTTTTATTTTAAAACTGGTTCCAGAGAATTATATGCGCATCTTGCGCTTCATAATTTTTTTCACCAACTTATCCTTACTCTGGGAGGTAGAGAAGACCGAGTTAGTGAAATGGTGTTTCTGTGCTTCCCTCTAGATCCGCTCATCAGGAACTGCAGAATTAGTTAGTTTTCTTTACCCGGGAGACAAAGGAATGATTTTTAAGGCAGGTTTTGTGTTGAGGCATATTCTGGCTTCGTAGTTTTTATCCATAGTAAAGTATCCATGTCTTTTAAGAGCTCCGGACAGTCCCATATTACAACAGAGAACCTGTTTGCAGACCAGCACTTATTTCAAGAGGACATTCAGAATACAGAAACTCCAAGCCTCCTGCTTCTCTTTTTAAGGTTTGGTGTATTGAATCTTGCACTTAATGTGTAATGTGTACAGTTCTGCATCTATCTTTCTAAATGGAAAGAGGTGCTTTTAAAGGCCCATGTGTGAAGACATAGTAGGCCCATAACCGAACACCAGTTTTAAAACGCAACTGGGATACACAGACTAAGACCTTTCTTATTACCAGAATTCTGCAGATGTACGCTTTCTTCTGTTGAGTGCAGCCTACATATGCAATTTTCATACAATACACACTATCTAACTCTTTGAGTTAGAGGGGACTGTGGCAATGAAAACTCATTCTTTTTTGTTGAATAACATTTTTCACTAGGATCTGGTGAATATATGCATATACTTTTCTGCTTGATATAAATGACAAAATAGAGAGATTCTGCATCCACGGAATGTGCTGTATAATTTTCCTTTCTTTTGCCTACAAGCCAACCTTATCGCAGGACCCAATGGCCTTTGTCATAGATTACTTAAACCTTCTCCTTATGAGACGTGCAAAATATGTAATGTACAGTACTAGTTTGTGGCAGTGTGTTTTATCCGAATGACCCTTCCAGAAATCCTCTTGTATCAACACAAGAGTAAACCTCAAACCGAATTCTAGTTTTATTTTAAAATTAGTTCCAGAGCTATATGTGCATCTTATTTTTCATAATTTTTTTCACCACCCTATCTTATTCTAGTAGGTAGAAAAGACTGAGTTGATGCAAGTGTTCCTGTGCTTCCCTGCAAGATCAACTTATTTGAAACTAGTGAATTAGTTAGTTTTCTTTATTAAGAAATCTGTCTTTCAGTAGTCATTGGTTACCGTATGTCAATATGATGCAATGTCTGAAGAACTAAACAACATCGCTGAGTGTGCTGTATAATTTTATGTTCATCACATATGCCATATAATTTACATTTCGTTGCCACATAAAATGGTCAAACCTGTTGCATAATTTAGTTCATTACAGTATAATTCCAGTGATTGTTCTAATAGCACATGACAGAGCTGGCTCAATACTCAAGTACATAGTCTGGGAACCATAATTAGACGTACAGTAATTTAATGTTTGGGATTATTAGCCCTGTGTGTGTGTGTAACACTGGACTAGAACAGAACGCTTTGCAAAATTGAACTGCGAACTGGCATTTTCCATCATTCTGCTTGTTCTAGCCGGTTGGAAAAGCTTGGAATTCCCTGCATTGCTCCAAACAGTGCAGGGTGAATTATTATTGGAGAATACCCCCCTCTAAGGGAATACTGGAAGAACCCTATCTTTTCCTGACCTGCCCCAGTCCATCTTGCCCGTGGGAAAGGCTCCTCTGCATCTCCATTTCACGCTGTGATACTCCCCCGGGAAGACTGATTGAATCTGTTTTTTGCGGCAAGAGATTATTTCATGTTCAAACAAAAATGTCAGGGCAAGATTCGTTTCCTATATTTTTTATGGAAAAATTCCAATCACACTTTGGTTCGTTTTGTAGAATATTTATAATTGTGTTCTATCCGTGATGGTGAATGAGAAAGGAAAGAAACAGCCAACACGTGTTTCACCCCTTTACACGGCCATCCGGCCTGGGGCTTCTTCAGGGCGGTTTATAGGAGTACAAATAAAATCGGGTCGTCTAGTTCAGGTGGATCTCTAAATTTCGGGCATAATGCCGCTTCTGATAGATGCAGTCAATCATCGATTGACTGCATCTATCAGAAGCGGCATTATGCCCGAAATTTAGAGATCCACCTGAACTAGACGACCTGATTTTATTTGTACTCCTATAAACCGCCCTGAAGAAGCCCCAGGCCGGATGGCCGTGTAAAGGGGTGAAACACGTGTTGGCTGTTTCTTTCCTTTCTCATTCACCATCACGGATAGAACACAATTATAAATATTCTACAAAACGAACCAAAGTGTGATTGGAATTTTTCCATAAAAAATATAGGAAACGAATCTTGCCCTGACATTTTTGTTTGAACCTTACCTACATTAGGGGGTATGGGGTTTCCCCCTGTCAAGGGCAAGCACCGCAGAGGAGAATCTTTGCTCAATACCGGCCAGTAAGGGATCGGGACCTTTCACCCCTTCTTCCGATAAAAGAGATTATTTCATGCCCTGTGTCCACATCATGGTGTCACTGACAGCTACTCCTTCAAGTGCAGGTTGGAGGTTCAAAGGGTACAGCGCGAGAGTCGTGCCACCTTCAAAATTACAAGAAGCCGCAAGCTAATACCATTTTTGTGCTGAGCACTCTTTACTTTTCGTAATGCTGATTGCCTGACCAGTCGCCTAATCCCCATGTTAGTTATTGATCGGAATTATTATAGTTAGCACTTCTATTTAAAGACTATATATTTGTATTGTAGGTAATGATTTATATCATTGGAACAATACAACAGACGAAGCGTACTGTTTTTCCAAAACTATGGAGGTGGTTTACAGATGTTCGCCAGATGCACATAATGAAGTCGAGAACCAGATCTGAATAAAAGGGTGCCATCCCCAGCTGTGATCAGAATTGGTGTGAAGTGCTTCCATGTGCCAAACCTTTAAAATAATTGATAGTCTCCCTTCTATCACATTAATTCTTTGTTCACCAGACGGTGATGAAGCACTGGAAGCTTACCCAGGCAGAAGAGGAATAAAAAGCAGTGATAAAGCCAATAATGGTGGTTTTAGCTATTGTAGAATGTCTTCTGTCTGGCATATAGAAACACATATGAAACGGTGTGAATTTCCCTTGCACTGCTGTCATCTATGCTGTGTGCAGGTGTCCAACGCACGGATGCTACGAGCACAGTACAACACAGCATGGTTTGCAGTAGAGCAACCTTCGTTCTCACAAAAGGATTACTTTGGCAATCAATTCAGCTTGTGTTGCGGGCAGCAGTAACTTTTCTTCAGATGTGGAATAAGGTTATATTTTGGTGGCAGGTACACTAACCAGAAGGTGCAGGTTGCAACACAGCAAGGAGAGGCAGGGTTACGGGGAGGAAAGCGTAGGAATGGAAACGAGGCAAAATAGCTATTGGGTTTGGGCCCACAGTGACAGAAAACCTAGGTGGTAATGAAAAAAGGAGGTGAGGGAAGCGTGGAGAAAAGAGTTGACAGGAAGGAAATGCACGAGTTCTGCACCAGGTGACTGGTGTAAGGCAGTACAGCAGAGGGTATGGGCAAAAGGGGCGCAATCTAGAAACCGCAGGAGAGGGCGTGTGCCTGGAGGCATGTGGAAGCTTATTGATGGGAGCACAAATTGAGAATATTCTTGATAGTATTGTGAATCTAAGAATACATCCAGCTTTGCCTCTTGAAAACCAACACTCGCAAGACCTATTACCTATCCGAAAACAGCAAGTGAATGATCAAGGTGCAATTCACTCTTGTGCGCCCTCCCTCTGTGTTTCTGTGCCTATCACTTGCTAACTCACTGTTTTTGAGTCTACCTTTCATTTACTCTCCCGCTGCCTTTCTCTTGCTTTCTGTTTCTATCACCATCTTGCTCTGAAAGAGCCTGGAATACTAGTACAGCAGTCAGGTTAGTGAAATTTTTTCAGTGTAAAAAAGTAAATGAAAAAATTGAAAGCGAAAACTGCAAATTCGCTTTTTGCAAAGCGAAACAATTGAGCTGATTTGATACGTGTATCAGTTGGGGAATTCAATTCTCTGTTAATTAAAGCTAGTTATGCGCTAGATTAGGTGTATTCCTGCTAAGTAAAATAATGGGTTGAGATCCTTTTTTACTTTCAAGTGAAACTTCAGAAGAACCCTACTCTTCACACGATTGTCGACTCGGAATATCACATCTACTGTGGGAAACTATTCCCAACGAAGTAAACGTAGGACCCTTTAATCCGAAGGACACTTGAGCATAACTAGGGTATCTTTCTTAAAAGGAAAAACAAGAGCATAACAAAAGATGGTGAGAACAAAATGAGCAGCCACAAACATCGTTCTTCTCACAAGCCTACTTGTGCCCTGAGAGCTGCTAACTAGGTAGTTGCTGCCGGTTTTTCTATCCTGAACTGTTCGAAGTTGGGTGGTGCAGTGGGCTGACCCCATGCAAGTTGTAGTCCTTCTTGATGACTTGTAGTCCCTGTAATTACAGAACTGACATCCGGGAAGAACAGGAGTCTTATTCACAGCACCTACCTTGCCCATTTTTGAAGCCAACCTTAAAATCCAGTGACACTGGGACTCCTTTTGCAATGTTACTTGTACAGTAATTTACCTGGACCCCCTAACGTTGTAGGAAAGTGCCCCTTTTTGCATGGTTACTCCCCACATTTTGCCTAATGTTGATGTACTTTGACTGAGTGTGCCCTGGGTTCCTGCCAACCAGGTACCCAGGGCCTATGTTCTTTCCCTAAACTGCACTTTTGCAAAACCCAATTGGCAACTCTCTGGCCACATGTCAGTCCCTTGTAAAGGGTACCGTAGGTACCATGGGCACTGTGACCATCGAAGGCCTCTAAGGGCTGCAGCACTTATTGTGCCACCCCTAGAGGCCCTGTGTGTGTGTGTGTGTGTGTGTGTGTGTGTGTGTGTGTGTGTATATATATATGTGTATATATATATATGTATGTATATATGTATGTATATATGTATATATGTGTATATATATATATGTGTGTGTGTGTGTGTATATATATATCTATCGATCTATATATATATCACACACACATTGCAGGCTGCGTGTTTTGGTGCAGAACAAAGTGAAGAGTCAACATGGCACACATCCCTGTGTGCCATGCCTACAACCCACGGCCCTGGCATAGGTAAGCCACCCCTCTAGCTGGGTGCACTATACCAGTGGTGAGGGTACAGGTACATGAGCCCTGTACCCTACAGTGTCTAAGTCAATTCTAAGACATTGTAAGAGCAGTAATGCCATGAAGAGTATATGGTATGGGAGTTTGTCATTACGAACTCCACAGCACCATAATGGCTTTACTGAAAACTGGGAAGTTTGGTATCAAACATCTCAGCACATTAAACCCACACTGATGCCAGTCTGGGATTTAATGAAAAATGCACTCCGAGGGCATCTTAGAGATGCCTCTTGAAAAACAACCTAACTCTAGTGTCCTGGCTGAGTGGCTGCTCTCCAGCTGCCACCACCAGACATATTTCTGGACCCCTGGGTTGAGAGCCTGCCGCTCTCTGGGTCCTGAAACAAAGCACATCTGGGTTCAGGTGCCAAGCCTCCTCCAGGGTCAACGAGGGGGAAGCTTCAAAGGCTTAGGACCTACCCTAGACATTTACTGCTCCCAAATACTGGCCCCCACCGGTTGTGACCCCCCACTTTGGGCGGGAGAATCAGTGGGAGAACCAAGTTAGGAGGAGAGGTGTTCCCACCTTTGCCAACCCCTACCCCTCAGGTGGGGGAGGCGAGGTGAAGCACCACTCTCAGTCCCCGCCATCTTGAAGATGGGGGTACCCAGCCAACCAGAGCAAGGCTTATGCCCCTCTCCCACTGGAGGGTGGCATAATAGGGGGTGTACCCACCCCAAGGTCGGGACCCACTGGTCCCGACCTGTACCTACCTGCAGTGCCCCGAAATTTTTAGTATTTAGGGGCAACTCTGAACCTTGCCTCCTCAGTTAGGAAGAGAGAGAAGGACCGAAGAAGATGTGCTGAAAGAAGAGGAGGACACCAACTGACTTGACCCCAACCCTTCCGGCCTGTCCCCACCTCACCTGCTCCAGCAAAATCCCGGTGTGTCCTGCAGCCAGCAGCCCCCAAGAAGCCGGAGGACCTGCCCTGCCTTCCCAAACCAGACTGTCTCCCATGAGCACCGGATTTGCTCACCCACAGACCCTGGGTCTGGCCAAATCCACGAGTCTGCACCACTCTGCACCCTAGGCCCATGGCCCGAGTTAGAGTGGCCCAACACCACGAAGAGGTCTCTCCGGCGATCCTGACTTGGGATCTGGTGATCCCTGACCTACCTCAAGTCTCCAACTGACGCCTGCAGCCCCTTTCTGGAGGATTACCGCGACCGGAGCTGGTAAGAAAAACCCGACTCCAAAAGACACCCCTGCACCAGACGTCCCACGGCCTTGGGTGGCCCAACCGACTGTGTCCCAGTATTCCAAGACATCCCAACTTACCTCTCCAACCGGTGGTCACCTCCAGAAGATCTTCGTCCCCAAGCCTGTAGTGTTTGTTGCAACCGGAGAATCCCCATTGAAAACACAGGGCACCCGAAACAAAAACGGCACCCTGCACCCGGCCTCCCCTGTGCTGCTGTGGGTGCACCTTGTGTGCTAAATCGGATCCCCCTTTGCCCTTTGCCCTGAGCCTAAGTCCAGGAGCTTTACTCCCACAACCTTGTGGCCTGCTCGTGAGCATCCACCAACCGGAGGCCCCCTCTCCCTCATTGGCTAACATTGGACCTCAGCACTCTGCACCCAGCCGCCCTAGTGTCGCTGAGGGTGCGTTGAGAGTGAATCCTTGACCCTGGGGGGGACCCTGGATCTAACCCCAGAAAACAAACTCCCAAACCTAAGTACTTACCGTTAAGCCGATAACTTTTTCTCCCATAGGAGTGATTTAACTGCTTTCTTGTGGAAATTGTTGTGTGGAGTTGATTTGTATGAATCCTTAAACTGCATATGTACAAAAACTGATTTACTTAACACTACCCTCTGATAAAGCCTTACTGCTTGCCCACACTACCACAAATGGAGAGTAAGGTATTATCTACTTTTACCGCTGCCTACCATTGGGGTGCCACTGGACTCTGTGCACACTACAAAACCAAAGGGGATGATGGACGGACTGTTGAACATTGCAAGCACTCACCCCCAGTCAACTGATCTGGGTTAATCCATCATCATTCTTTAGCTCACTCCGCCACCCCAGTTCAGACATGGCCATATGCAAATCAGTCTGACCCTGTGCCTCATGGGAACAGTCCAGCCCGAACTGCCAAGCCATGTCTTCCCTGGACCGGAAACAAGCATCCTGGGACCGGTTTCTGGCTTACAGCCGTCATCAGCCAGGCTATCTTGAATCCAGTGGCAAAGTGAGCAAGGGACCCACGTCTGGGCGTACCCTGCCAACTTAGGGCGAACATAGCAAAACCAAAGGGGATGATGGACTGAGTGTTGAACATTGCAAGCACTCCCCCCCCAGTCAACTGATCTGGGTTTAATCCATCATCTGTGCACACTATACTTTACTTGGGTATAGTATATACAGAGCCAGCTTCCTACACACGTGACCTCAGGTGGGTAGATGTATGCTCTTCTTCAAACTGTCGACTAAGTGTGGGTACCTAGGGACCTTTCTCCATGGAGAGCTCATGCACAAGTATAATCCCGCCATCAATATCGGAATTCAAAGGTAGAAGACTGGTGCAGCCACTATGAACCCAGTTACAACAGAACCCAGTCCTGTCACAATGACAGAACAAGCACATATCCAGCTGGTAACCGTGCACACCGTGAATCCATAACCGTGACAGCCATAATGGTCCAAACCGAACTCCACATAGGAGAACCATTCCAAGCGTCTTGAAGCTTTTAGGTCCAAATCTTTGTGTTACTGATGCGTGAAGTTGGACAGCCACTGCCGACGTGTTTCGTGTCTCTTGTGAATGTTTCACATCGATCCAGTTTTCATTCTTGAACAAGAATTACTGTTATCCGGGAGGGCGGACGGTCAGTGGGGGTGGCTGCACAGCGAGGAGAAATATTTAGCTGCTCTTTTGTTAGTATTGGAGCCTGAAAAATAAGCTGCAGACCACGGTGCTTTTTCGAGGTTGATTTAAATACCCTCGCGGGATCTCTGCTCTGAAGGCTGGTTGGCGTTTTTCCTCAGTGTAAGGCTGGAAAGTATGCACAACGAGGCCCGCGAGCACCGCTTGACCTGCTTGTCATCTGCACAACAGATGTGCGCGCGAGGCTGCCCCTGGCTCCGCGCGCCTCCACCGTGACACACAAGACAGTCATCTTCCTGCTGGCTGCTGAACTTGTCAGTCCGCCGCTGAAAGGAATGTTTAGGAAGGGTTCATCAGTCAGGCGGACCATCCTCCAACCTCACTGAGCAAGACGCACCCGGCTGAGCAAGGAGGAGGTCAAGGTCGAGCCAGACACACAACCACAGAAATAAGGAGATATACAGTTTAAAACGTCAGCCACCAAAATCAAGTGTTTATATTAAACATAGCAAATTGTTCTTGGCGAATTTCACACAGTAGTTATATTCCAGTATTGTTAATGGAAATCCTCGATGAAGGCCAATCACACTTACCCACGGGGCTTCTTATGTGGGCTCAAAACTCCTCCGACGGTAGTGACCTGGAGGTTCCTCTGACATGGGCAGGGATACACGTGGACCCTGTAACACCCAGGGCGCGACCAGCGATGAGGCGTGGGTAACAAAGGCCTTCGTATCCTGGAACCAGAGCACAAGTCGGGCGTACACTTGGGTGAACGACATCCACCCACTGTTTTCACAGGCTGTCCACCCTGCCAAGAAGTTGGGCCCCACTGTAAAATATGCTGAACTCGTCCTGGTGTAATTTTCCAACACCGGGACACATTCAGCAGCGTCTGCACGTTGTCTACTTTCGATCTGCAACACCATGCAGGCGAGAAGGGGGCTTGGTTCTTTCAGACTCCAGCTGGTCCAAAACAAAGGCTGAGTTTGAGAGTCTTCAGGCCTCCTTTTGTTGAGTCTCCTGGCTGGGATCAGTCTGGAAATACAAAAAAAAGAGGGCCCCTGGGAGGAAAATACGCTGGCAGGAAATCAGGGGAATATAGTACACTAAAGGAAAAGTTATACTGTCTGCAAACTGCTTTGGTTGACGGAAAAACTTCTCTAAGTAGTGCTCTGATGAGTCGCAACATAAGCCTAATGAAACTCCAATCACTGTATGTATAGCTGATGAAAATACATTAATCCAGTCACATAATATGCATTCAAATAGATCACAAAAAATGAACTGAAAATGCATTCTAATTTTTATTCGTATCAAGACTAAGCATTATATAATCGTGTCACAATGATTAGTACATCATGAAAAATAGATCAATTAATGAACACACCAAGACAGAGTATCGATGTATCTGATCTCACATTTCCAATCATACCACAAACAGTTAACACATTCTAAAAACAACACAAAAAATAGATAACTTTTGGAAGACCATCCTTGTACAATATTCAGGGCACAGCCCAGGATAGGAAATCTGCTTATGCAATGTTGGATCGGTCTCGGTGTCTTTAACTGATATCTATAACAAACAGATATAATTCACAGTATAGATGTTTTGTCACAGTAGAGATTTGTAAGTATCCTGAGAAAATACAATTCGGAGTGGCTTATATGTATTATCTCTACAACGAGCGTATTGTTTGGCGTTTGAGGTGGTCTCCACAGTGTGCGCGGATGTGCGTTTCGGTTTTGACCTGTTAGAGAGGTCGCACCTTCTTCAGGGCGCTAAAAACATAGGAGAATCAGAGTCAGTAGACAAATTCTGTCCAAGGTTCAAGGTCAAGAGCTGTAGATACTTTCAGAAGTAACCAAAATAAGAAGAAAGTGGCCCAAACAGAAAAGGCTCCTTGGGGAAATCCCTTAAGTAGCGGTCCTCATGGAGGTAATAAGGGAACCAAGGTTCGACAATAATACACTTAATACAATCAATCAATCACAGAATTTGTAAAGCGCACTACTTACCCGCGAGGGTCTCAAGGCGCTGGGGGAGAAAAAAAAGGGGAAGGGGGGGCTGCTACTGGTCGAACAACCAGGTCTTGAGTAGCCTCCTGAAGGTCAGCAGGTCTTGGGTCTGTCGTAGGCTTAGTGGAAGGGTGTTCAAGGTCTTGGCGGCGAGGTGGGAGAAGGATCTGCCGCCGGTGGTGGTTCTTCGAATGCGAGGGACGGTGGCGAGGGAGAGGTCGGTGGAGCGGAGTTGGCGGTTGGGGATGTAGAAGAGGAGTCGTCTGTTGAGGTAGGCTGGGCCAGTCTTGTGGAGTGCCTTGTGTGCATGGATGAGGAGTTTGAAGGAGATTCTCCTGTCGACGGGGAGCCAGTGCAGGTTCCTCAGGTGGGGGGGTGATGTGGCTGTGGCGTGGTACATCGAGGATCAGGCGTGCGGAGGCGTTTTGTATGCGTTGCAGTCGCTTGATGAGCTTGGCCGGGGCTCCCGCGTAGAGGGCGTTCCCATAGTCGAGTCTGCTGCTGACGAGGGCCTGGGTGACTGTTCTTCTCGTGTCTGTCGGGATCCACCTGTAGATCATGCGGAGGGTGTTGAAGCAGGAGGATGAGACTGCGTTGACTTGCTTGGCCATGGAGAGCGTTGAGTCGAGGATGACTCCCAGGTTGCGTGCGTGGTCGGTGGGTGTCGGGGCTGCTCCCAGCGTCGTTGGCCACCAGGAGTCGTCCCAGGCTGAGGGGTTGGAGCCGAGGATGAGGACGATACAGGGCTTCAGTGGGGGAGATAGAAAATCTAGGAATATCCACCAGCCATGGGATTGAATGGACGTTGTTTGATGTAAGTGAATGATGCAATCGTCCATGTCGAAGAGGGAAAACGCAGCTCCTGCCGAAATAAGGTGCAGTGCTTGCGGTAACAATCACAGCCGAATTATTGCCGAACCTTGGTTCCCTTATTACCTCCATGAGGACCGCTACTTAAGGGATTTCTCTAAGGAATTTGGACTATTCCTGGCCCTCAAAGCTGAGAATGGCTTGGGCGGCAGGTAATGGTCATTTTTGTTGAATATTGAATTAATAATTAACTGTTGTGGTTATCTCGAAATTAGCCGAACAGCACCCCCTTTTGGCATGGTGTCACAAGCGCTGGTGTTGACAGTTAAGTGCCAGTGCTGAGCACCGGAAACCACTGGCTCAAATTAAGCACAGACTTAAGAGAAGCATGCTTTTGACTTTGTTCAGACCCTGTATACGAAATTCAGAGCACTTTACATCACATGTACACATTGCATATACATTAGACCATATAAGTTTGCAAATCAATATACTACTTAAGACAATGGGGTTTACATGTTGTTGAAGTCGCAGATCATCCTTCATAGCTCACTGCGCTATATTATCAGAATTATAGTGCAGCTGTAAGTAACATAAAGATCTGTTCAAATTAGTAACCCACTTGCCTAGCTAAATAAGGAATCTGCAGCTAGAAGTCTCTACCAGATTGTTTTATCTTTGAATTTCCCAGGCATCAGGCTGGATCCGCAAACTTTTGCTGGGCAATACCCCTTGCACGTGCCGTCGGGTGGCTCCATTCAGCTCCGCTTGACTGCGTCGGTTATGACGTTGCAGCACATATATAGGCTCCACCAGGCATGCAGACGTCAGTTCTTTTCTTTCCGCGCCAGCTAAGCGCCGATCCAGGAAGAGCTCCCCCCTGTCGCTTTTTGACAGGCCTTTTCTCGACTTTTTATCGAATTCGGAATTTTTTCCAACTTCTTGTGCGAGGATGTCTTTGAGGAAGACCGGCTTCAAGCTGTGCGGTGCCTCCCACCGCATGATGTCGGTTACCGGCCCCCACCTCCTTCTGTCTGTCTCGAGCGTGACCACAATTCAAATTTGTGCTCGGACTGCCAGGCTATGGCTCTGAAGGCCTTGCGGGAGCGGCCTATGAAGCTCCTTGTGGCCCGGCAGTCGACACCGTCTAGCGAGGCTCTGCAGAGGTCCTGGCCCTGATCGAGGAAGAGGAGGTCACAGGCTGCTTCCGAAGTCCTCTTTGTCCCACTCGAGGTCTTCAGGACACTCTGGGAAGAGGCACAAGAAGAAGTTGTCCAAGGGGACTTCATCTTCGCCTCCACTGTCGCCCGTCGACGAAAGAGGTAAGGAGCACCGACGCTCTAGGCACGGTTCACCGGAGCGAGGGCTGACTTCGCGCCTCCTTCCATTTGCGGGAGCCGTAGTGACCCCCCCGCTCAAATTTAAAGAGTTTTACGAGGCCATGTACTGCTTATTTGAGTGGGCTGACCCCTCTGGTGAGCCCTCGAAGCCTGCGGGGTCGGGAAGGGCCCCATCTGATTCGACGCAGTTGGTTCCAGCCACGGAGCCAGTGGGGCCTCAGGGATCCAATCCCGGATCCGGGTCGACGTCAGTCGTGCCATCGTGACCTCCTCCAGTGTCAGACCAGAAGTCTGTGCCGCCGGTGCCCATTGGCGACACCAGCCCCATCCTTGATGACATGGAGTCGGAACGACGTCGTTCGATGCCGATTGAACCCAGGGGTTCTGTGTTGTCGCCTGAACACTTTGAGGATATGTTAGGCTCAGGAGAGGAATGGGAGGGGTCTATGGACCCTTTGGAACACCAGGATGATTCAGCAGAGCAGTTGGATTGGTATGGGGAACTCGGGGAAGCCAGCGGACTGGACACTTCTCCAGATACTGGCATGCTCTCTCCGCCAACTGTGGCTACGGAGGAGGGGGCATCTTATGCCATGGTCGTTAAAAGGGCAGCCGAGGTCCTTGGACTAGAGCTGCCTTCCGTGCAGGTGAGGACTAAGCTCCTGACTAAAGTGCTTCAACCTGGGGCTTCCACCTCTGAACCCCTTTTGCCCTTTAATGAAGCACTAACTGATGTCCTTCTAGGCACGTAGTCCAAGCCTAGCACAGGGGCTCGTGTGAATAGGACTATTGCAAGCCGCCATCACCCGGCTCCGGGCGACCCAAAGTTCCTCAGCCAACACCCCACCACAGAAAGTTTGCTGGTGCAGGCCTCCACATCCCAGGGAGCATTCCCTTCCTTCCCTCCGGATAGGGAATCCAAGAGGCTGGATTCATTTGGTAAGATGTTTTCTTCCTCCAGCCTGGCATTGCGGTCGCTGAATACCACATGTTTATTGGACCGTTTCTCCCACTCCCTTTGGGAGACGGTTGCGCAAGTGCTGCCACAAGTCCCGGAGGAAGCCCGGGCTGTGCTCTCTCAAGCAGTTAAGGACGGTAGAGATGCAGCAAAATTCACCATAAGGTGTGGCCTTGATATGACGGATTCGCTGAGCAGATCGATTTCCATGACCGTGACCCTGAGGCCTGGCTTAGGACAATTGGCTTCTCGGGCGATGTCCATGCAAATTTGATGGACATGCCCTTTGATGGAACCAGCCTTTTTGGGGAAAAGGCAGATTCGGCACTAGTGAGGTTCAAGGAGACTCGAGCTACAGCCAGATCCATGGGACTCTCTTCTGCTCCTCGTGGCCATTCTACCTTTCGCGGCAACAGAAAGATTTTCCAGCCGCGTCAGCCCTATCCCTGCCACCGTCCTGCGCGGACTTCCCAAGCCATGCGGGGATGTGGTTCATTCTGACCTAGGAATGGGAACAGAAGTTGTCGTGGCCCGCCTGCCCTCAGCAGCCGCAGCCTCCAAGCACTCCTAGTCTGACTCTGCAAGACGACACCACTCCAGTTGGCGGGAGAATCCATCATCTCCCCCACTGGAGGTCCATAACATCGGACAGATGGGTCTTGCAGATCATTCAGGAGGGCTATTTTCTTCCTTTCCTCCTCCCATTCTGCCAAATCTGGAACGGCTGATGGAGGATCATTTGAAATTGCTCCATGATGAATTTACAGCTCTCTTGGCCAAGGGAGCTATAGAGAGGGTCCCAGGTTCAGAAGTAGGCAGTGGCTGTTATTCCAGCTACTTTCTGATTCCGAATAAGAACAAAGGGTTGCGGCCCATTTTAGATCTTTGGACCGTCAATCTCTTCCTCAAGAAGAAGTTCAAGATGCTTACTCTAGCTCAGGTCTTGTCTACCCTAGACCAAGAAGACTGGATGTTAGAGTTGGACCTGCAGGATGCATATTTTCACATCCCCCCCCCATCCTGCCGGGCCACAGGCGTTGCCTGCGATTCAAGGTAGGCAACAAGCACTTTCAGTTTACCCTGCTCCCCTTCGGCCTTACCAGTGCCCCGGTGGTGTTCATCAAGGTGCTGGCGATGGTCGCAGCTCATCTGTGCAGGTTAGGGGTGTCGGTCTTACCCTACCTCGACGACAGCCTGGGGCAAGGACGCCTTCAACAGCCAGTCGTCGCCCACCTTCAGACTACGGCGAACCTCCTGCATTTGCTGGGGTTCTCTATAAACATGCCAAAGTCACACCAGACTCCTTCTCAGATCCTCCCTTTCATCGGAGCTGTTCTGGACACAGTGCAGTTTCGGGCCTATCCTCCTGAGCAGCGAGTCCAGGATATTTAGGTTATGATTATTATGTTTCAGCCCCTGTCCTGGATTACGGTGAGACTAACTCTGAGGCTGTTGGGCCTCATGGCCTCCTGCATCCTGTTGGTAAAGCATGGCAGGTGGCGTATGCGAGCTTTGCAGTGGGACTTGAAGTTCCAGTGGACACAGCAATCTGGGAAATCTCACCGACGTGATCCAGATCTCGGCAGGAACTGCGAAAGATCTGCAGTGGTGGTTGACTAACTGCGATTGGGTCAACGGCAGACCCCTCCTCCCCCCCCCCTCCCTTCCCCAACCAGATCTCAGTTGTTACAGATGCGTCTCTTCTGGGATGGGGCAGCCATCTGGGAGAGGTAGAGATCAGGGGACACTGGTCTCCGGCAGAGTTGAGGCTCCACATAAATTTGTTGGAGCTTCGAGCGATTCGATTGGCATTGAAAGCATTTCTTCCTTCTGTCAAGGGGAAGTTAGTGCAGGTGTTCATGGACAACACCACCGCCATGTGGTACTGCAACAAGCAGGGCGAGGTTTGGGTCGTGGACCCTTTGTCGAGAATCCCTGTGTCTCTGGACATGACTGGTATAGAGAAACAGGGAGTGACCCCACTATCCAAGAGACAGGGTACCACAGGTAATGATCAAAACAAACTCTTGGACAAGATTAAAGAAATATTTTTCTCCAATTTCACTCAACAATATTCATACTATCAACCATAGAGACACTCCAGTACCTCACATTAATCACGAACTTGAACCCAGAAAACAATTGTAAAAACACACAAATGGAATCTAAAACTATTATTGCAAAAACACTTTTAATTTTTTTTATTTTTTATTAATAGTTCATCATAGAATAAAATTCTTTGATCAAAATCAAATCACATAAATCAAATTTTATACAACAAATAAAAACCATGACAATATTAAAATATATGAGACACAAATGACATGTGAAACATTAAAAACATCATAGGATAGTTATCCCAACAAGAATCAATCGAATGTCTAAAGGTCCACTAATCAATAATTAGGCAGGACCACGAAAGTTCCTTGGATATAACTCTCAACAAACAAAGCGTCGACGCGTTTCGGTGGTAACAAAACAGTTTATACGACCACCTTCATCAGGACACGGTTAATAAGTAGTCTCTCCTATTGACACAATTTCATTGCACCTTAGCGTGGTGTCTCCTATCGCTATATTATTGTGATACAGCGAAATTAAAATTTCTTTCAGCACTGGGAATTTGGAGTCCTGTAAGAATGAAACCCTCATGGAGTTGGTCAATCAAAAGACTGAATGTTCCTCAAGTCTTTACTGAAGTCGAATGGATTATACATCAAAGGTGGAGCAGCAATACTCCCCTGTGTTGTCGGTGGGATCCTTAACGGGGACCTTTGAATAGTATGTTTTGTCCATCAACCGAGGCAATATTATTGGTAGTCTTCGGTATTTTTATAACGTGCTGGGGTAATGTTCTATTCGGTCACCAATTAAATGTTCCCTTTGTTCCAATTTGTAACAAGGGCTCCAATGTCGCGTGCTCCACCGTTCCGTTCTTCCTTGTAATGCGATTTTACAATTGTTTTCTGGGTTCAAGTTCGTGATTAATGTGAGGTACTGGAGTGTCTCTATGGTTGATAGTATGAATATTGTGGAGTGAAATTGGAGAAAAATATTTCTTTAATCTGGTCCAAGAGTTTGTTTTGATCATTACCTCTGGACATGACTGGAACATCAGGGCATAACCCTGGTGGTTCAACACTTGGCAAGTTCTCTGAACGCAGGGTCAGGCGAACTCAGACGCCGATGCCTAGCGGATCACGAATGGCGTCTCCAGTCAGAGGTGGCGCAAGGTCTCTCAGCAGTGGGGAGAACCTTGGTTAGATTGATTCGCCTCCAAAGAGAACGCGTAGTGGCAGCAATACTGTGTGCTGGAGTTACCAAGGCGGCCATCGCTCGGCACCCCTTTTGTCGCAAGTGAAGCTCAGGCCTCCTATATACCTTTCCGCCCTTACCACTCCTGCCCAGGGTTCTGAAGAAGATCCGGAGCGACCTGGCCGAAGTCATCCATGTGGCTCCGGACTGGGCAAGGAGAGTCTGGTATCCAGAGCTTCTGAAGATGAGCATTGATCCTCCGATCAGGCTACACCATCGGGAGGCTCTTCTGTCGCAGCAGCAGGGGAGGGTTCTCCACCTGAACCTGTCAACTCTGCGCCTCCATGCATGGAGATTGAGCGACAGTTGACTGCTTTTGACCTTCCTTCCGAAGTATGTAAAGTTATTTTGTCTGCCAGGCAGCCCTCCACTAAGAAGGTATATGCTTGCCGTTGGCAGAAATTTGTATTATACTGTACAGAAAGGTCTATTGACCCTCCTTTCTGCTTCTCTTTCCACTATTCTTTTATTCATTCTAACCCTTGCCCAACAGGGCTCTGCTTTGGGAGCTCTCAAGGGTTATCTTTCTGCTCTGTCTGCTTTTTTGCGGCTTCCAGACCAGCCCTCTCTTTAGGTCTCCAATTGAACATAGGTTTCTAAAAAGGCTGGCTCACTTGTTTAAACCCGCACCCTTTGTTATGCCACAGTGGGACCTTAATTTGGTCCTCACTTATCTAATGTGTGCTCCCTTTGAGCCTTTACACAACTGTCCCCTCCAGCTGTTTATCAAGACAGCCTTTTTAGTGATGCTAGGTTATCCGTGGGGTAGAATTGACATGCACTCCAGCCAAGAGGGATATTATCCATGTCACAGTCCCATATGGGTGTATTACAGCACTTACCTTTGTTAAGTGCTATCAACTGATCAGTGGAGTAGGACTGGGGAGAAAAAAGACCAGAAGTCGTGGCCCATGGCGCATTCCGGGTGCTCGGGCGCAAATGGGCTTGCTTTTGGCGCCCACTGCGCGGTCACGTCAGCATGAGAATTTATATCTCCTGCAAGGTGAAGCAGCTAGAACGCTGACCCTGCAATGGTGGACCCGCTGTCACATATGGACACCGCCGTTCGCGAGCAGTGACTGAATAGCACTAGTGGCACAGTTTAAAAAAAAAAAAAAAAAAACCCACAATGAATTGACTAAAAACAGCAGAGAGAGAACCATTTTGAGTAGAGAATCTCCCCCAAATTTAGATAAGGCACACGCTGCGCGTTCAAGTCTTAGAAGTTCCATGATGGCTTTGATAGAGTCAAAGTGCCTCCGTGCTGTAGCTAACGTGTCAGTCAGAGCTGGCACACTATTCACTCTTACCCGCCCTTGCTGGAGTGGAGATTCGGAGTGCCTTGGCACACGTCTGAGTCCCGGCAGTGAGCAGAAGACTGGATGCAACAGGAGAGGTGGCCACATGCTCCTCCGCCTATGTGGTAAGCCTCTCTGAATCCGGCCCCAGGTCTTGGCTCCTTCTGAATTGCTGGGTAGTTGAATCGTTGCTCTTCCTCTGGATAATGGCTTGCTTCTCCACAGCTGCACGCTGCTCTGGGACGACAGCCCTCTCGCTTCAGTAAGTCCCCCCCCCCCCTCCTGGCATAAGGTGTTTGTTACAGTGCACACAGGAAAACAGCCCCTTCCAGTCAAAGCATTGTACAGGGCGACTGCACTCTTCTCGATAGAACAGTGCACCAGGGCGACAGCCCTCAAATCATCACCGCGGCCCCCACCTGGCATACAGGGGTCCTGGGCAGCACATGTTTTCTGCATTCACATTTTGTGTAATTCGGCCACTAAATGGACATCTCTTTACTTCTCCTATTTCACGTGGAAGGTCAATGCTTTGTCTTTAATTCTTGGCGCACGAGGTTAGTGTGGCAGGCAAAAGTCACATGAAAGTCAAGTGTCAAATCCATCCTATATGTGGCCTAGATTCTTATTACTATATTCCAAGGAGGGAGTGAGACGTGATACAGGGTTCGCTCACCTTCTCAAACATCTAACCATACCAAAACAGGAGGGAACCCCTACGTGCTTGGCCTATCTCTCCATACCAGCCCAAGGAGATCACCCTATGGTATTAAAAGGACTGTCACCCACTGGCATTCCAAGTGGCATGCTTCATTATAGAGTCCTCGTCAAGATACCTAGTGTATCTGGGTGGGCTCAGCCTTGGTAGCCAAGGAAACTGTTTGTTTTTTGGGTGAGATCCTAGATTTAAAATAGTCTAGGGTGCCCTGAGGGTTACTTTTATTTTTAAAGGCCACCCTGACTAAGTTAAAAACAGGTGGGGATGCACTAAGAAAATTCATATCCTCTGTATCTCCCGGTAAACATGTTTCAGCCATCATACCAATGCCTCCCCGGGCTAGTTTGCTTTCGTCAGGACCTCACAAGGATCCAGTTAGTATCCTGTTTGAGTGCATTCAATTGTGAAACTTCCATTCACCATACTCCTACATGCCATACATACTGACCCATTTTAGGCCCCATGTTTGCTTTTCTTTAGTAGCATCCTATTAAGAGCTCCAAGAGGGTAAGGAGGCAGGTGGAACTTGTAGTCAAACTTTCATCAAAGGTCTCTTTCCGGTCGTGAACCTATTTGGTCCCTTCTTCCCCTGCATCCTAGATTCTTATTATAAATGGTGCAAAATTACACCCTATTAAATCAAACACGAGAGATTTGTCTAGGATCCCAGAATTTGGTCAAGCTGAGAAGCCCAGGTTTTCTGCTTTCACATTGTTCATTTTAGCCATTAGATAGTCATCTCTTTATTTCTCCTGTTTTACATCAAAGGTTGATGATTTCTCTTTAAAACTTGGAACATTAGGTTGAAGCCTGGGTGGAAGGCAGATACCGCAACTGTGCTCTTTCACTTCAAATAAGGACTGCCTTACATAATCCTGCTTGCTTCTCCGTGACCCAAATATTTCAGTTTTGGGCAGAAGTATCTAAATCTGTCACACCATAACAAGAAATGATTTCCAAACATTTGAAATTATGTGCTTTATTTACCAGTTCCAATCCTTACATTTTGAGGAGCGGCTTTCCTTGAAAGGAAGACAAGTTCCTTTTTTGTAGCTCTGGAAATTTGAGAGCGCTGGATATGGCTGTTTTTAAAGTTTGCCAAGTTGTTACTCTGCTGAGGTATGGGTGGTCTTGTTTTTCACTCTTCTCACATCTATCTATGGCAGTGATGTTGCAGGGTTTGCAATGTACTGTATTCTAACACAATAACACGGTAGCTTTGTTATGATGCTCTTAGGTCTGGGAGATTGATGTTATCAGAGTTATGCTAAGTGTGAAATGAAAGATCATGTATGCTTACCTAGACCTGGCTCCTTCAGGATGAGGTTACAGTGAATAGGTGAGGCCACCGGTCAGTGTTGCTGTAAACAAGTAGGCCGTCTCTTGTGCACCATGTTGGCAGTGTAACATGTCTAGGATGTTCAAAGTTCTTATTAGCGAGCGTAGTGTACTGTAGATTCTGATTACTGGCCATAGTTTGTAGTGTTTCTCGCTGTTCCTACATCTCCCACTTGGGTAGTTTTCTATGCAAACTAGTAATATTTCCTTCTGAAAGTCAATCTTTTCTTGAAAGTGTTAATTGGGACTGGAATTGCATGTGCCTTTTTCTTGTGAGTTTCCTTTGTCACTAATTCCTTAATATTAGATATTGTGTAACCTACACTTACTTTGATGTGGAGCTGATACCTCTTACTTTGAAATTTAGAGTCCATTCTTGGTGTGGGCATTCTGGTGGTACTGATTCCAGGGTGAGCTGTCGGGTTGTGCTGGTGAAAGTGGTTTAGATATGTTCTTATCGTTGGCATACCTATGAGAGATGTCTGCTGCTGAATGTGGAGGTGACATTTTGGGGGGCAGTGTGTAATTAGTAAAATCCTAAATGCAGTGCTGTAAACTTATTCTTAGTGTCCTATTGCTGAATGCCAATGTCGGCATAACCTTTTTATTTCATTACCCTACAATTGCTTATTCTTGCAGGTTCTTTTTCATACTCTTTTTCTGTCTTCATTATTTTCTTATCTCTTTCTCCTTTCTTCCCTTTCTGTTTTTCTATCTTGCTTTGGGTCATGGTCTGTTGAAAAATGAGCCCCAGGCTCCTAAAATGAGCGCAAGTGGGTAAGGCGGAGTTAGAATACTTCACGTAGGAGAAGGTCTCCTCTGAAGAGCGCAGGCAGCTAAAGCAATCACATCTACATGGAAGTGTGCTGCATATGGAATATTATTCCTGGTTGAGTAGGCTGGTGGTGGAGTTAGTTTGTTCAAAACTTGGGTAAAGGAAGCTTTACGCTGACAATAGGCAACATTGTTTTATGTGTAGCTTACAAAAGTGTGAGTCTTCTGCCTAAATCAAGAGTGTTTGCATGTATACTCGTAATGCGCTCAAATGTACTCATGATAGACCTTTTTTCTTTTTTTTTCTTGTTCTTTATTTTTTCTTTTATCTTTTCTTCTTCCTTTCTTCTCCCTCTCTTCTACTTTTCATCTTCCTTCTCCCTTCTTTTCTTCTTCCCTTTTCTTCTTTCTTCTTTTCTCCCTCCTCCTTTTCTTCCCTTTCTTCCTTTTCTTCCCTTTCTTCCTTCTCACTTTCCTCCTTCCTCATCCTGGGTGGCCCTGCATTACGAGGTCCCACTAGTCACTGGCCTGATATATGTGACCTCACAGACTAGGGTCAGGGAATGGGGGGGGGGGCGAGGGGGGTCACAGACACTGGCCAGAGGTAGCATCCACATGTGGGGCCCTTAACAGAAGTGAGAACCCCAGGACAAGGGACGTCTGAAGCGTTTGGCGGGAACCTTTCAGATCAATTCTTCCCAGAAAAACAGTAAGGTCAAAATATTTTTACTTGAAAAATGTTTTAGCTGGGTACTATTATATGATGAGGACTTTGAATTTTGTATTATTTACCATCCCAATTTTTATGTTGCTCTGTATTTTAGCAGACTCATTGTATGAAAATGTAGCAATTGGAGGGGCTCCACCAAACATGGTTACATCCTAGTCCACTTCCAAAGCACAGTCTTTTAATTTGCCATTTAAATGTCTTCAGTATTTTGGATTATATGGATTTATTACGAAAAACTGACATATTTTAATTTAACCTTTCTATGGCAAATCTTTCCACCAAGAATGGTTTTCTCCAAGATGACGAAACCAACTTGGCAAATCCCATTACTGGACGAGAATGTATCATTGCAGATGCTGTTGGTTTTTTTCCCTGTTTTTAGAGGCAGGGGTTCTTTTACCCCCATATTCTTTTATTTTCTTACTTTCTGCAACCTGCCCTTTGGACCTTCACATCTCCTATTATCTCCCTTCCTCCTCTCTTCTCACCCACTAGTGGTAATGTGGCTCTTTCAGGCCCTCCTTTTCCTACTCCCAACCCCCTTCTTTCTAATTATTGTTGTATCAGATAGAGACTCTTACCTAGCCGCAGATTCCTTACTGTAGAATATTCCCCAGGCGTGGGACTGTTATCTGAAAGTTTCTGAGCAGTACCTTTGCATGCCGGTAGGTGGCATCCATTTGCTCCGCATCTCCTGCGCCAGATGTGATGTGTGTGGTGGCTCCCTATATAGACATCATCCCAGTGCATTGCCGTCAATTTTTATTTCTATGCCATCCACTAATATTCGGAAAAAGCAACATCAGTTTTTTTATTTTTACAATTATTTTTTTTCCCGATGTTTTATCGATCCATCTTTTTTTCAGCTTGTGTTCCCAGTGTGCTTTAGGGATGTCCCCTAAAAACCCTATGGGGTTTAAACCCTGTGGTTCCTCTGTCAAACAGATGTCTGTGACTGACCCCCTCTAGCCCCCACCCCCTCCCCAACCCCCGCCACCAGGTTTGCCTTTGGTACCTGGATTGCCTCTGGTGCATGCCACAACTGTTGTGTCATGAATCCCAAGGTAGTTCGGGAGTGCTCCGTGACTTTCTTGGTCACTTGCCGCCAGTCAACTGTGGCGTCCCAGTTCTGTGGAAGGTCACTGGCCCGTTGTGGAGCCATTCCCAGCACTCAGTCGTTGGGCAAGTCTCATTTAAAAAATTAAAAAATCTAAAAAGGGAAGCACTGTTTGACTTTGCTGCTCCAACCCAAGTCTTTGAACGAGACGTAGGATAGCCTCCCCAGGTCTGGTCCCTGCTACCATGCGTAGGCCGCTGAGTCTGGGTTGGCTCTGCGCCTTCCAGAATTTCTAACAGGTGGGGCAACCCCTACCCAATTAAAGGGCTTCTGTGAAGCCATCCACCTCCTGTTTGTGTGGGCCAACCACTCCGGTGCAGCTTTCGTCCTCATAGCCTCAGCAGGTGCCCCCACTGAATTCCTGCTGACGGAGTTGCCCTCTGCACCAGTCTGGCCCTTTGACTCTATATCCAGATCGGCTCTGATCGCGAGACTGCAACCTTTCCCCGGTGCCTGTTCCTGTGGCACTGTTCCCGGTGTTACTATGCCCCACGGCGGTGCCGACCCCATCGTAATACCCAACTATGATACTGAGCGGGACCGACATTGCCTGACTCTGACATCGGCTGGAACATGACCCTGCGATTCGGAGCCAGGGTCCACTATTTTGGGTAGACCCTGTGGGGAGTACGATTGGGGAGGATCTGGGCATCTTTTTGGTTATCCTAACCCCATGGGAGAGCCACAGGATAAATGGTATGAGATGGTGGATGCCAGTGGTTTGGACACTACCCCAGACATTTGCTTAGTCTCTCCCCCTAGTGTGGCTACTGAGGGAGGGACTTCTTTTGCCATGGTGGGGCGGAGGATGGCTGAGGTTCTGGACCTTATGCCGCACTTGGTAGCAGTCAAGACTGTCTTGACAGAGGTGCCTCAGCTGGGAGTTGCCCCCACAGAACCTCTCCTCCATTTTAATGAAGCCCTAACAGATGTCCTGCCCGGGGCCTGGGCCACATTCTGCACAGGGGCCCTGCTCCTGGGGGACCAAGGTTTCCTCACCCAACACCCCCCCCCCAGGAGAGTCTGGTTGTACAGGCCTCCATGTCCAGAATCAACCCTGGCGTGCTCCAAACCACTCCACCGGATAGTGAATCCAAGAGGCTGGACACCTTCGGCAAGAGGATGTTCTTTTGCAACCTTTCACTGTGGTCGATGAACACCGCATGCCTTCTGGGCCGGTATACCACACAGTTTGGGATTTGATTGTGCAAATGCTGCCCATGATCTTGGAGGAGGCCCGAGTCCTCCTCACCCAGGCTGTTGCCGATGGCAGGGACTCAGCAAACTTCACCATATGCTGCAGACTGGATACGACTGACTTACTGGGCAGAGTGATAGCATCGTCAGTGACGCTCTATTGCCACACCTGCTTGAGATCCACTGGCTTTTCGGGGGATGCCCAGGTATCTCTTAAGGACATTTCTGTTGACAGCACCTGCCTTTTTGGTAAAAAGGCAGACCATGCGCTCGAGCGCTTTAAGGACAGTTCTACTGCCCAGTCATTGGGACTCTCCATGGCTCCGTGCCAGCCCCACTCTGCCTTTCGCCCTCTCTGTGGCTATGGTAGGGGATACCAACACTGTGCTTTTCCACCCAGCCTCCACGGCCAATAGGCTCTCCATTCCTTTTGTGGCTGCAGATGTGGCTCTCACAAGCCTCATGAGACCCAAGGCCAGCGATCTACCCAGTCTGTTACCTCCAGAGGGCCTCCTCCCCCCGCAGCTGCAGCCTCAAAACTTAAGTTTGCCCTTTTACTATCACGGCAACCAGTCATGACAGAATCAGGCACCATCTTCTCCTTTGGCAGTCTATAACCTCACTCAAATGAGTGCATTATTTGCCAAGCAGAGTTACTCCTTACCATTCACAGAAACTGCTGTCGATGCCACCATCTACAGAACAGCTGATGGAGGACCACCTCTGTCTGCTCTGTCAAAAAATGCAGGCTCTTTTGGCCAAAGGAGAAATCAAGAGGGTGCTGGCATGGGAAGCCGTGGTTGCTATTCCAGCTACATTCTGGTGTCAAAAAGGACAGGGGTTTTTCCCCTATACTAGACCTGCGCCCTTTACTTCTTCCTGAAGGTGAAATTCAAAATGCTCACGTTAGCTCAGATCCTGCCTGCTCTGGACATTGGTGAGTGGGTGGTAGCCTTGGACTTGCTGGACCCCTATATTTTCACATTTCCTTTCTGCCAGCACACATTCCTTACCTGCGGCACTCAGTGGGCCACAAGCACTTTCAGTGTTCCGCGTTCCCCTTTGGCCATACCAGTGCCCCACGGATGCTCACAAAAGTAGTGGCGGTGGTTGCAGCCCATCTGTGGAGGTAAAAGGAGAGGGGGGGGGATCCCAGTCTTCCCCCTCGCTTGAGGACTGGCTGCTGAAGGCAGGCTCGCCCCAGGCAGTCTTCTTCCCACCTTCAGACTATGGCTGACCTCCTGCATTTGCTAGGGTACACTATCCATGTGCCAAAGTCACACCTGATTCTGACACTCCCTTTCATCAGAGCCATTCAGTACACAGTGCAGTTTAGGGCCTATTCTCCGGAGAGGGGTGCCTACGATATTCAGGCTATGATTCGGATGTTTCAGCCTCTATCCTGGATTTCGATCAGACTGACTCTGAAGCTGCTGGACTTCATGGCATCCTGCTGATAAAACGTGCTCACTGGCACATATGTGGGCTCTGCAATGAAATCTGAAGTCCTAGTGGGCGCAGCATCAGGGGAATCTCTCTGACATGGTCCAGATATGTGAAGGAACTGCAAAAGACCTGCAGTGGTGGCTGACTAACCATAATTTGGTCAGCGGCAGACCCCTCTCCCTTCCCCACCCAGAACTCGGTGGTGACAGATGTGTCCCTTCTTGGTTTTGGCAGCCATCTTGGAGAAGGGAGATCAGAGGACTCTGGTCTCGGGTGGAGTTTCTGCTCCACATAGACCTCTTGGAGTTGAGTGATACGCCTGGCATTGAAAGCCTTCCTTCCATCAAGGGGAGGCTGGTTCAGGTGTTCGGACAACACCACCGCCATGTGGTACTGCAACAAGCATGGCTGGTTGGGGTGGCGGTGGACCCTGTGTCAAGAGGCTCTGCACCACTGGACATGGCTGGCACGCCAGGACAGCTTCCTGGTCATAAATCTGGCAGACTCTCTGAATGCCAGAGCAGATGAGCTCAGCCATCGATGCCTTGCGGCTCGCAAATAGTGTCTCCCTCCGGCGTTGGTGCAAGATCTCGTCTGCGACTGGGGAGAACCCTGGTTAGATCTATTCGCCACCACCAAAAGCGCTCAATGTCAGCACTTCTGCATGCTGGAGTTTCCAAGGCAGCTCTCGCTCGTAAGCAGTTTCTCAAGTGGACTACAGGCCTCCTGTATGCCTTTCAACCGCTACCACTTCTTCCCAGAGTTCTCAAGATCGACTGGGCCAAGGTATCCTTGTGGCTCCGGATTTGGCCCAAAGTATGGTATCCCGAACTCCTGAGCATAAGCGTTGATCCTTTTTGTCCCACTGCCCCTTTGAGAGGATCGTCTGTTGCAGCAACAGGCTGGGGTTTTGCACCCAAACCTGTGCATGCTCCTCCTTCATGGATGGAGATTGAGCGGTGGCAGCTGACAACTTTTGACCTCCCTTCGGAAGTATGTGATGTAACTCTGGTGACCCCCACCTAAGACCTTATGTCTGCTGTTGAGACAAGTTTGTGGCTTTGTGCTCTGACAAAAATGTTGATCCCCTCTCTGCACTACTGTCCGAGGTCTTGTTGTTTTTCTGTCTTTAGCCTAGCAAGGTGCTGCTTTGAGCACATTTAAAGGATATCTTTTGGCCCTTCTCTGCCTTTTTCTGGTTGCAGGATCAACCCTTCCTGTTCAAGGCACCAGTGCTGACCCGTTTAGTAAAAGGACTCCAACATTTGTTCCCTTTGAAACACTTCATTATGCTCCAATGAGACCTTAGCTTGGTTCTGACGTTTTAAATGTGTTTGCTCTTAGAACCCATGCACAGTTGCTCTCTACGCATTTTGACCATCAAAACATTATTTTTAGTAGCCATTACATTGGCCAGAAGGGTTAGTGAACTTCAGGCACTTTCAGTACACCTCCCTTACACCAACTTTTCCCCAGTTAAACAGATTCTCCGTACTCGTGCCTCTTTACCACCAAAGGTGGTGATTCTTTTCCACGGCAGAGCATCGCATTGCCGTCCTACTTTGCACCACCTCACCCTTCTAAAGAGGAGGAAAGACCCCATTGACTGGACTGAAAGAGTGTTGCCGTTCTAAATTGATCGCACCAAAGAAGCCTGGGTGGATGATAAACTTCTCATTAGGTTCACCGGAGTAAAGAAAGTAAAAGCTGTGCAGAAATGGACCATCTCCTGATGGATTGTGCTTTGTAGTAAACTCTCCTACGCATTAGCCAAAAAGCAATACCTGAGGTTTTGCAGGACCATTCCACCTATAGCCAAGACGGCAACCACTGTGTCATCCTGCGGAGTCCCCGTCCTGGATATCTGTCCGACTGCTACATGGGCATCTCTGTATAAGTTTACCAAACAGTACTGCCTAGACAGTCCGGTCCGTTGCGACGGGCGCTTTGCCCATTCTTTTCTCCAGGACTTCTTTGTTTAATCTATTTGCAGACCGCCTCCAGAGAAATATTGCTTGGGTAGCTATTCATGCTACAAGTATCAGATGAACAAGTTACTTACCTTTGATGCCTCATCTGGTAGAGACTGTATCTAGCCGCAGATTCTTTACCAACCCTCCCATCCTTCCTGCTTCTGCGAACGGATTCTCTTTTTAGAAGGTACCTGTGACCTGCTTGTGCAAAAAAGACCTAAAAAAAGTCAGCATGCTGGGGTGGAGCCTATATAGGCACTGCACACGTCGCATCCACGATAGCCGACATGGAGCCGATTGCCACCTAGTAGCATGCAGAGATACTGCTTGAAAATTTCCGGATCCAGTCTGGCACCTGGAAATAGTCTAATGTAAGGAATCTGCAGCTAGATAGTGTCATACCAGATAAGACGCTACTGAAGTAAAGTAACAACATAATTCGGTATTTATTTATTTGACATTTTTGTAACTTTCCCGTGTGCCTAAATCCAGATTTAAGAAAGCAGGAAAGTGCACTTAATACTCAATTTATTTTGAGTGTATTGCTGTAGAAATGTATTTTTCTATCATAGAAAGATTCTTTTATTGCAGAACCGTAAAATACAGGAAATCGTTATTTGTACAACTACCAAAGGCAGATGTAATGTGTGTTTTCTTGGGAAATGGTGTCTCGTTAAGGGCAAAATAGGACTCCTATTAAAACCAACACACATTTATGCTGTACATAATTTGAATGTGCAACTGCTGTAGCGTTCTGTAGAGAGATATTGTTGACCCGTTAACATCCTCGGTTATCAATCAATCAATCATGTCACTTATAAAGCGCACTACATACCCGCGAGGGTCTCAAGGCGCTGGGGGAAGAGGGGGGTGGTGCTGCTACTGATCGAAGAGCCAGGTCTTGAGGAGTCTTCTGAAGGCCAGTAGGTCTTGGGTCTGCCGAAGCTTGTGGGGAGGGTGTTCCAGGTCTTGGCGGCGAGGTGGAAGAAGGATCTGCCGCCGGCGGTCGTTTTCCAGATGCGGGGGACTGTGGCGAGGGCGAGGCTGGTGGAGCGGAGCTGGCGGGTGGGGGGTGTAGAAGCTGAGTCGTCTGTTGAGGTAGGCTGGTCCGGAGTTGTGGAGTGCTTTGTGTGCGTGGGTGAGGAGCTTGAAGGTTATCCTCTTGTTGACAGGGAGCCAGTGCAGGTCTCTCAGGTGGGGTGTGATGTGGCTGCGTCGGGGGATGTCGAGGATAAGACGTGCAGAGGCGTTCTGGATGCGTTGCAGCCATCTCAGGAGCTTAGCCGTCGTTCCTGCGTAGAGGGCGTTTCCGTAGTCCAGCCTGCTGGTGACGAGGGCCTGGGTGACTGTTTTTCTTGTTTCGGTGGGGATCCACTTGAAGATCCTGCGGAGCATTCGGAGGGTGTTGAAGCAGGATGAGGAAACGGCGTTGACCTGCTTAGTCATGGAGAGGGTGGGGTCGAGGATGACCCCTAGGTTGCGTGCGTGGTCGGTGGGTGTCGGGGCTGTTCCCAGTGATGTCGGCCACCAGGAGTCGTCCCATGCTGAAGGGTTGGAACCAAGGATGAGGACCTCCATCTTGTCCGAGTTCAGCTTCAGGCGGCTGGTTATGCAATTTTTGTCCTCCGAACTCCATAAGGATTATCAGTCTAGTTATTCGCAACAGCACAAGCCATTACCATGAAGCCTAAAAACATGGCACGAGAAGATCTGCCGCCTTTGGGATGCATTAACTTTGGTCCACCGGGATTGATGAAGTCCAGTGCCACTGTGCCAACGTTATATTTCTTCCTCTGATGTTTACCCCCAGTAATTTCAGACAGTTGGAAGGGGTTTGCTCCAAAGTAATCTTTTAAAGAAGTCTCTTTGGAAGGAAAATGGCACAGTGGAATATAGCCATCTTAATTCTAGTGCGATTGAAGTGAAGACCAACACACACAGCAATATTAAGAAAAGTATATATTTAATGCACATCGATATTAGGAGAAATCTATATTTCAGCTTGCAGTCTCAGAGGAAACGTACAAAATAAATGTAACTACGTCTTGCTTCTGTCACTTGGGGAGCATGGAAACAGCGACCACATTAATCGCAAATCTTTTCTTTCCACGGTGTCTAAGCATGAATCTATTGGTTTTTTTTCCCAGTGAGGGAAAAGCACAAACGTAATTAACTTTGTATCTGGGGTGTCGTGTAGTTCCTATATATCCTATACAGGATCTGCGCGTTTGGATAACATAAACTGTGGGTTTGGTGGCGGACTGATTCCGTGCACCCCCACCGGATACGTTGGCATGTCTGTATTAGCTAGCTCACAGTGCCACTAGAGTCTCCTCTTATCGGGGAGAGAATAGTTCTTGGCAACCTCAGAACATGACAACCCTGATCCCTCCCAGAATCATGGAAACAATATACTACCTTTCGCTCAGTCACTCGTGCTCACTTAGTTTGTCTCAGAGAGTTACACAGAATAAACAGGCTGGGCGTTTCAATAAGTATTTATTGAACAGTTATTCTAGTGTAGAATATATGAGCTGCAACAACCATTAGACAGTAGCAGAGATGTATGATTAGCAGTACTACGAAAGTAAAAGGATGGTATAGTTCTACCATCTTGCCGAAATCATGAATATAATGAATATATACAAGTACATAAAACACATGATAAAAAGTGCGTACTCCTACGATGTCTCCCCAACTAGATGTACCTAAATGTACCTAGCATCTGTGTAGGTGTTATGCCAAGAATCCCTCTAGGATCTAGTCCACCCCATTACTTAAGAGTTTAGAGAATGTGGGACCCCGTCCTGGTCTCGAGTTGGACACCCCGCGAGGGATGTTAGACCACTGCTAGCTGGAGCGTCTGCATGCAGGAACCTCAGCGTCTCTGGTCAGTGCGTTAGCCGGGAAGTCACGGTCTCCTCTATCTTCCTAAGCAAGATGTGTTTTGTATATATACCCATAGGTCTCTCCAAGGGTCCTACCTTGCTGTGTTACTGTGTCGGCCTAAAGGATGACGTTGGGCCTGAACTTTATACAGAGATATTATACAGGAGATGGTAATCCTACTGTTAGTCCTGCTGTGCTTCCAAGAAGCCTCATGCATAATGTATGAGAATCGAACCAGGGAAAAACCTGCGTTCTGAATGCAGTGTCATATCTAGGTAAAAGGTCAGTGCCAAAGAACCGTTATCTATGTAATGTAGGGACGGATGTAGGTGAAAGGTTGCGATGTTACCTGCGCCTATATAGGGTACCTATATGGAATATAACGGGGGGGCTGGCGATTCAGCATGCAGCCGTGATAAAGTTGTAGATTGACACATAATTTACGACTACTATAAAAGTAACTACATTTTGGACAGCCTTCACATTTTGATATAGGACTGCTCCTTGCTGATTTGGTTGCACCAGTCTAATTTGTCAATGTATGTTGTGCTTACTTAAAATTGGCCTTTGCGCTCACGCGTAATGTTGGTCCAGCCTGGCGCACATGCTTAACTGCAGTAGAGGCTATCCCATACAACACTGAACCTTTTTGATTGGCTGGCTACTGATCGGCAGCTGAAACAGTGTCTCTTGCCAGCTAGGAGTATAATCAAGTTAAGTCCTCTAAATTCTGCACTATGATTCTTGTGGCTAACTACTAATAGCTGGTCCTTGACTTAACTGTCTGTGGTTTACACACATGTAACTTTGTTAAATATCAACCTCCTAAGAATTCAACGAACACTACCTGAGCTGAGAAGAGGTTACTTTAATTCAATGAATTGTAGCCATCGCTTACAACAAAATGACTGCATGCCAGTTTATTTTCTTCTGTCATACTACACTTGGAAAGTAAACTTTTTCTTAAACGGAGCAAATTTAAGTGAATGCATCTCAAGTTTAACTTTAACTCCTATTGTTGAAGGGCCGTTATGAGCAGCAAAAGGGCAGATGTTATCTAGTGCTCATTCACGTTGTCGTAAGTTGGTAGAAATATTGAACAATTCTCAGCTTCCAGCAGAAAGTTGCCATCTTGTTTGTTTAGTTGTGTCAACTTTTTGGGTAACACGGAGGAAGGATTTTTCAGATCTACAAATCACCGACTAATCCCTTCCTCTGATCGGACCATAATCCGCATGTCATAGATAGGATCGTAATCATACACCAGGGAATCTGAGGTTTTTCAAGCGATTCCCATGTCAAGAGCAATTCCTTTGGTTTAATCTCAAAGGCTAAATCCAAAGTCCATCAAGACCAAGCTAAATGGAAACCAGCAAAGGCCCTTAATGTATGTTTAGTTCTTGCTCTTGTTTGGGGAGAATTGAATTGAAATATGTCTTCCTCCTCTAGTGTGAGAGATTATGCAAACTTCTGCAACTCCATACTTGCGAGTGAGTTTTGAAAGCATTACTCTGGACTGCAGACTGGGTGGGGGTGCATGGTTAACCTGGATTGTTTGACCCAGAATCTGAGGCTGGTAAGCACTTGCTGTGGGAATAGGACCTCCTATTAGCCTGTCATCCAGATTGTGCACATGAAGAATAACTGAATGGCATTGATGAACTCTCACTCTGATCAAGACTTTGGTTAACTCTTGTAAGACCGAGCTGCCATCTCCAGTTAAAAGCAACTCATTTGGGATCTTTCGGTGAGTCAGTCATGTTAGGAAATGTGATGTTTTTTTTTTTTTTTTGTTCCAATGAATAAATGCAATTTCCATGCTTTGCTTATTGCCAGTACCTGAGCTGGAGATAACAGTATGAGCTAACCAAGAGTGAAGAAGTGAGAAGATTTTAGTAGTCTAGATTTAAAAAACAAAAACAAAAAAACTGTACAGAATAATGCCTAGAAGGAGTCATGACTTGGTAATTCAGTTATTACCATCTGAATGGTACTTTGTTGTAGGAAACCTTGACCTATGACCATCGGATATAGGGATGACATTGGTGCTGAGGGGGATATCTTAAGTGTGTAACCTTTTTGGCAATTGTAATTCCTGAATTAGAATAATCATACTGATTTTAAAAGAGGGCTAGCAGTATGGTGAAATGGTGGGGCTCAAAGCGCAAAACTCGCCATGATTTTGGCGTCCCGTCTCTTCTCACCCTGCGGGATCAAGCAGGAGAGGGAAGGACTTTCTTTCTGTATCATGAGGCAATCCAACTAATCCTGGAGCTGCTCTCATGCTTTCTTCAGCATGAGAGCAGTTCCAGGATTGGTTGGAGCAGACTAACACAGCGGTCATTTTGAGACTGGGGGCCTGTGCCAGCAACCCTCGGTTGTTGCACATCCCTGGGATTGCTGGGTGTGCAGTGTGCAAGTCGGGCTGGCCGTTGTAAGACAGCTGGCCAATTAGACATACGCACTGTCATCCAGCAATCACAGGATTCAGCCCAGCCTCCTGCCCGCTCACTGCGGCGTTAAACTAAAATGGCATTGACATGCCATTTTACTTATTTGTCATTACCTACTGCACTCGCAGCAGGTGAGGCGACACTCCTCCGTCCCTTAGGTGGAGCCGCCTCTGGATGCCTCGCATGTAAACAGCAGGTGTCGTCCTGGGTCTGAGTGGAGGGTAGAGGGGTCATTTTACCACAAAATGATGCAGAGGAATGTCGCTTCTCAGAGGTTCACTGTGTAGAGAATCGTGACTTTATTAAAGACGAGGAGACTAGCATTATGCATAACCTTTTATTTACTACTTCTGATGCAGCACTTAAAAGCTTCATGTAGAACAGTATTAAGTCGCACAACTCTAGAACATTAAATATAACAGTCTCTTAACATTCCGAACTCATCCTCTTTTGTTTCTCTTCTCTCTTCCTTAAATACTCTCCAAATCTTTTCCACAAAACTCATCAATTCATTATTGTTCTGCAGTAAAAAACTCAATTAAAATACCTTCAAAACAAACTTATTTATCCTAATTCAAAAAATTCATTCTTAAGCTTAAACTATAAAATGATTTTATATTTCTCTTCTTTTCCTTACACCACCCACAAGGGAGGGTGGGAGGGATAATGCTAGTCTCCTTGTCTTTAATAAAATCACGATTCTCTACACCGTGAACCTCTGAGAATCAACATTTTATGACAAGACAGGAGACTAGCATTAAGCATGTTTAAAGTTCTTTAAAGCATGTTCTGAAACATGTTCTACTGGTCTATAATAAAAATCTCTGAAACTGTATCTTTAGACCAATCCGCTGCTTTAAGAATCTCACTCAAATTACCACCTGCACTAAAGGTTTTTGAAGCCATAGCACCACGCACTGAATGTGCCTTGAATTTCTCCAAATTAACTCCTGCTTCCCTCAGTGTTTTTAACCCATCTTGCAATAGTAGCCACTGAAACCGCACCATGTGGTTTCACATAAGAAATCAGCAACTGATCTACACCTGCGCACCTAAATTCATCCATTCTTGAACCATACTCCCTAATACAAGTCTCCACACACAATTTTGGATGATCAATAAATCTAGGATAAAAAAAATTCTCAGACATAGTCTTAGTTCTTCTTTTAACTACAAACAACACTCCCTCGGGTTGAAAAAATCTACCAGAAATATCCAAAGCTCTCACATCAGATAATCTTCTAAAAGATACCATACAAAGTAGAGTAGCCATTTTCCTTGACAACTGCTTCAAAGACAAAAATCTATTCATTGGCCAACTCTGAAACAACCTCCAAATCACATTCACATCCCATAGAAAAGAATACCTAGATCCTGGTGGATTCTTCAAACTAATTCCCTTCATAGTTCTACAAACCAATTGACTTTTCCCTACTAAAACACCATCTACCAAAGAATGTCCTGCAGCAATTGCTGATCTATAACAATTAATCGTTCTGTAACTTAAACCTTTCTTAAACTTGATAAAAAATTTACAATCATAACCTCCTCTGTCTCAACGGGATCCACCTTCCTTTCCATGCACCAACGTAACCAAATTTTCCAAGCGCTCGAATATCTCTTCCTAGTTCCTGGAGCCCATGACTCGTACAACAACTCTGAAGCCTCTCCTGATAATTCCTGGAATCTTCCTGATTTCCTGAAATGCTCCAAACTAGAAGGATGAGCGCCCCTGATTCCACCAAAGGATGTTCCTGATCGTCCACATCTCGTAATAGACCTTCCTCCGCTCTTAATAAAACTGGATCCTTCATCACCATTTCCATCACTGAAGGATACCAAGCTTGTGTTGTCCGAAACGGAGTTATCAAAATCATTCTGCACTTCTGAATTCTCACCTGTCTCAACACTCTTTGAATCATTGAAATGGGAGAGAAAGCATAACCTCTCATCCCGCTCCAATTCAGGCTGAACGCATCCACTGCTATTGCCCCTGGATCTGGTCTCCAACTCACATAACTTTCTAATTGATTTGTTAACCGTGATGCAAATAGATCTACCTCCAAAGGCCCTAACTCCTCTTGAATCCTTTGAAAAATCAACGGATTCAGCTTCCAGTCGCTGTAATCCTTCAAATACCGGAAATTCCAATCTGCAACTAAATTTTCCTTTCCTGGAAGATATTGAGCTGACACACTTATCTTGTGTTCCATGCAAAATTTCCAAAAATCCTTCGCTAACTCATTCCCTTTGATCTGCTTCCCCCTAATTTGTTGATGTATGTAACAGCAGAAATGTTGTCCATCTTCAACATAATTGTTGTTTCCTGTAATTTCTCCCTGAAACTGCGAATTGCCAAAACACCTGCTTTCATCTCTAAACAATTTATATGCATTCTTCTCTTGCATATTCCACCTTTCACCCGTCTCCTGTGCACCTAATCTCGCTCCCCATCCTAAATTGCTTGCATCGGTCTCTAAAACAAAGTCTGGGCTCGTCCCAAAAATCGCCCGTCCATTCCATGCGTTCAGGTTCTCTAACCACCAAACCAATTCCTCCTGTGCTTCGACATCCAACCTCACCTTGTCTCCATACCAGAGACCCCTGTTCAATCCATCCTTCTTTACTCTTTGTAAGGCCCTGTAATGTAATGGCCCTGGAAATACCGCTTGTATTGACGATGAAAGAAGACCAATCACCCTTGCTAATTGTCTCAAGGTTACCTCCTTTTTCCTTAAAAGCCAATTCACCTCTCTTTTTATAAGAGCAACTTTCTTTTCTGGTAACTCTAGGTGTTTCTTCAGTGTCTACCACAAACCCCAAAAACTCTAACCTGTGTTGGTATTAAAACTGACTTTTCCATATTCAGCACAAATCCTAAATCCTTTAATACACCCTGCACTATAAATCCGTGTTCTCGTAACATTTCCACATTTTCATTCATTATCAGAATGTCGTCTAAATAACTTAACAAACATATTCCCCTTTCACTTAAAAAAACCTACAACAGGTCTCATCACTTTTGAAAAACACCAAGGTGCTGATGATAGTCCGAAAGGAAGACACACAAACTGAAACCGTTTTCCCTTCCATCTGAATTGGAGATATCGCTGACTCTCCTGAGCAATTGGAATTGAAAAGTATGCATCTTTCAAATCTATTTTCATTAACCAGTCTTTGTCCAAAAGAATATCTCTTAACAGATGGATTCCCTCCATCTTGAAATGTCTGTATACTACATATTGGTTCAAATTTATCACTGGTCTCCATCCCTTGTCCTTTTTGTCTACTACAAAAAGCGTACTTACAAACCCCTTTTTGCACTCTGGAATCTGTATTATTGCTTTTTTCTCTAACATCTTTTATTTCTTTCTCCACAATCCCTTGTACTTCTTCTTTGAACATAATAACTCCTGGTTCCTTTACCTGAACCAGTTTTGTCACAAAATCTATTACAAAACCTCTGACCGTTCCTATGACCCATGAATCCTCTGTTATTTCCTTCCATTTCCCTATGAAACCTTTCAATCTTCCTCCTGTGTTTTTCAGGATAGAACCAATTAAACCTTTCGTACTCACCTTGATTTGACTGATTTCCTGACTGTGAGCTTCCTCTAACACAAGTATATCTGCTTCTTCCACCTCTTGCTCTCTGTGGAAACAGTGTTCCTGGGTAAGAGGTTCCTCTATCACTTCCTCTACCCTGAAATATTCCTCCTCCTTGGTAAGTTGGGCCTCTTCCATATGCTCAGCCGAAAGTCTGACCCCGCCTTCTGGCCCTTCCATGTATACCATTGTTACCAAAAACTCTCCTCTTCGATGCATGAGCTTTACCCAAAGCTGTAAAAGTCTGGACATGTTTGCCCAAAGACTTAACTAATCCCTCTCCGAATAGTAAACCTTTTGATTCTTCACTTGATTCCTTCTTTGCGAAATCACCCAGTTTAGGACTAATTCTAAACAACACCGCTTTCCTTCTTTCTGCAATCAAACTTGCATTGGCATTGCCAATGAAACAAATTGCCCTCTGGCTCCATCCTCTTAAAAGATTAATATCTGTATCATTCAGATACGATTCCTCCACCATATCAAATATTCTTGATACTGGTCCTAAAATGTCTAACCACTTGTCTTCGCATTGCTTAAGAGACCTTTCAAGCCCTTTTCTTGGATCACGTCCTAATTTGAATAAGTATGTTATCAAATCTGGATCTAAATTTGGTGTCATGGTCTCTTTAACATCAATGATTGGACGTGAACATTCAGTTCTCATTAAATTACGTTCACTCCTTTCAAGCAGACTTCTAATCCAGAATTTAATGTAGCCCGCAACATGACTCAAAGGCCACCATTCCGAACTCCTCGGATGTGTAATCTGAGCTAGATTAAATAATGTTTGACCCATTGGATCTGTTAGCTCTTTATTACTACTCTTACTTGTACTTCCCAAATCTGAAAACTCATCTGGATCCTCATTGTAATCCAGATCCAAAACATATTCATCTATCATTATTTTCCTCCTATTGGTTCCAATCAGGCTTTTTTGTGCTGCTTAGGACACCCATCATTGACCTTCCACTAGTTGAAGGACCATCTTTTTTTATTTTTACATTCCTTTTTATTCATATCATGTTTTTTGTTTTTAAAACCTTTTCCTCCTGGACCTTTATTTACATTCTCATCCTCCCCTGAAATACTCCAAAATTCTTCCTCATCTTTTTCCATATCACCAATATTTCTTTTACCTTCTTTCACCAACCTTTTAAAGGTTTCCTCCATTTTATTTTCTAATTCTTTCAATGAATTTTTTAATAAATTCTTCCTGCACTTCCTTGGTGCCCGTTCCTTCCATCTCACTCATTTTTTATTTTTTTTTTATTTTTTTTATTATATTACTTTTTAATCTTATCTTTCTCCTTCAAATTAATTTAATTTATTTCTTTAATTATTTTTTAAAACCTATTTAATAGATTTCAAACTCCCTTTTCTCTCAAATACCAAGTTTAAACTGTTCGTTTCCCCCCAAAAAGTAAGCTCCGTCCGTCATCTGCCTAATCAACCGTATCCTTCACTTTCAACAGACTCGGCTCGAGACGCGTTGCCTAGTAACCAATCTAAACGTCAACGCGTCTCTTGCCGTTCCTGTAATAACTTCTATCTCCTGTCAAAAACTATGCGCAACCTTTACATGCACATGAAATGCGCCCAATCTCTTAAAAATTCAGCCTAGTGCCTCATACGCATTTCCTGGAATTGAAGCGTTCGATGCCTGCTCATTATACACGCCACAACATCAAAATTACCTCACTTGCTACCGTGCGCCATGGTCGTTCCGTATTTTTTCAAACTAATACATTACGGTTAGAAACATCTAACTTAATAATTCCTTCTTATTAATTGTATAATACTATTTTCTACCTAACTAATCTCCTGACCAAATACCTGTCTTATTCTCTAACAATTACCCAAAAATTGGGTTAAAATAAAAAATCTTTACACAATTATTTCTTTAAATACAAACTACAACTATTTTATTTTCCACAACCAATTACTTATAACTAATTTACCTTTCAACAACTTATCAATACATAAATTATTTTAATTTAAGCTATTAACATATTTTAATAAATTCTTCAGTAGTAAACAAACAATTGGTGAACAAGCCTGCCTTTACTGTTTAAGAAGAGTACTTCCAGGCCTTTGAAATTGAGCCATCTAATGTTTTGTTTTTGGGATGGCCAGTCTTAGAGGCGAGGAGCAGAGGACAAATTGGTGTTTGTTTTGGGGAGATGTTGTGCTTGCAACATGCTGGAGGTGCTGCAGCAGGAGATGAGCTGATGTCTGCGACACCAACGGGCTGTGAGGTGCTCAAGATTGAGTCGGGTATACCTGAGGCCGGGCTGCCACCCAGGCATGGCATCGCATTTGAGTGGCCATTTCAGACAGCAGTCCTTGCACTCTATATAGAGCCCTGTTAGGATGCTACTTAGAGTGGGTCTGTTCAATCAGTCCTAGGGGAACTGAAAGGAAGGAAGGCTGAAGGGGATGGCAGTTGATGTACTGACAAGGCAAGGTTGTGCTACTACAGATGCTCAGCAACTGATTCCAAGCTACCAACCTGGTATGCAGATTAGGCAGAAATGAGCTGGCCAGAGAGGAGTAGCACCATCAACAGTTCGAAAAGGGGCATGTGCCCAAAATGGATGTGTGCGCGCGGGGGGGGGATTATTGGCTAACCAGAGTATTGTGGATCTCTGCACCTCCTGGCAAAGCAGTGACAGCAAAAGGTGTACACATATGAAGGAGCAACTGGGCTGGAGACTTCCTGGGGAGAGGCCCTGTGATCATAGCTTCCCCCATACAGAGGAGTGGGTCCATAGTTAGGTGGATTATGAGAGCTGGCCCTCAGGAGAACCACTTGTGTCAAAGATGATGCAGTGAATCCATGCAGAGGCACTGGGAATCAATGGGCACTTACAACTGTGAATCTGCTGGAACTCTCACCTGCCCAACAGATTGATATACTAGAGTTACTAAAGTGGTTCAAACCTGTGGATGGTGCACCCATTGCGACCTCTCCAGTCTACAGATGGAGCACAGATTATGCCAACATGTGCAGCAGTGGTGGGAGCCCAATTTTTGGAACTTTTCTCTTGTACTGGGCACAGCTATGTGGGCTCATTATGAGGTGAAATGACTCTTTACCTGTGTAAGAGAAAGATCACCTTTGTGTTCCGAGACCAGCAGTTCTACATAGAGGTTTATCGCTTTCCACCCCCTATCCTACCTCACCCATCACACTGACACCTCCATCTCCCTTCCTACCTAGTCCTTTTGCCCCTGCTCACCCTTACTGCGAGCAGAGTGGTTGCCCGCAGCCCTTTCTTGCACACTCTTTCCTTGCTATTCCACTCTCTGTTGAACCCATCTCTTTATCCATCCTTCCCTTTTTAGGTTACCACCTTTCCACTTTCTCTGGTGCTTCCAAATCACGCTTCTCGTTTGACCAGGGAGGGGCAGCGAGTGCGCCTACCTATTTGGCCATCCAAATAAGATTGGTTGGTGAAGATTTAACTTTGAGAACTACTATCCATGACACCTGGATGTACGAAACAGGAGCTGATTACTTTATTTTTAAATATATGTTCGAGGCATATGAGCTGTAGATCGTATACTTGTGCATAGATCGCCATCTGGTGTTGGGCTCGGATGTTTGCACTTTGTTTTTGTCTTGGAAGAAGTCTTTGTAGTCACGAGTTAGGTGACTCCTCCTTAGGACGATGGTGCGCATGGGCATCGACTCCATCTCCAGATAGTTTTTTTCCGCCATCAGGTTTGGATGTGATTTGCTGCGCTCCGGGTCGATATCTGTTTCGAATCTCCCCTCGACGTGCAATCCCTCTCCACTCGACTGTATTGTCTCGATCGCGTTGCCCTTTCGACGCGCATCTTTAAAACTAACTCCTCGATCTTCGACGCGGGCCGTTGGGCCTATCCGCGCCGACCACGCCAGCAGTCAATGGAAAGGACTCCTTTCAAAAATTGCCCCGGGTGTGGTGCGAAGTTCCCACACACGGACTTGCACGAGGTTTGTAATCTCTGCCTCTCCCCGGAGCACAAAGACCAGAACTGCGAGGCCTGTGCATCGTTCAGGTCGAAGAAAACCATCCGTGACCGTCTGGCTCGACGTCTCAATGTCTCGCGGAAGCAGCTCGATTCCGGACATCTTCGGACCAGATTCCAATATCCAGCCGGAACAACAAGGTGATGAAGACATCTCCGTCTCCGAGGCCGACTCCTCTGACGTCGAAGAGGAGACACTCACCCCGGCTCAGCGGTCCGTGAGTACCGTGCTCCCAAAAAACAAACCTAAGGCTCCAGTAACGCCCTCGGGTCGACACCGGCAACATGTCTCAGCCGCCCCGCTTTCGGGCCCGGCTATGAAACCTAAAAATAAGTCTTCCGGCTCGGGCTCGAGCCAACCCCATTCCAATGCCCAAAAGTCACCTTCGGCACCGAAGCATCAGACCAAAGATGTGCCACGCCCATCTTCGACGCCAAAGACAGCCTCGACGCCGAAGCCCTCGGCGTCGAAACATACCAAGGACAAACATTCGTAACCGAAAAATCTTCGGAGCCGAAAACGGCTTTGGAACCCAAAAAATCGTCTGAGCCGAAAAAATTCTCGGAGCCACAAACTTCTAGAACAAAACCTAAGGAGTCCAAGACCCCTCAGAGACTCGGTCCGAAGAACATCCTGAGCCAAAATCTTCGGCACCGAAAAAAGACATTTTACCCACACAGCCTGTACCTGATTTTTCGGATCCAAAACAAAAAACTCTTTGTATTGACCCAGAGACTGGCAAAGTCGTCACCAAGCCTCCAAAAAAGAGGAAACTGGACACTTCAGAGGAATCTGAAATACCCTTGAAACGAAAGGCGATGAGTACTAACATCTCCCCACCTCCTTCTCCTCCTCCAGCTGATCCAAATCTTCTAATTTCTCCACCACACTCCCCACAACATACTTTTTCACCTCAAACATCAGATACTGAGGATGATCATATCGATAGGGCTGGGAATATAAATCCACATGGGGATGATGATGCACATACCATCCCACACGACGTAGACCCTTGGGATGATTACAACACAGATCCTGACCTACACAATGACCCGGACCTCTATCCATCTAGGCCATCGCCACCAGATGACAATATTGGGTTTGCACAACTAATCAATAGGGCTGCCCAATACCATGGGGTACAGTTACATTCTGATCCCTTAGAGGAAGATTTTTTACTTGAAACGTTTGCACCCTCGCAAAAGTCCACGCACACCCTGCCAATGTTAAAAGGCATGCTCAAACATGCCCCAGAAGTTTTTAAGGACCCTGTCAGAGCCAGGATTCTCAACACCAGGATAGATAAAAAGTATAAGGCAGCTCCCAATGGCCCAATTTACATTAAAGGTCAGGTCCCTTTGGATTCTCTTGTGGTGTCTAATGCACGCAAGAGGGCAAACAGGCGACCCCCCCCCCTCCTGATAAGGAGTCCAAACTAATAGACGCATCTGGTAAACGTATTGCGTCACAGGCTGCAAATCATTGGTGGATTGCCAAAGCCCTAGCTTTATTGGCCAGGTACGACAGGGCTCACTATGACGAGCTTGAAAAGCTCATGCAACACCTTCCTGACCAGTACAAACAAAAGGCCAACGACCTTATACAAGAGGGGAAATTGATCACAAACACCTCAATTAAATGTGCGCTCGACGCGGCTGATACCGCATCTCGCGCCATTAACACTAGCGTTTTGTTGCGCACGCACGCTTGGCTCCGAGTCTCCGGATTCAAACAGGAGGTGCAATCTGCTATTCTAAATCAGCCCTTTGATCAAGAACATCTTTTCGGGCCCTCATTTGACACAACTTTAGAAAAAATAAAAAAAGATACGGACACTGCTAAGTCAATGGGGGCCTTACAATTCCCTTCACCTAGAGGTTCTTTTCGCCGCTCCTTCTACAGAGCTGGCTCCAAAACCATTGCCTCAGAACATCCCTCTTCCTCCTATAAAAGCCCCACTCAAACGTCCTCCAAAGGATACTTTTGCGGAGGCACCAATAGTAAGGGAAGAGGTCGCGGCAACAATAATCGCAACTCCCCTACCAACAAACAGTGACTTCCCTGCCCTTGCCCCTGATCATCCCACTCCTGTCGGGGGACGTCTCTCACAGTTCCTACCTGTCTGGAATTCAATCACAACAGACAAGTGGGTAAGGCAAATTATCCAGTATGGTTACTGCCTGGAACTCACCTCTAATCCCCCAAATATTCCTCCCAGACAACGTCCAATGTACTCTGAACATCTGACACTTCTCAAACAAGAGGTTCTCTCTCTATTACAAAAGCATGCAATAGAACCAGTCCCCTTGCCTCATCAAGGCACAGGGGTTTACTCCCTCTATTTCCTAATTCCAAAAAAGGACGGCTCTCTCAGGCCCATATTGGACCTCAGACCGCTAAACCTCTACATTCAGTCGGATCACTTCCACATGGTCCCTCTCCAACAGGTGCTCCCACTGCTTCAACAGGGTGACTTTCTCTCCACTCTGGATTTAAAGGACACCTACTTTCATATTCCCATTCACCCCGCTCACAGGAAATATCTCCGGTTTGTGGTAGATGGTCAACACTACCAATTCAAGGTCCTCCCATTCAGGGTGACTACAGCACCCAGAGTCTTCACCAAGTGTCTCGCAGTGGTTGCGGCCCACTTATGAAGACAGCACATTCATGTCTTCCCTTATCTAGACGACTGGCTCATAAAAGCCAAGTCACACAGCAGTTGTGTGCAACACACACAACAATCCAACTGCTTCACAACTTGGGATTCACGGTAAACCTCACCAAATCCCACCTTCAACTGTCCAGCATACAACAATATCTAGGGGCTACAATAGACACTTCAAAAGCTCTAGCGTACCCCAACCCAGTCAGGATAAGCACCATACAAGCTCTAATAGCAAAATTTCAGCCTCAACACTCACTACCAGCGCGAGTGTTCATGCAACTAATCGGGATGATGGCCTCTTGCATTCTCATCATCCCTTATGCAAGACTCCAAATGCGTCCCTTATAGGAGTGTTTGGCACGTCAGTGGAACCAGGCTCAAGGTCAGCTAACAGATCTGGTGTTGGTAGACGACCGCACCCCTTGCTCTCTGCAATGGTGGAACACACACAACCTTTCCAAAGGGTGGCCGTTCCTCGACCCGGTTCCACAGATAGTGCTAACAGCAGACTCATCGCTCACCGGCTGGGGAGTTCATCTTCAAACCCATACCATTCAGGGCATATGGACCCCTCAACAAAGACCATTCCACATAAATTACCTGGAATTGTTGGCAATCTTCCTAGCGTTAAAATCTTTTCAACTCCACCTCGTAAGCAAAGCTGTCCTAGTCCGTACAGACAACATGACAGCAATGTATTGCATACAAAAACAGGGGGGACACACACACTCTGCAGCTTTCACACCTAGCTCAAAGCATATGGAGATGGGCCATTCCTCAAAACATATATCTCCTTGCAGAACACCTCCCAGGAGTACTCAATCAAATTGCAGATCTACTCAGTCGCCAAACACAGCAGATCCACGAATGGGAACTTCATCCTCAAGTTCTGCTTCCATTATTTCAAATGTGGGGCCACCCAGAAATAGACCTGTTCGCCACACACCAAAACGCAAAATGCCCAAGCTTCGCATCCAGGTACCCACACCCATTGTCCAAAGGCAATGCGCTATGGATGAACTGGTCAGGCAAATTTGCTTACGCTTTTCTGCCTCTCCCACTCATTCCGCTAGTGGTTCGGAAGCTCAAACAGCATTCCTTCACAATGATCCTAATTGCTCCAACATGGGCCCGACGGCCATGGTTCACAACCCTCTTGGAACTATCAGTAGTTCCTCATCAAAAGCTACGCCTCTCACCCAAGCTTCTCACTCCGAACCATGGAGAGATAAGGCATCCAGATCCCAGTCAACTCAACCTTGCGATCTGGCACTTGAAATCTTAGAGTTTGGCTACCTTAATCTCCCGCCAGACTGCATGAACATCATTAAAGAGGCTAGACGTCCTACCACTAGAGCTTGCTATGCCGCAAAATGGAAAAGATTTGTAATTTACTGTACAAATAACAAAATCAACCCACTAGATGCTTCTATTCAAAACCTAATCTGTTACCTTTTACATCTACAACAATGTAACCTAGCGTATACATCCATTAGACTACATCTCGCTGCAATAGCAGCCTATTTCCAAAGCAGTCAACACTCGTCTTTGTTTAGGGTACCAGCTATCAAAGCATTTATGGAAGGACTTAAAAGAATAATTCCACCTAGAGTTCCACCCTCTCCAGTATGGAACCTAAATGTGGTACTTAACAGACTCATGGGTCCCCCATTTGAACCTATGCATAAATGCGAATTACAATTTCTCACCTGGAAAGTAGCCTTCCTGGTGGCGATCACCTCTCTCAGAAGAGTTGGTGAACTCCAGGCAATAACCATACAAGAACCATTTCTCCAAATCCATCATAACAAAGTGGTTCTTAGGACTAACCCAAAATTTCTACCTAAAGTCGTTTCTGCTTTCTACCTTAACCAGTCTGTAGAGCTCCCAGTGTTTTTCCCTCTACCAGACACAGTAGCAGAACGAGCTCTTCACACGCTAGACGTAAAAAGAGCCATACTTCACTACATTGAAAGAACAAAATCCTTTAGAAAGACTAAACAACTTTTTGTGGCTTTCTCACCACCTTATAAAGGCAATCCTATCTCAAAAACAGGGATTGCAAGGTGGATTGTTAAATGCATCCAGATATGCTATGCCAAAGCCAAAGGCACCTTAACCATTCCCCCTAGGGCTCACTCCACACGTAAACTAGGGGCATCTATGGCATTCTTAGGGAACATTCCCCTAGATGACATCTGCAAAGCAGCAACTTGGTCTACACCACACACGTTCACAAAACAGTATTGTGTAGATGTGGAAGCAAAACAGCAAGCTAGTGTGGGCCAGGCTGTATTAAGAACACTTTTTCAAACCGCTGCAACAGATACAGGTAGCCACCGCTAAGGAGGTAACTGCTGTATAGTCTATGCACAAGTATACGATCTACAGCTCATATGCCTCGAACGGAAAATGCATCTGTTCTTGGCATGTAGAGCTGTAGATTCGTATACGCCCACCCGCCTCCCCGGATACCTCTATCTGTTCCAGTACTATCTTACTTAGATACATTACACATGGACATCTTTTTCCATTTCTTACTAACTCCATCATAACCCTCCATGGCAAAACAATCTGGAGATGGAGTCGATGCCCATGCGCACTATCGTCCTAAGGAGTCGTCACCTACCTCGTGACTACAAAGACTTCTTCCAAGACAAAAACAAAGTGCAAACATCCGAGCCCAACACCAGATGGCGATCTATGCACAAGTATACGAATTTACAGCTCTACATGCCAAGAACAGGTGCATACTGGTAAGTAGCATTTTCCTTTCCATTCAGCTTAAAGCAGGAGATTGAACTTGGGTGAACTCTCTAAATTTACAATCATTGGGGTGGGCAACTTGGTAATAGTCCATAGCAGTTAAGTGTAGGAGGCAACTGAATGGGCAAGTAATCAGTCTTCTAATTTGAGGAGTATAAACCCTTCCATTGACTCAAGTTTTAGAAAACCTGTGACAATTATTATATTGAGTATCAGCGTACCCTTCACTCATGGCCAAATTTGAGAGACCACCTCTTGTCTACCAGAAATAAGTGAATTTGAATGCTTTATTTTTCATATAGATTGATGCATAATACAGTCCTTGAAGCAAGTAAGTCATGGTTTACTGGAAATGTAGGTTCTCCATGGCTGCAGAGTCTTGTGGTTGTGAAGAATAATATCCTGTGTCGGTATGAACAATTCTTTTATATAACTCAAATTTTTGTTTACTTGCCAGACAGACCCAAAGAATATTGAAGGTGGCCACTATCTCTTGAATCCAGAGGATAGAATTGGGCCTAGTACGAGGTGAAATGGGGGTCTAGTGTGATAGCATGATCAAACCTGGCCAGTTGTCTCATCCGTGCTCTAATGATGTTTGCTGTCTTGATTGTTTGTGACAGGCTTTATGCAACCACGATTATACGAAGGTGCAAGTGCTAGGATGTACTGCAGTGACTGTTAGAACCAACTTGTCAGGGCTAGAGCCCCATGACCAGACACACTGCACTACAGGGCATAGGCTTGCTTCATTTTTTTGTTCCTAGTGCATAAAAACGTGATGCAACAAAGCTGCAGCAGCTTATTCCCTCAGTGGAAAAATACCTGAAAGGACCTTCAGTAGGTTAAACATTCCAGGCGTGGATCCTTCGGAGAGATATGCAAGTGGTGCCAGTTTTTAAGGCAAATGCAAGCAGCATAAGTTGAGCAGTACCGCCAAAGCGTGAGCACAGGGCAAAAACACTTCTTGCAGTAGCAGATCGGACAAGAGTACTAGAGGTTGAGCTTTGAGAGGAAAGAGCTGGTGAAGTGCAGAGGTCCTTTAACGGTTTGAATCAGATGCTTGGGTTTATATCTTGCAGTGGGTATTGGCATGAGCTATGTATGTATATCCTGATGTGAGGTGATCATGGGCTACAAACTGCAGGCTAAAGCAGGGTACCCATAAGGTACACCTATGCGATGAGCGTGAAAATAAAATTGTGGGTCGCAAACCTGTCTTATTCAGTTTCTTTTTCCTTACACAGCACTTTATTAATAACCATTTAATTTTATGAAGTGTAAAGTGCAAACCCCATTTGACTTGTCCGAACCTGCTCGGCAGAGTGGGGTTTTGCACAGTTTAATGAAGAGAACTTTGAGGTGACATGAGCACTTGAGCTGTTGAATGAAACAGCTGGGTACAAAATTCAGTGGGAAACCTAAATGTATGTTCTATAAGAATTGTTAAGCTGCGACCTTTTGAGTAAACAGCAGGCTGGGTATTACAAAAATGCACTTTAACGAGCATATCCTTTAGGTTTTAATGTTTTAAAGCTCCACATTTACGAGTGAGCATTTGCCCACTGGTGCATTACTGTGAAGGTCACTAGTGTGCAGGGTTGCTTTCTTAGCGCATTATATGCAATTAAGATTAGGTGTATTAATGCACTGGGAAGAAACTGTTTACTGTACATGTAAGTAATGGTTTACGGATTTGTGATCCTAAGGAGGATTCCCTGAAGCTGGTCAAGTGCATGTCTACTTTAAGGTGGGAGGAGGGGGGATGAATAATTGGAATATTGAGTCATGTATTTCTTTTAATTTTTAAATTGGATTGTAAATGCATTTATATAGCGCTTACTACCCCTGACGAGGCGTTCGAAGCGCTTTTTCGGCAAGTTGCACGCTATTTCGGAACCGAAAGTGGATTAGTAGTGAATTAGTGTAGGGAGATATGAAATTCATTTGAGCGGTATACATACGAGTTCCTTTGGATTGAAAAAGGTTAGTGGAGGGATAGAAGAGGGAAGGGTTCGCATTTATATAGCGCCTGCTACCCCTGAAGAGGTGTTGAAGTGCTTTTCAGCAGGTAGCACGCTAGTGGACATGTTAGTCTGTTAGTTAGATTAGAAAGGATAGTAGAGGGAGGGTCTAGAAAGTGGTTTTTTGGGGCTCATAGCAGCAGTAGGAGGAGGTTTGGGATGAGTAAAGGGGAGGTTGAGGGGGAAGAGTCAGAGGGAAGGGTTTAGAAAGGCTAGTTTGAGAGATCTGAATAATAAAACGGGTATGAGATGATACAAGGAGGGGTGGAGGAGGGACGAGTCTAGAGGGTTATTTTGGGGATCATAGTAGAATGGGGTTTCAGGTGAGTCGGAGTGGAGGTAGAGGATATATTGAGGGATATATAGGGTGAGAAATAGGGTAGTGCATTGGAGAGAGTAGTAGAATGAGGTTTGAGATGAGTGCGAGTGGAGGTAGAGGATATATTGAGAGAGGTATAGGGTGAGATATTGGGTAGTGCATTGGAGATGCTGAATTAGAAGTAAAGTAATAAAGGTACATAAGTACATGGAAGGTGTGTGTGTATGTGTATATGTATATATGTGTGTATATATATGTTATGTTATACAGTTTATTAAGCGCACAGCTGCCCCAGCAGAGGGGAATCCCTGCGCTGACAGCAGAAAACTGCGACGCCTCTACCAATGGAAGAGGCCTACAACGGAGGGAAGAGGTATGTTTTAATTGCTTTTCGAAATGCCAGATAACTTTTCAAATTGCGGATGGAGAAGGGAAGCGCGTTCCAAAGTTTGGCAGCTAATGTGCGAAAGGAACGCCCCCCGGCGCGTACCCTTCTCACCCGAGGGACGACTGCCAGATGTTGTCCCATTGACCGAAGTTGACGGAGAGGAGTGTATGGTACAAGCAAGTTGGCCAGGATAGCTGGGGAGGAAGAGTTCATGATTTTGAAGGAGATACAGAGGGACTTAAACTCTATACGTTTGGCCACAGGCAACCAATGAAGCCGACGAATGGCACTAGACGCAGAGCAAGTCTTGGGCAGGCGAAGAAGAATTCTTGCCGCAACATTCTGAACCCTTTGCAGTCGCAAGATTTCAGTTTTATTCAACCCAAGATAAAGTGAGCTGGCATAGTCCAGTCTTGACAATATAGAAGCCTGGACAATGACCTGCCTGATGGAGGGGTCAAAAAACCCTAACAGAGGTTTGAGCCCACGCAATATACCGAAACAGGTCCCTGCCACCTTCTTGGTTTGTGTCTGGAAGCTGAGGGCAGCGTCTACCCAGACTCCCAGGTTTTTTACCACCTGTTTGGTGGCGGGTGCATGCCCCAAAGTGGCAGGCCACCAGTGCTCACTCCACAGCTCAGTGTCTTTACCTACCAGCAAAACCTCGGACTTGCTAGCGTTGAGCTGGAGACCGTTGGCAGTCATCCACTCCGCAATGGCCTCAAGGTCGCTCCTAAACTTAGATGCGTCCCGGGTTAGACCGTCCGAGAGTGTGACTACCAACTGAGTGTCATCCGCATAGGACACAGCCGTGAGCCCTCTGCTCTTTGCCAGCGTAGCTAGCTGTTGGACATAAAGATTAAAGAGGGTTGGGCTCAAGGCTGAGCCCTGCGGCACCCCCTGTTTGATAGTGTAGATCTTAGAGGCGAAAGGGGGGGCGGCTACCTGGAAGGTCCTCTCCGTAAGAAAAGAGGCAAACCAGTCCAAGGCCGAGTCTGTGATGCCCGCCTCCTCCAGCCGTTTCAGCAGGATCTGGTGGGACACAGTGTCGAACGCGGCACTAAGATCTAATAGGATCAGTGCCGAAGTGCGACCCTCGTCTAAAACCCCCCTCAGGTGTTCAGTCACAGCTAGGAGAGCAGATTCCGTGCTGTGACCAGAGCGAAACCCATTCTGAGAGGGGTCCAGTATGTTATTTATATATAGAGAGATATTAAAGTGTTGCTGTACTTCAAGTTAATTCAGTTGTGAACCAATTGTAGATAAATAGTCATGATAGATTTGCTTATTTATGCAATCACCTATAGACATGTTAAACATAGAATAATATAACCATGAGTAATATGTACATTTGTTAAGCAGAACTAATAACTATATATTTATAAATATAATTATTATACACGTTTATACAAAGCAATACACATATGTAAGTACTTCTATGTAGTCCAAATAAATACTTATAAACAGTTATGCTGTATATTTATGTTTGAGTATGGTGATTATGTGGGGAAGAGCCAACTCTTGAGTAGTCTTCTGAGAATAAGACGGTTATCCGAGGATCTTATGTCTGGGGGGGGGAAAGAGTTCCCTAGTTTCTCTGCTTGAACAGAGAAGGATGTGCCACCTATGGTTTTTTAGGTCTCGCCAGCGCATGCGCTGCTCTGGCGAGACATTTAGTGAGTGGGCTTTAAAAAGCCGACCACAGCTTTTTGGGTGGCATAGAGCGTGCGGTTACGCACACAGTTGCGAGCAGAGGCGCCATCTGGCTTTCCTCTCGCTCTCCCAAGCGCGCGCTCGCGCTTCAATGCCCCTCCCCCACCACAGAGCGCGTCTCGCGGCCGCAGGTCTTGTATTTCTTTCCACTGCTGTTTCCGTGGAGGCGTGAGGCATTGCAGCCCCACCCACTCTTTTTCTCTTTGGGTTGAGATCCCTTTAAGAAACATGTAAACAAAGCTTAACACCCACCAGCCCCGCCTCGCTGTCACGTTTTGCTTACGTTCTCCTATACGTATTATCGTCATCGATCGCACTGTCTCCCTTCTAGGAAGCGCTGTGCGTTAAGCAAGGGGAGTGCTGTTCTGGTTGCCAAGGTTGAGCGGCACTGAGCGCGCGGACGCCTGAATTTTTTCTTTGCTTCCTTGCTGCTGCACCACCGAGAGGAAGTTTGCACACTGCCGCCGCTGGCACATCTGCCCGCTTCGTGCCCTCACCCGGCGCCTTGGTCCACCGCTCTCTACCAGGACTGATGCTTCCTGTCTGGACAACACCCGAAGCTCTGGTCTCCGCTGTGACTGAATTGAATGGAACGGACAGTGGCTAATAACCGGCAACACATGGTGGGTACAGTTAAAACTGTTGTGAAATCTGCGACATGCACATTCTGAATTTCTTGTAGTAAATGAAGATGCGGTACCCCTCTAAGATGGCTCCCGCTTTCTGCCATATGCGGATCGGTAGAACGCTAGGGAGCGTGTCCATCTTATCTGTCTACTTGATGCTGCAGCTGATTTTACCGCTGTGGCTTTAGGCCTTCTGGGTGTCTGGAACATACTACTTCACCGGGTGTGCACAGATTTGAGTCTGGACAGGGCCGGTACTCGAAAGTAACCTAACCTGTATGTGCTCGTTTCTCCACCAAACAGCGTAGAAGTTGAATGGGAAGCGCTGCTGGCTATGAGCAGAGCTGCCGGTGCTATCCTTTTCAAAGTGCAGCATTCCTCCTAACAAGCTTGGGGAGAGCCAATTAAAAACATTGGAGTACTGCAGGGCTCCTGTACGTTTACAGTGCACGTCAAGTCTGCGTCGCCACTGATTTTGTGTTCCTCACCACGGCTGTTGCACCTTAAGTGGTGCACTGTCCACACTTCTCATGTCACCATTGTGCTCAAGTAGCAATGACTGCTAAAGCCATTGAGATATACTGCACTTAAATGGGAAGACTGAGAACTTTTCAATTGAAAAAATGCCAGTTCTGAAGAACATAACTCTACAAACCCAATAGACATATAAAGAGTCCTGCTCAGGAGTACTCGTGGTGCTCCGTTAAACGTATAGCACAATTTGTTAGAAAGGTCGGTGCGAGCCAATAAAGAAGTATTGCAGCAAATTGCTGTTTCTCTCTAATGTAAATATATCGGACTGCTTCAGAAGGGCCGGCAGTGACCATGAAAACTACATCAGCCAAGAAAAGTTCTTCTTACTTTGGGCCCATTACATTTAGAGCAGCGCTGCTGATACATTTTGTTGAGAACCACACTGATGAGCGTTAAACCCAACTAGCATTGCAGAGAAGTTCTGTACTGTGCTCTTAGAAATGTACCAGCCACTCCAAGAGGTGCTTTAATTCTGCCATAAACCTATCAGACCAGCGTCTGCTTGTTTGTACTTGAGGTGTGTAAAGATGGAACATACATCTCTGGGTTTCTTCGGGATTATGCATGAATTTTAGACTGAACAAGCCACTAACAGCAAGCAGAGATTCCCTCTCTCTCCACCTTGTTTTGTTTAAAATTTGTGCATTAACGAGGGGAAATTCCGAGTTATATCTTTGGACTTCAGACGCATCAAATGCATCAAAAACAGGTGTTCTGCTCTGCGTAGCGCCATCATGATACGGACCCTGGTGCTGTAAAGCATCTCAGCTAAGAAGTGCAGCTACCGAAATGCCGTACTACCTATCCAGAGTGCAGCAGTCTGAGAAGCCCTTGCTCTGCCGAACAACACCATAGCAGCCCTGGCACTGTCCCATGACTGAGCAGTCTGCTTTCTGATCGCGCTTCGGAAGCCAATGCTAGGTGTCCTCAGTTTAAGCATCAACCACTGGACAGGCTTCATCCTGTTTGTACTGCTCCTTGTGCACCTGTAAGTGCTAGGGGTTACAATTCTGGAGAGGCGCGTAGCAAGAGTTGCATTAGATATCCGAATCCCGAAACGTGGGAAATTTTAAGTTCGTTTTAAGATCATCTTCAGACTTCAACTCCACAAAATACAGGCGATTAGTTTTGAGAGGGAAATGGAAAATAAGAAGTACACAGAAAATGAATTACTCCGCAGCCTGACTCGTTGCAGTCACATAACTATGACCGAGCATCCAGTTCTATGCGCTCCTCATGTATCCCCGCAGCACGCGATAGTGCTTGCACTCAGCACAAGTGCTAATCAGATGACAAAAAACTGAAATACACACAAAATACACCGGTCTGAAAAAGTACTCTTCTATAGTTACAAAGGCGTTGACACCTTTTATAAATGTTTTCTTTGTGGGCCATGATGTAGAATATATTTTAAGAGGGCGAGAAAATGAGGGAAAAACAAGGAATCGGTCAATTATAGATGTTACTATGTACTTTAGAGGAACAGTACAAGCATGGGACTGGGTGCCCAGGACACCCCCTTGTAACAAAATGCACCCTGAATTCAGCGACACTGTGCTATACAAGACTTCCTAGTACACCAATAACCACTATACTGAGTGCCGTTCTCCGAAATGCAGTACAGATAGGACATAGTTGCATTGACCTGAAATGCACCGCACATCAAATTAAAAGTCCCGCTTTATTTAACATGGCTACCACCCAGTGACCTCTTAGCCTAGAAACTGAAATTAAGTGCACAAACACATTTAGGGCAAACTCACTTTTAGGGGCATAATCACACCTAGTGCAGAAGCAATAATCACATTTAGCAATAACAATCACATTTAGGTGCACAAACCTATTTAGGTGCAAAATAACTCTTGGTGCTGGGTTATCAGAGGTGTTGTGCTACATTTCGGCGCAAAACCAACAAATGCATTAAAAAAATTGATGCTAAGATTCTTAATTATGTTGAAAAGTTGTGCATCAGTATGAGACAACGTTATGTTGAGTCCACATTGAGTTACAAAATTCTCTTTGGTACAGCATTAGTGTGAAAAACATTTAGAAGCACAAATCACATTTATGTGGAAAAACAAATTTAGGAGCAAAATCATCATTGGGGCACTATCAACAGAAGTGTGTTAATACTTTTAAGAGCACACATACATATTATTTATAGTGCTTGATGCTTTACTTCACCTCCAAAGAGACAAATACAGGAGTAGGACCCGTTGACCCAGGTGAGACCGGGTAAAGTTTGCAACAAACAACAATGTCTCAACTGGAGTTAATTTAAATAGGACAATAAAAAATAGTGATATAAATCACAACGGGGGGGTGTGGGGGGGTGGGGTAGGGGGAGAACAAAGGAAGGGAGACCACAACGAGGAAAGTAGAGTGGGAGAGGTTATTATTTGTAAGTAGTTATAGCAGCACTACAGTACAATTAATTATACAATGACCATAACACACAAAGTGAGCACTGGACGTGCTAAGTGATAGTGGTAAGTGATAGTGGACTGCGCAGTGACACAAGGGTGACGAGAGCAGCGTGAACGGCGACACAATATCTAGCTGACCGTTTGTGGTGCTGTCAATTATTTTAACAGACTCAGACCAAAATCTAGAATGTCTTGGTCTACACCATTTAATATGTCAATTATTTAGATGCATTTCATAAAGACTCATTTTCTGTGTCCACAAAAAACAGATTTGGACAACACTCCGAAATTATATAACATCAAAACAGACTAACGAAGTCAGACAATTTAAACAAGCATTTGCAATGCAATAGGTCTCGCAATTACGCAAGTTTGAGCTATTGGCTTTGTAAATGATAATGCCTTTTATTTTTGTTCTGGTTTTTAAAACATAAATAAAAGGCTTTGTCATTTACAATGCCAATAGCTTAAACTCGCGTAAATGCGAGACCTATTGCATTGCAAATGCTTGTTTCTTGTACAGTGGGATTTTGAGACGAGGTGTCAATCTAGAGCGGAGGTTCCTTTGTTGAATGTATTTGGTGATTTTATTACTCATAAAGAGCACTCCTGTTCCATGTATCGCTTGTGGGTGATGCAAAGCAGCTTGAATGTGGATCTTCTGGCAACTGGTAACCAATGTAGGGCCTTCAAGGCAGGGGAGATGTGGGCTTGTGGCTTTAAATGTAGGTGTAGTCTGGCAGCAGAGTTCTGAATCTGTTGTAGTCTTTTCATAGTTGTTAAAGATGATCCAGGGTAGAGGTTATTGGCGTAATCAGGTTTAGACAGAACAAGAGAGATAATAGCCTGGACCTTGTGTGGAAATCCCAGGTGGGGGAAGATGTGTCACAGTTTTTATAGTAATGAAGCTTGATCTTGCTAGTTTTTCCACTTGGGCTTTCATTGATAACTTGGAGTCCATGGTAATTCCGAGGTTTCTTACTTCTTTGATACTTTAGGCGGTGTTCCCAGATCGACATGCCAGGCGGCAAGTGGGTCATAATTTTTCCAATCACCGCATGCGAGTATTTCCGTTTTGGAAGCATGTAATTTGAGATGGCTCCATGTCATCAGCTGATCAACGGCTCTGAGGCAACTGAAAACTTATGAGTTTCCAATGTCTAAGGCTTTCCAGTTTCAAATCATGCGATGAAGTTCGATGTTCTGAGCAGTGCACGATAGCATTTGCTTTTCATTCTCGTCTTTTGTATATTAATGTAGAAGTAGGTGTTTAACCAAGATGAAATGCCAGTACAGCAATTAAACGTATAAGTTCCAAATATCAGCCTCAGTTGAAACTGCAATGGTATACAGTGATGTTTCAGGATGTTTTAGTAAACCGATCTTTCTTTCTATATTAACATAAGGTGCAATGATTTTGTTTCCTTGAGTTAAAGGCCCACATTTATTTTCTGGTCTCAATGAGATTTGGATGCTGAAGAGCAGCATTATCTGCACTTCCCAAAAAACACCAGTTCCACCATGTGTGTATTAAGATCGAATGGTTTTGATACCTCTAGTCTTAATAAGTTCAAGGTTTACATGATCACTCGGCACCAGCTTGAGTATCTCTCTAGTGGCATTAAAACTCAGTGATGGGATTTGGGGTGATTTTTATGTGAAACATTTCTTTTCTTACACAGAGGCTAGTGATTCTAAGCCATAAAGGATACACATTTATATCTGAACAACATATGTATCACGCCCCAGAGGTCATTTGACAATTCCATCATGTCTTTCGGCAGCATGCCAAATGTATTTAATATCAGCCGTGTTTAGTATGACATATGAATAGTCTATCACAGTAAAAAAATATATACAGGCTGTGCAAAGGACAGCATAACTTTGGATGCAACTTTTGAGTTTCAGATGAGTGGCCATATTTGTTGAACAATATGTGAGGAAGATGCTATTATGGAGCCTAAATCCCATTTCTTATGTAGTTTCGAGTTTAGGTTAGAGGTGTTAGGAAATATTTTTTTGTAAAGTTAAAAAAATTAAATGACACATTTTTTTTTTTTTTTTTTTTTTTTTTACAAACCCTTGACACTAAATGACCTGTATTTGGCAGTTTTTCAAAGCTGGCTGGTGTGTTCGGAGTCTGAATTCTCCCTAGTTCGGATATAATTAAATTCAGTTTCAAAACTAACATTTTTAATGAATTAACCCAAGTGTAATCTAAGTCAGACAAACCTATAGAACTCATTGAAAAGTCTGAACACAAATTGCAAACCAGAAGATTCCACGTTTTGGCCATTTTCCCAGGCTGCTTGCCTCACTTGGATATTAAGTTTATCAGACTTCTAGCTGCAGATTCCTTACCTTGGAATTATCTCCAGGTATCTGATTGGATCCAGATACTTTTTTCCTGAGCAGTACCCTTGCATGCCAGTAGGTGGCGTCGTTCGGCTCCGTGTGACGTCATCCGCACCGGAAGTGACGTGTGGTGCCTATATAGGCGCCACTACAGTGCACTGCTGTCAGTTCTTCTCTTTCTGTGCTAATCAGCGCAGATCCAGAGAGATCTACCCGAAGTTAATTTTTGACTGACCTTTTTCCGACTTCTGTCAGTCTTTTTTGAGAGAGCCTGGTGTGACAGTGTCGTCCTCTAGGAAGGCCCGCTACAAGTCCTGCAGCGCCTGTCATCGACCGATGTCTGTGACTTACCCACATTGTAATTGCCTCTGTTGCCTGGAGAGCGACCATGACTAAGACCTGTGCAGTTTGCCGCGCCATGTACCCCAAGGCCTTAAGGGAGTGGTCCCTCAAGCTCTTTGCTGCTTGACGTGTGACATTCTCTATCACAGTCGAGAGGAAGGTCCCAGGATCGGCCGCGGAACCCAAGATCCTCATCTCACTCTAAGTTGTTTGGGTAAGTCCCACAAGAAAAAGAAGAGCAAGAGGTCTTTGACTTAGCCCCTTCCATCGCGGTCTTCAGACGAGGGAGCGTCCTCATTGGAGTATTGGCTCCACGGTAGAGCTTGGGCTGGCTCTGCTCCTCCCTGAGTTTCCTGGAGCTGTTGCGACTCCAGCCAAACTTCGAGAGTTTTTAGGGCATGAGCCTCATATTTGGGTGGCCCCCCAGTGCGTCTATGGGCCCGCAGGTTTGGGAGGGGCCCATACTGGTTCTCCGCCGGTGGGTTCACCTCTGGCGCCAGTCGGGCCCCTTGGGTCCACTGATGGATCTGGTCCGACACCGGTCGGACCGTCTTTACCTTTCCCGGTGCCTGTCCCGGCGCCATCCCCATTCTAATCCCGGACTCCGACATTGAGCCGGAGGTGTGTCGTCTGACTTCAGCGCCTCCTGGATCCATGCCTTCCAGGCCAGAACCTGAGCCCTTGTCCTATGAGCTAGGACTTGGGAAGAATTGGGAGGGGTCGCTGGACCCTGAAGAATACCAGCCTCTAAATCCCAATATGACTGGTGTGAAGATTTGGCGAAGGCCAGTGGACTGGACACTTACCCAGATAGTGACATGCTTTCTCCGTCTACTGTGGCTATGGAGGATGGAGCGTCATTTGCTATCGCGGTGAGAAGAGCGGCTGAGGTCCTGGACCTTAGTCTACCCTCAGTGGTAGTCAACCTGTCTTGACGGAGGTGCTTCAGCCGGGTGTGATTTCCCCTCAGAACCGCTTCTCCCATTTAATGAAGCCCTCACAGACGTCCTGCTTGGGACTTGGCCCAAGCCCAGCACAGGGGCTCCTAGGAACAGGACAATTGCCCCCCCGCCTGTCCCAGTGGACACCCAGTTCCTCACGCAACACCCTACTCTGGGAGCTAAGTCCTCCAAGCCTCTACTTCCCATGTAAATTCTGGCGCATTCCCTACTGGATAGGGAATCAAGAGGCTAAACACCTTAGGCAAGAAAATGTTCGTCCGCCAGCCTGAAACTGCGGTCTGGGCCATTACTCCCAAGCTCTATTGGTTTTGGTTGCGCATGTGCTGCCCATGGCTCCGGAGAAGACCTGGGCCATACTATCCCAAGCTGTTGCTGACTGGAGAGATGCAGCTAAGTTCACTATCAGATGTGGACGGGATACCACCGACTTGCTAGGCAAAGCGGTTTAATCAGCTGGGGCCTTAAGGCGCCACGCCTGGCTGAGAACAACTGGTTTTTCTGGGGATGTCCAAGCATCGCTTGTGGACGGGCCCTTTGGCTCCCATTCTTCGGAGACGAGGCGGACTCCGTGCTGGAGCGCTTCAAGGACAGTAGGGCTAAGGCCAAGGATGCGGTACCCACAGGCCCCAGGTCAGGCCAGTCCACCACCCCTATGGCAGCTGCAGCCTCCAAACCCCTTTAGTTGGCCCATTTACCATCATGGGCACCCAGTGGGAGGCAGGAGACGCCATCACCTGCCCCACTAGAGGTCTATAACATCAGACCAATGGGTTCTCAAAATTGTCTGAAGGGGCTACTCCTTCACCCTTGAGATTACCCCTCCATCCATGCCGCCTGCTTGCGACAGACTGACTCAGTACTATCTTATCTTGCGACGCCAGGGAGTGACTGCTCTCTTGGCTAAGGGAGCCATAGAGAGGGTGCTGATGCCAGAAGTAGGGCGTGGTTGCTTTTCCCACTACTTTCTGGTGCCCAAGAAGGACTGAGGCCATTGTCCTATCCTAGACATGCGCCCTCTCAATTTCTTCCTCAAGAAGGAAAAGTTCAAAATGCTCACGCTCGCTGAAGTCCTGTTTTCCTAGGACCCCCGGATACTGGATGGCTGCATTGGACTTGCAGGACGCATACTTGCACATTCCCATCCTGCCTGCCCACAGGTGTTGCCTGCGGTTCACAGTGGGCCACGAGCGGTTTGTTTGCCGTGCTCCCTTTTGGCCTTACCAGCACCCCTCGGGTGTTCACCAAGGTGATGGTGGTGGTTGCAGCTCATCTGCGGAGATTAGGGGTGCCAGTTTTTCCATATGTCGACGACTGACAGTTGAAGGCGGGCTTGCCCCAGGCTGCCGTCTCCCATCTCCAGACTATGGCGGACCTCCTGCATTCGCTGGGGTTCACTATCAACGTGCCAAAGTCACACCTGACTCCCTCTCAGAATCTCCCTTTCATCGGATCTGTTCTAGACATCTGCAATTTCAGGCCTATCCCACCTAACGGCGAGTCCAGGATTTTCAGGCTAGGATTCCGATATCCATCAACTAATTTATTAAGAGCACAGCTACTCAGTGTCCCGGGCGCTGCTAGACTCATACACACCTGTACCAAAAGCAAATGACTAATATGCCACTTCAGACAGCCAGGTCTTAAGGTAGCGTTCAAAGGCACTTTCGGCCTTCATTGCCCGAAGATGGAAAGGAAGAGCATTCCAAGCCATGTTTCATCCTCTGTCCTGGAATTCGGTGAGACTGACTCTGAGGCTGCTGCCACTCATGGCCTCTTGCTTCCTGTTGGTAAATCATGCCAGATTGCATATGCGAGCTCTTCAGTGGGACCTGAAGTCCCAGTGGGTGCAGTAGAATCTCTCCGACATGGTACAGATCTCGGATGGAACTGCTCGAAGTCTGTAGTGGTAGTTAACGAATCACAATTGGAACAGCAGCAGACTCCTCTCCCTTCCCCAACCAGATCTGACGATAGTAACTTATGCGTCACTCCTGGGATGGGGTGGTCATCTGGGAGAGGTGGAGATCATAGGCCTCTGATCTCCGGCCGAATCTGGACTCCACATCAACCTCCACTTATTACCGGGCGATCTGGCTGACATTAAAAACCTTTTTACTCTCCATCAAGGAGATGCTGGTACAAGTGTTCACGGACAACACCACTGCCATGTGGTACTGCAACAAACCGGGCAGGGCGGGGTTGTGAATCCTTTGTCAAGATGCCCTGCGTCCCTGACCATGGCTGGAACATCGGGGCATTTCCCTGGTGGTTTAACACCTAGTGGACTCTCCAAACGCCAGGGTGGACAAACTCAGCGAAGATGCCTAGCAGATCATGAATGGCATCTCCATTCTGAGGTGGTGCAAGCCCTCTTTCAGCAGTGGGAAGAACCTTGGTTAGATCAGTTTGCCACTGCCGAGAACGTGCAATATCAGCAGTCAGTGATGGAGTTTCAAAGGCGGCTCTCGCTCGGAGACGCTTTTCATCTCGATTGGAGCTCAGGCCTCCTGTACGCCTTTCCACCCATACCACCCCTCAAGAAGGTCAGTAACGACCAGGTCCCAGTCATCCTTCTGCGTCCGAACTAGGCTCGGAGGGTTTGTTCCGATCTGTTGAGCATGGCCATTGGTCCTCAGATCAGGCTGCCCCTTCAGGTGATCTTCTGTGTCAGCTGCAGGGGAGAGTTCTCAACCTGAACCTGTCACCAGTCCACCTTCTTGTGTGGAGAGTGAGTGGCGACGGTTGACAGCTTTCGACCTTCCACCCAAAGTCTGCAATGTTATCTTGGCAGCCAGGTGTCCCTCCATCAAAACTGTATACGCCTGCCATTTGGGCAAGTTCGTGCCATGGTGTGCAGAGAAACGGGTTGACCCGATTTCTGCTCCCCTCTCCGGTCCTTCTCTTTATCATTTTCCTTGCCCAGAAGAGCTCTGCTCTCGCCACTTTAAAGGGCTGTCTTTCTGCCATCTCAGCCTTTTTGTGGTTGCCTGATCAGCCATCCCTCTTCAAATCCCCTGTTCTACATAGGTTCTTGAACGGTTTGCTACACGTTTCGTTCTTCACCCTTAATCATGCCTTAGTGGAACCTTAACTTAGTACTCACGTTTCTGATGTGCACGCCCTTTGAGCCATTGCACAACTGTCCTCACAGGCACCTTACCATCAAGATGGCCTTCCTGGTCACAATAGCATCTGCCTGGAGGGTCGGTGAGCTTCAAGCTTTGTCACCATACCTGTGCATCTACCCAGACAAGCTGGTTCTACGCACTAGAGCTTCCTTTCTACCGAAAGTAGTCATCCACTTTCATATAGGCCAGTCCATCACCCTGTCTACTTTTTACGCTCCGCCACATCCCTCTAAGGAAGAGGCGCGACTTCACCGTCTGGACCCAAAAAGAGCATTATCTTTCTGCCTTGACCGCACGAGAGAGTTCCCGGTGGACGACCAACTCTTCGTGGGGTACATCAGAGCAAAGAAGGGAAAGGCGGTGCAGAAACGGACCATCTCCAGATGGATAGTGCTCTGTATTAAGATCTACCACTCATTGGCCAAGAAGCAACCCCCTGAGGGTTTGTGTGCTCCTTCCACCAGAGCTAAGGCTGCTACCACTGCTCTAGCGTGCGGAGCTCTGGTCCTGGATATCTGCCAGGCAGTAACATGGGCTTTTCTTCATACATTAACGAAGCATTACTGCCTGGACAGTCTGGTCCATCAGGATGGGCACTTTGTTCATTTGCTCCTGCAGGACTTTCTAGTGTGAAACCGTTTCGCAGACACACTTCTGGGTAAGTATTGCTTGGGTATCTATTCTAAGGTAAGGAATCTGCTGCTAGAAGTCTCTATCAGATGAATAAGTTGCTTACCTTCAGTAACAACTTATCTGGTAGAGACTGTATCTAGCCGCAGATTCCTTACTGACCCATCCATCCTCCCCACTCTGTGAACGGATTTCTAGGGACAGGGCTGTTCACCTTTCAGGGTCCTATGTTTCCACACCAGTGGTCAGTGTTCTTTGTGGCTCTGTGCTCCTGGCATGGAAAGTTGCGAAAAGAAACTGACGGGTGGCACCTACTTGGTCACCGCGCACGTCACTTCCAGTGCGGATGACTCCACACGGAGCAAACGCCACCTACAGCTGCGCTGGGGTACTGATCATGAAAAAAGTTTCCGGATCCAGTCTGATGCCTGGAGATGTTATAATTCTAACGTAAGGAATCTGCGGCTCGACAGGCTCTACCACATAAGGCGTTACCAAAGTTAAGTAACTTGTGCCCTCGGCAAAATGGTCATCATAATAAACTTAACACATTAGGTTCAGCACCCCATAAATACGTATATCATAATGTATTAGACGATGTGTACACAAAGAAAAATCCAATTTGTAGATGGGATCTTTTCTTGTATAAAAACTGTTCTTTATTGTGTTTTCATTAAAATCCACAAAGCCATAGCCAACGCGTTTCGTCTCACACAGAGACTTCTTCAGGGCTGATATTTGGCAAGGTAACAGAAAAGTAATTAAAACTCCACTCTTATATCAGGAGTAGGACAAGAAGACGATTGAGGGTCAGTTTATTGTGGAATTATAGAAGGGCAAAAGCTGGATCTCAGAGTATGTTACGAGCGTGAGTTTATTTTAGCCATGGTAATTGTCGAGACTTTGGGTGCTAAGAGTTCTTTCCAGTTAATGGCCAACAAGCAGGCTGAATGTAGGTGAAGTACAGTGCGGAGTACAAACTTCCTATCCTCGTGGTGAATGATCTTCCTACCTCTCTCAGCTACTTATATGCCACATCCCAGCCTCCGCTCAAGTAGTCTATGCAAACGTCCTGCACTGCCTCAACGCTTCAGCTCTTAATGTTGCTTAGACCCTTTAATCGAATGCCCTCCCCTATTCTAAGCTTTTCCTCCCTCCATTGGCAAACTAGTGTCATTCTAAATTCCACTTTTTTGGTGTCAAAACAAGAATCGGCTGACCTCTCCTGCCTGTTCCTCCATCACGAGTCAAAACAGATCTTCCTATTTTATAGATACGTTCTTTCCTAAATACTGTTCCTTGAATGCTTGCTAATTACTACAGGATGTTTTGTCTCATCAAAGGCTCACTGCTAACCTTCCTGCATCAGTTATGTATCCGATGTAATTCTTCCGTTAGGATTTCTACGAAATAAATAAAATCCCTTTAGGAGTAGAGATTTGATTCCTTTCAACTAGTGGTTTGACCATTGTTTGGGTGTCTCATAGAGCTGAATCCAAGGCTCTACACAGAATCGGGAGTTTGAGGCTTCAAAGAACGTGCACTTGGTTTGTTTTTTAGGTTTCTCCGACCAGACTGCTTTTAGCTGTCTGTAGGTGTATGCCTTTTGTGGACCATACCAAAAACATGGTGGGCTTAGAACCCACTCTTTCCTTAGCATTGGTTGGCCTTACCGTCATTCATTTGCTTGATTCTTATTTGATGGCTTGCCCTAAACTTCTTGTGGTTTGTCCCTTCTCTTTACCATCTTCTTGAGTGACTGAATTGTATCATTCCAATGCTCACATTCACGGAATCTATTTTCTTTTTCTTTCAGCACCCCGTGAGACTGACATGTTTTCTTGCTCTCACCCTCGTGTGCTTCTACCCCTCCCAATTAATTCACTCACCCAGTCATCTGTGCTGCTTCCTTCTGCTCCTAATTTCACCTATTGCTTTCCACATCCACAATCTTTTTTTTTTTTTAATTTTTATTATTTTATTCCTGCTATTGCTCAAGATCCTCCAATGCTCCACCTCCCCACTTCGCTCCTCCCGCACCCTCCCCCACCTGCCATTGGCCCTTAAGCAACTTTATTTTTAGTTAGTAATTTTTGTAGGGGCAGACAGCTGTAATTTGCCGCTAGGTCACTCAGAGTCTGAAACACTTTTGCTGGTGATTCAGTTAATTTCTATTTAGTGCTTCAAGTGGAAGCCCCCATGATGGGATGTAAATTATAAAAGAAAAATGTCAGCCAAGTCATGCTGTATACATGTGTGGTAACGCATGTGCATGCATACGTCATTACACTAGACTGCTCTAGCACCATGATGCGCAAGTGCATCCATGTGTACATGTCATTGCGCTGCTTTTTTTTTTTTTTTTTTCTGCTGATGCTGCACAGCATCGCATCGGCAAGAGATTCCAGTACTGCACAGTATCTTCCAAAAACATTGGCAAAACCAAAAAGTCACAAAGGAGAGACTGGTTGGCTTTGCCAATGCTTCCTCTGGCCAGTTATACCGAGTAGCAACCTGGAATGCCAGGTCTCTCCAGACCAGGTTTTTAACCCCTTAGTGTGTGTGCCACTATCCTGATCATAGCCTGTCAGGCTCTTAGCACATCAGTTAATATCTTGGAGACTTATGCTGCATAGCCTTGGGGTTTTCACACCAGCTCCATTGTATTAATAATCCTAAAACTAAAGGCTTTTTAAAAAAAAATAAAAAAAACCTCTGAAAAACCAAAGCCTTCATGTTGGAAATGTTGGGATAAAATAAGCCACAGATTTCCAGTACAAGAGCATTCCAGTAAAACTCTGCTTTCTTGTCTGATCATATGTAGCACTAAACATATCGAGGCTAAGGAAGGCATTTCAAACAAAGCCTTTCACAAAGCATGTGGTTCAATACATATCTGAAACCTAAGAAGACTGAGCAAAGCACAGACAAGGAGCGTATTCAGACAGCCAGCGTCATTAGTGGTGTAAGCCTGCAGAATCGACCTTCAAAACCTCTAAATTTGCAAATAAAATGTTTTTTACTATTCTAGATCAAGTAAATGGCAGGTTTTGCTATTGCCCATTTTAAAGGTTACTTCGTGCATTGACCTCGGAAAGGTGAGACTCTCTTGCTCCTTCTCCTGGTATGCAGATACCACAAATATTTGTGTTGAGTACACACCTCTGTGGGTCCTCTTGCTGGACAATGCGAATTATAGATGGACTTTGCTAAAAAAAAAAAAAAAAAAAGGAACCACCTGCCCCACCTCTGCACATGCGCACAACTGTGCAACCACATCCTGCATGTGTCAACAGTGATTTCACCAGGGTCTTGGCTGGGGATACATTACTTTCCATCATCTTCCTTTGCACTAAAAACTGCTGGGATGGTGGTGATAGTTGTGTCATTGATGTTATTCATCAATCGAACATGAAACAACTGGGCTGATGTGAAGGGCACAGCAATGTGGGCTGTTACTAAAGACACTGGGCTGATTTATCCGCCTTTAATAGTCCATGTGAAGCCACTCTACATTTACCATGACATATTTTTCTCTTGTATTCCCTAAGTGCAAGCCTTGACACGCACATCCTGCATAGGTCAATGAACTTGGAATGTTTTTGAAATGTACTATTTATGTAAGTGCATTACAGACATTCTGTGAAATACGTTTCTACCACTATTCATATTCAAACTGGTTCCTGTACTGTGCTGGCACACCTCCCTAAGTAAGCCTTGTACCGCCTCGCTTCCCAGAGTCCAGTATTAAATGGTGTACTTGGTTCTCAGTTAAAGTCGAATTGTAAGGAGGCCCTAGAGCTAAACTTCCAAATTGTCACTATTGGGGCCTAATAATTCCTGATTGCTTTGTGACCCCCCCCAAGCCAGTTTCCATAAATTCATCTCTAAATACGATCTAAATTGCATCAGTGTTGAAAAGAATTAGAATTGACCCTTTTAGTATTTGCTGTAAAGACTTGTGAGGAAAGTGAAGAACCTGGTAGTCTGGTTTGACGAGGAATCTGTCCTTAGCTCATTAAATCTCATCTGTTGTAGAATTGCCAGTGACCTGCTCATGCTTAGTAGGATCATCCTACTGCTGCACATGTAGCAATGAGTGGAGCTCACTTGTTCTCGAATTATTTTAAGATTAGACCATTGCAAAGTGCTGTAGAACCACGCAAGAGATCTGGTATTTAAATGAGACCGAATTAGGCAGCCATTTTAAGAAAAGCGAAGGACCCCACCAAGCCTTATAGAGCTCCATTAGCTCTTGGTGGAACAAAGATTCTCATTTAAAGTTTTATTTCTAATTGACCACACCTTCCAGAGAAAGACTCAAGATAACTAAAGAAAGTGACCCCTTGCGTAATTCTATTGTGATATTGGGAAGTACCAGAATGGGTAATGCTGCCATGTTCAAGAGTTTAAAAAAAGAATTCTAAAACCATTTAGAATGTGGGGCTCTATCCCCTGGTCTGCATTTGGCCATCATTTTCTTTTGTAGGTTGGATTAGAACGGCGGTGCTTAAGGAAGCCTCAATGCCCACCTCCTTCCTTAATCCTCTTTCACACTCGTCAGGGAGGGTCTAGGCCCCGCAGTCCTGCATGGAGTCAGGGCTACCCTGCTAAGTGGTCACTGTTTGTACTGTGTGAATATTCTACTGATTCGAATTCTGCAAGTGACCATTAGCCAACGCAGACGTAAGTAACTATATTTATTGCTTTGGGGGAAAATCCCTAAGAAGAATTCCAATAAAATGACTTGTAGACTTCTCAAGTTTGGACAGTCGATGTTTCTACTCGCCTTTAACAGAAAAGGGATATTTTTTACATAATTTAGTCGACCAAAGCATGCATTTCACTTTTCTGTTCATCTTTCTTGAAGTTGTAAGTTCAATGTACACATTTTTGACAGAATAGTAGCAATTGTATGAAAGCCTGACAATCCTATACAAAATTAGCAACAGGGAAATTGTTAACGAATTAGAAAGACACTTTTGAGTCTAGAGATCATTCTATATTTGTGCCATGGCCATCTTCATAACGTTACTGGGTAGCTGAAAGGGGTTAGAAGTTAGCATTTAACAGAAAGGCAAACTGAAATGCATTTTTGCTGGCAGTATCATATCCTGTTTGCCCAAAAGGGTACTTGAAAATATTGAAATGAATGAAGCTGCACTTAGACTATGTTGTAATCTGCATTTCTCCCGGCCCATGTGGCAGGCAGGTTGAGGAGATCTGGACCTTGAGGTCAGGACTTTTTATTCATACATTTCTTGAATTTCAGAGTATTGTATGGACTTATTTCAGCGTGCCTAGAGACATGTTTGTGCACGAGATTTCTCATTGACCAAATGTACCCATACATGCTCAGATTTTTATAGTTTTTTTTTGTTTAAATTTGTTTATTGGGTTTTAACATTTCACATATAGTTTGACAAATTTCTGATACAGAGTACGAACATGTATTTGTTACCAAATGTAGGCTTTCAGATTTGTAATAGCAGGTCATACCGTACATGAACAGCGATTGTCGTTATTACATTTCAGTTGCTACATAATTGTTAATTCCATTTGCTTTGTCTGTATGTTTTCAGTAACATGGCTGGGTTAGTATTCCCTTGGTTATGGAGTTATGTCTGTCCACACACGTGTTTGTGGGTGCAGTGCAATGCTTCGTGTAGCTGGTGCGTTCCCTTTCAACTAACGCCGACTTCAGAACTATTGGCTTATATCACTAACTGCTAACTTTGGGATTAAACTGGGGCGATTATTAGGGGTCGGCAGGGATATCTGCCGGCGGTGGTCTTCCGTGTGATTGCTCGTATTGTGGTAACGGATTGTGGTTACATGTGTGGGGGGGACCATGTCGGTTGCTCCTAGATTATGGTGGGGTATTGACGGTTGGGACTATTGCATTATGCCCTCCTTGGCGAACCAGACTTGACTCATTGTGTTCTTCTATCGGTCCAGTCGGGGACAGATGTGGCGTCTGGGGCTGGGATGTCTCGGGTGGTTCCGCTTGTGTGGTCTGTTTGAATTGGTGCAGTATCTGTGCCCATTCCATGGATATGGGGTGTTTGCGTATTCCCCTTACCCTCTTCGTCTCTTAGCACCTATTCTTTAGCTGCACCCCATTTCTTCACCGCACCCACCCAGGCCTCCTCTGGGGGTCCTGTCGGGGCCCGCCAGTGCATAGCCAGACCTCTCTTAGCCAAAAGGATAGCGAGGTGCGCAAAGCGGCTCTGCACTTTATCGGACTTTCTTCTTCTGAATACCCCCAGTGCGCATGCTTCCCATGTGTATATGTCTGTAATATTCGTCGTTACTCAGATTGTCTTGTGTATGTTATCCCAGAACTGCTGTATTGTGGGGCAATCCCAGAACATATGCTTAAATCCTGCCTCGGGGGCTTGACACCGGGGGCATGTGAACTGCGTGTCTGGGTAGAAACGTTGAAGGCGTTGTGGCGTGAGATGTGCCCTGTGTAGAATGTTGAATTGTATGTTTTTAAATCGTGCGTTTCTGGACACTTTTTTAGGATATGCTAAGGCTTTTTCCCATTCCTTGTCATTGAACGACCTCCCCACTTCATCCTCCCAGGTCTGCCTCCGCGAGTGCAGTGGCTTAAGAATCAGTTCCCGGATGGCTTTGTAGAGCCATGTAATTAGGTGCCTGCCCGCCCGCCCCCATATTCAGGATCGTGTGCATTACCGGATGCGTCGGTTGTTCCCCTTCGGTCAAGTCACAGAATGGGCGACTGCTGTCCAAGATTTGTCTAAGCAGTAGGAATTGTCCCGGGGGAAGGTCATATTCTTCCACTAGTTGATTATATGACCACAATTGTCCGTCACCAAATAGGGATTCCATCTCGGTTAATGAGTGCTCAGTCAATACTCGTAGGGCTTGGGCAGTATAGTATTTGTCGTTTCGAGGGAACCCTACCAATGGAAGTAGCGGGGAATATAGGGGTCTCTCCCTTGACATGCGGTGTATCTTCAGCATGCACGTGCGGGCTATTGATACCTATATGGGATATGTGCGCATCGGTCTGGTCCCGGGCATTAACATGCGTCGGATTGCCAGGAGAGGCATATGTCCTTCGTCAGAAGATATTTCTCCTATGTGGCGTTCTGCCGCCCAATGCGACAGCCATTGCAGCTGCGCTGCTAGAAAGTACGCTTCAAAGGATGGGGCTCCCAGTCCCCCTTGATCTGTTGGCAGGTATAGTGTAGACAGGGCTACCCTATGTCGACCTACTCCCCAGATTAGGGAGGTGAGCAATGTGTCTAGCTCCCGAAAAAAGGGGCGCGGGGGTATAACCGGAAGGTTAGCAAAGTGATATAGTAATGTAATGTAAGTAATATTTCTATAGCGCAGCTGTCACCCAGCGGGTATCCTGGCGCTGAGATTACCTAAAAAAGACACTATGCGTAACTGTACTTGTAAGAACAGAGCGAGGAAACGACTGTAATACTAATCTCTAGGAAAAAGTCTAGTTTTTAGCTTTTTTCTGAATTGCATCAGATTGTCAATTTGTCTGGGGACTATTATCATTTTGGCTAAGGCCACTCGCCCGATTGGGGCTAGGGGCAATGTCTTCCAGAAGCCCACCGCCGTTCTTATTCCCGCCAGCGCTTTGCGGTGATTTCCTTCGTACAGATCCCTGGGAGAGTGGTATAAGCTTACCCCTAGGTATCTAGGTGCTACATTATTCCAGGTTACTTTCTGATCTCCTATTGCTATGTCGAGGGGGGACAGATGTGGGCTCAGCGGGTGGATCGTAGATTTGTCCCAGTTAACTTTAAGGCCTGAGACCTCTGCGAATTCCCTTAGTGTTGTCCAGATTGGGGTAAGGTCACTAGTGATATCGCGTACATACAGCTGAAGGTCATCTGCATACAATGACACACAATGAATCGTACCTGCTATCGGGATACCCCATGCCTCTCCTTCCTGCCGCAAGCGTATCTCCAGTGGTTTCACTGCTAGGGCAAACAGTAGTGGGGAGAGGGGACACCCTTGTCTCGTGCCCCTCTCTATCCGGAATGGGGCAGAGATGTATTTACCCATTCTCACCCTGGAGGTTTGGCTCGTGTATAATAACTGTGTGTACGCTAGTAAGGTAGGGCCCAAGTTAACTCTGCGGAGGACTGCAAATAGATACGGCCACGTAAGGGTATCAAAGGCCTTTTCTAAGTCTGGAATCATACACGTTGCTCTGTGGAACTGGGAGCCTGCTCTATCTTGTACATGGAACAGCCTGCGCAAGTTGTGGGACTTATTTCGTCCTGGCACAAAACCACATTGGTCCGGGTGAATCAGTGGTGGGAGGATTTGGTATATCGCTCCGCCAGTATTTTGCCCATGATTTTACACTCTGCGTTAAGCAGTGTTATGGGCCTGTACGAGGCCGGGAGCTTTGGGGTCCCTGTGCGGTTTTGGGAATGCTACCAAAATAGATTCCCGGAGCGATCCCGGGAGCACGCCTCTTTCCAATGCATCCTCGTACATTGCCACTATGCGGGGAGTCAGTTGGGCCGAAAAGGTGCTATAATATTCTAACGGGAAGCCATCCATTCCTGGGGCCTTATTGCGCGCCAATGCTCTGATTGCCTGGGTGATGTCTGTGGTCACGATCTTTGCATCTAAGGCTGTTTTGTCTGATGTCGGGATGCGCGGTATGGGTAACGGGCGGAGAAAGTGGTCTATGGCTTGTTGATCACTCAGTGTTGGGTTTTGGTAAATACCCAAGTAATAGTCGTGAAAGGTCTGTAATATATCGACCTGCGAGTATCGGGGGGAGGGGGGGGGGTTCCGGTCTTATCCACTATCTCTGTGACTGGCTTAATTTCTGTGTCTTGTTTAGCCAACCAGGCCAGGAGCATGTTACCTTCTCTGTGTGTTTTGGCTGCATGCACCCTGAAATTATATTTTCGTAGGTCTCTTATTGCCTCTGCGTGTGTCGTCTTAGCTGTCGCCACTTAGGCTGGGGTAGCTACTTTCGCATCGGCCTCTTTGGTTAGTGCCGCTAATGCAGTTTCTGTGCGCAGTAACGCCTGTTCGAGCGTTTTTCCGGACTCCCACTATTTGCTGTATGCAATGCCCCCTAGCGGCCACCTTAAATGCATCCCATTCTATCAGCCTGGACGCTGCCGTGCCTGCATTTATTGCAAAGTAATCTCGGATGCTGTTCCCGTGGTCGTGACAGAACACCTGATCTGTGAGGCATTCACGTGGCAGTTTCCAAGTGGGCACCGGGGGGTGGGGGGTTTCCATCTAAGGGTTAGTATATGTGCATCATGGTCCGATAGGACTCTGAAACCACTACATAGAAGAGGGACTGTATAAAAAATGAATGCTGATTTACAAAATATTATTCGGGGAATCACACATAGATGTTAAAACTGCCCTCACACACACAAATCTGTGTCATGCTTCATCATAGGGCTGCTAACACACCCCCGCGCCGACGAACGCTGGGGGTGGAGCAATAGGGAAGGGGAAGACAATACAACACAACATAAGAAGTGGCAAGAAGACGTGGGGATCACTAGTGAAAATACAAGCATAAGTAGTGAATTTAAAACTGGCTACGGGGAATCCCTAAGCTCATTTTAATATCGGGTACCCTGTCCAGAATAACTAAACGGTCACAACCGGACCTGTGGATGGTGGTGTGGTAAACCTGTGATGAGTTACCACCCCCTCCACTATGCACAAAATGTCGACATGTTTCAGCCGGAGAAGTCAAATAGCCCGGCTTTCATCAGGACTTCACTATTGAATGACCCCAAAAGGTACTCACCCTACCACCTTTAGTCAGTGATGGAGGGGAAACCGACTTTGCTGAGTAACTTACTCTGAACACTTTAAGGTAGAGCACCTTGCTCTCCAAAATGGAACCGAGTTCATATAAAATCTAAACTTGAACTGGCGGGGGAGCGAGGACAACTCCCTATAGTCACACTTTCGTCAAGGTGAGCTGTGTCCACATTAGTCGTCTCCCACTGCGCCGTGTAGGACTCTGCCCAAATAGTCTGTGTGCTGGACTTTGGGGAGCAATGCCTTAGAGCAGAGAAATCTGTCGAGCCTCACCCGTAAGTTATGGGGAATAGAGTGAAATGAATATAGTCTAGTGTCTGGGTTCCGGGCCCACCATGTGTCCACTGCGTTACCCATGTTTGATAGTGTTCCGTCTGTCTGCGCGCGGGGGATTGTACTGGTGGGGGGTGGGATCTGTCTAGGCAGAGGTCCAATACGCAATTGTAATCGCCCCCTAGGAGCCATGGTATTGATTTGTATTGGGCTAAGACCCCGGTGAGGTGACCCCAGAATTTGTCTTGCTCTACATTGGGAGCATATGTACTCCTTAGTAATATCGGCTGACCCTCTAAGAGTCACTCCAGTCGGGTGTACCGACCCTGCCTGTCCACCGTTCGATTAAGTTCTCGAAAGGCGGTCCCCGGTCGGATCCAGATCAGGGTACCTCGGGCAAATGCGGAGTATGTTGTGGCGCATATAGTTCCCCGCCATTTCCTACGCAGGCCATGTGCCTCTACTGCGAAGTGTGTCTCCTGTAAGAGAGCTATCAGTGCCTGCTGCCTCTTGACATATGAATATACGGCGTATCGTTTCCTTGCTGTATGCATGCCCCTGACATTTAGTGTAAGAACTGTAATGTCCGTATTGGGAACCTTGTTGGTCATACTATCTCGTCTTTAGAGTTTAGTCCTCCTTGCTGTAATGTCGGATCTATTCCCGGTGTCCCCCTTTGTCTACGCCAACCGTCTGTGTGATGAACCTTCCCGCCGGTATACTGTGCTTGGGATTATTGGGGTGTATGGTGTGGGGAGGGGGTGTAACTGAATAACGTGGAGTATTCTCAACCAAAACGACCTATCGCTCTGGGCGGTACGTCCAAACTAGACATTATGCACGCTCGCTAGTGCGTTGGTTGAGGGGTGTTGGTCTTTCTCCTCTGCTAGCCGCGGTCCTCACGGCCGCCCGCAGTGTAAAGATGTAAACGTGATGCCGGCAGGGGTGACCCCCTCCCCCGCATGATTTACCTGTTTCAGGGTTACAGTCCAGCAGTTCTCAGCTTGATTAGCTGTGTCGTTCCTCATTACCGTGACAATGTCCATTTACTGGGCACTTGGGCTATAGCGGATGCACCGTTGTGCCTTTACCCTGTTCTATAACATCGATCAGACCAGCGTGTCCGCAGTTTGTGGAGTTACCAGTGGAGGGGTGATTGAGCCATCTCAGGAAGTGTTCGTGTCGCTAATGTCCTCTTCTGACGTGAAGATGTGTGGGCCTTTTTCTCCATTTGAACTTTCCATTGTTGGGCCCAACTCTGCTGCCGCTTGTAGTGCCTTCCTGCATTCTACTATTGCTCTAGATCTGGGGAGTTCCTCGTAGTGGTCCCAGGTCGCAAGCTCCGCTGTTTTAGGGTGACCCTTTTGTATTGCCGACGTTGATTTCTGGAGGACCGATGTCTGTCGTGCTGCGGTTGTCTAGTCCTGGTAATCGCTGTTCTGCCCAGTCATATGCCTCCTTAGGGTCCGTGAAGAAGCTCGTGGTGCCTTCATGTATAATTTTAAGATTGGCAGGGAATAAGAGAGAATATTGTATGTTCCTTTGTCATAGATTACGCTTGATTTCCAGGAAAGATGGTCGTTGTCTTTGGACCGCCCAGGAGTAATCCGGAAACAACATGACCTGTCTGTCTTCGACCCGGATCGGCCCCTGTTGTCTGGCGGCTCGGAGTAGAGCATCTTTCTCTGTAGTGTAACAATTTCAGTAGGAACGGCCTGGGCGGGGATCCCGGAGGTGGTCTGCATGCAGGGACCTGGTGCGCCCTTTCTACCGAGAAGAAAGGGGTCAGGTCCGTCGCCTGAGTGAACGTTTTGATCCACGTTTCGATATACCCTATGGGGTCGGATCCCTCTGCTCCTTCTGTTAAATTCAGGATTCTTATATTGCTGCGACGGGAGCGCCCCTCCAAGTGGTCTGCCTTGGCTTCCAGGATCTTCACTCATGATTGTAGTCGTTCAGGGTTTCTTGTTGTGACTGCACTTGGGGCTCGATTGTTTGGAGTGTTTTTTCCCCTTGCTTCACTTTGTCTGCTAATTTGCGGTGGTCATCTCCAAGTAGGTTGAGGTCCGTGGCAAGCGCTCCGAATCTGTCCTCCATAGTTATTCTAGAGTGTTCAATGGCCGCCAGAACCTTATCCAGTTTCTCCGACATAGTCGCTGCGTGTGTAGTCTCCCCTTCTGAGCGAGTGGTCTTGACTTCTGGGGAGGACTGTCTCGTGTGGGCTGGGGTTTGCGAGGCCCCTGTGTTGCGCTGATGCCCCATATTTTGTGTGGCCAGTGCCGGAATATTTGCAGGTGCTGGGTTAAGATTGCTTGTGATTGTTTTCTATATGTCTCTCTCTCCTCTCCCCAATTTAGCTCTAAGTCGTTCTCACAAGTATTACTGGTGTCGGCTGCAAATGTTATATTTATGCCTTCGCGGCCGCTCATGAGCCAGTGTTCCTCTTAGGCTTCGGCAGATCCACTGCGAGGCCCCAATGTCGTTGCCAGTTTCTGCGTTGTACCAGTGGCGCTGTCGGCTATTCGCAGCTACTACCTCTTGGGGCCCGGTCGCTGTCTTCCTTGTACTGCGTGCTATTACTGCCCGCGGGCCTCATCCAGCTATTCTCAGAGTCCACCATTCCAGGCCACCTGGCCCTTTTGTGCTCGGATTTCGAATTGTAATGTCTCACTCTGTATTGATGTTATTCTTGTATCCAGCTCTAGTCCATCTCTTGTGTATTGCAGTTGGCAGGTCACTCACTCCTTGCCTATGAGTTCCGTTCGTCTCCTAGTCCTTTTTGCCTCTTTCTTGGCGATGCGTTAGCGTCACTCACTTAGCTCGGCCTTTGGATTCCCTTTGTTGTCTGTTAGCTCTGTGTCGGGCCGCTACACTGCCATATTGCGCGCCTTGAGGTTTGGCGCTGTGCGATCAGGAGCCCTCGGTCCCTGGATGGTCGGAGCTACTTCACCCACGACTCCGCTGCTCTTGGGGCCAGTGCTACGATATCTCCCTTTAGGTCTTGGGTCGGTCCACTTCAGCACTTGCGGGCCCCAGGGCTTGCTGACTCGACCTAGGACACCACTGGTACTGCACTGCAGGCGTGTCTTCAGTGGCGTGGGCTCCACGGTGTCCGCCACAGGTCTGTTAATGGCTCGCACCCCTCCCTTCTCTACCGGGGGGTAGCAGTTCCCTCCCCGGACCGCCGCTATCTCCCCCTCTCCCCGCGCTGCTGCTGGCTGCCGGGTCTTCCCGTCCTGCGCCTCGAGGCCTGGCGCCGTGTGATCGGGACCGGTGCTTTTGGGGGGAGGGGGGGAAAGGGAAGAGGGGAACAGGAGTTATCAGCCCAGGCCGGTGAAGTCTATGGCACCATTAAATGAGGCTTCCCGGTGCGATTGTGTTCTGCTGGACTTCAGAGGTACCTCCGGTGGTGTGTGAGGATTTTGCGGCCTGCCTATTAGGCCGCGTTCCCGCTGGGCCGCATCTATGGCTTCCCTCCCGCCGGTGCCAGTTGCTCTCCCTCTTCTGGCGACGGCGGCAGGGGGGGGGGTGAAGGATGTCTCCCCCTGCTTCTCTGGCCCTCTTTGGGTTTTGGGCCGGTCTGGTTCGCTGTCTTCGCGCCCCAGAGCTCGTTGATTCGCACCGGGACGTTACTGGGGCTTCAGGCGCGCCTTCATTAATGCGGGCTCGTTGGTTTTGCGGCTCAACCGGCACTCGTTTTAGGCTGAGCAATGGCGCCGCACCCTACTTTCTTCTGGTCTCATGTAGTGGTGCTGCGGGGGGTGTTTCCTCCCTTCTGGGCCGCTGCTTGCGTACTTCCTCCCAAGCTTACGCCGTGACTGTTGTATCAGTTGTTCGGTCTTCCCACCCTGCGCCTCGAGGCCCGGTGCTGTATAAACCGGACCGGCGCTTCTGAGGGGGGGGGGGAAGGGTGGAAGAGGAGTTGTATGCCCTGGTCGGCACCATCTGTGGAGCCAACAGGTGAGGCTTCCCGGCGTACTTGCGCTGTGCCGAATTTCAGGGGCCCCTCCCGCGGTGCAAGGTGATGTTCACGGCCTGCCTGCTAGGCCGTGCTCCCGTCCGAGTTTTCGCGGCTGGGGCCTGCCACTAGCCCATTTCCCCCACTCTCCAGAGCACCTCGGGACCAGTTGGAGCGTCGAGGGGGCCTTCTCACCGCGTTGCCTGCCGATGTGGTGCCGCAACGTTGCCGGCCCTGTGCTGGGCTTCCCGGGACTTACTGTTGGGACGCAGACGCCGCCATGTTGCTTGCGGGCTTCGCTCCTCCCGGGCTTGCTTACTGCTGGGAAATCGCTTCACTGCATCCAATTTCAAATGTCTCGCATGGGACCCCACCTCTGGCCCTGCTCTCAGCGGTTCAGCTGGGCTCCGCCGGCATCGATAGTTGACGATTAGTCGGGCCGCCGCGTGGAGCTCTAAGCAGACGCGTCCGCCATCATGGCTCGCTTGGCCACGTCCCTCCTCAGATTTTTATAGTTAAAGATTATTCTGTGGCAAGGGATGAAGCTTTAAAAAAAAAAAAAAAATTATTATTCAATGCAAAAACTACAATTGTAAGGACGGGGTGAAAGACCTTACAAATTCCAAGTATAAAGATCTAGGTTTTAACCTTAGTTTATCAATTGGGAAAACTGAGTCGACAGAAATTAAATGAATGGGTCTGATATCAGATGACCGCCTTTTTGCTTTGTCTCGTCATGGCTTTTGTAAAAGTTTATTGTTGAGGAAGCTGCAAGGCTCTTGCAAAAATAAAAAGTAAGCTGAAAACAATCCTTTTTAATCTCAAAATGCACACACAGCCAAAGTAGCACCTGGCACTGATGTTCCCTATGTTCAATTTTGTAATCGACGTAGGAAAAATGTGATTCACACAGCAGTAGGCCAATGGATGAAGAGGGCTGACTAAAAGCCCTTTTAACTAAGTCCATTATATAATCTAATTTCCTTAAAATGAAATGGTCTTGGCTAACACAAAACCAAACCAGCATTTGCAATGCAATAGAATAGGTCTGCCCTTTGGGACGTCATAAGGATTTAGTAATGCAGCATATGGTGCGACCCCGGAGCTTTCAGGGTGCCGAGTCGCTGATGAGCAAGCGGTGTCTTGCGATTTTGGGCAAATCCTCTTAAAATACAAGCAGCAATCTTTCTTGGAGGGGTGGTGGGGGCGGGGTGAAGTGGTAGGAAGAGATGGTACATGGCGAGGAGGCTACCATGAGCAGTAAACAAGACGCAATGGTGAGAATGAAAGCAGTGTCCTGTGATTTTGGGCAAATCACTTAAAATACAAGCAGCGCTATCGGGGAGGGGTGATGGGCTGTGGCGTAGCTAGGCACAATGCCACCCATGGCGGTCCCTGCCTTTGCCGACCCGCGATGGCCGTGCTGAAGGGGGGGGCTGCTAGCAATGATTCCTGCATTTGCTGCCCTGCGGCAAACTCATGTAAAAGAAACAGGGGGGACGAGGGCGCTGCCCCCAAAGCCTGTGCCGCCGGGGCAGAATCCCCCCCCTTGCTACGCCACTGGTGGTGGGGGTGTGGTGAAGGGGTAGGGAGAGACTGCACAGGGCGAGCAGGAAACAAGACGCAATGGTGAAAATGAAACCAGGGTAGGGAGAGACGGCACGCAATGTGACTTGATAGCATTTGAGATTATAAATGACTCCATGTGCCAACATTTATAAAACCGCAATGAAATGGCCTCCAACATGCTATCGGCGTCTGCTCAACATCCTTTGATTTTGGGCAAATCACTTAAAATACAAGTGGTGATCTCGGAGGGGTGGTGGGGGCGGCTTGAAGGGAGAGACGGCACAGGGCGAGCAGGCTGTTACAAGCAGGAAACAAGACGCGATGGTGAAAATAAGTGGGCACGTCCTTAAAAGGCGCACAGCTTCTAAAGTAAAACAATTAAACTTGCAATGCAAATGCTGACCGAAACATGAAGCACAGCGCCCGTGAAGGGGGTGCTGTGCCGATACACAAACTGAGGCAAACCAGAAATAAAATAGTGCACACAATGGAACCTATGGTAAAAAAAAAGAAGCGTAAGACCAGGTGTAAAAGGGGCAGTGTCATGGGAGGGTTTGAAACCCAAAAAGGAGGGGACTAATTAAGCATGCTGAACAAACAAAAGCATGCATTTTATGAAGGGCATGGACCGGAACGAATGGAAAATGAGAGGTGCTTCAAGCCACAGTCTAGATTACAGCATGCCTCGCAGAGCCACGCATGCGCTGCCCAGACTTGACCTAAAAAGGAGGTTCGTCATTCTTTCACATTTCATTCTTGCTCAAGCTAATTGGCAAGACTGGGTGGAAAGAAGTTGTAAAGTAGGAAATATGTACTTCCCTATGATTCGAACTGCATGAATTTATGGATGGCTTCCCTGGGTGAAAGGTGCTGACTTTTAAGTGTCCTTTGCTGTACATGACTATCATAAAGGGCTGGTGAAAAAGATTGTGAATAGGGAAACTGCTGCATGGCAAAGGAGGAACCGGAAGAAGAAATGTAGGAATAAGAGCAGGATGTAGATGAGAGAAGGGATCTTAAGAAGGTGAGCATGGCGTATTGTTTCTAAAAGTATTGCAGTAAGCTAGTGGATTAATAGTAAAGAGATGGAGGCTATTGAGATCGGCTGTTGGAGTCGGCTGCACCTCCTCCACTATGGCGGAGTAGCGTTGCGCCCCCCACCCCCCCTCAGCCAAAACAATGAAAAAGTAAAACGATAATAAACCTGTTTATTATAGTTTTATTTTTCTCCATAGCCTTTTTTCTAGGGGGCGGCCATGGGGATGACTGGCAGAGAGGGAGCAGTAGGTGCACTGTTGTCAGTGCGCATGCCAGTTTGGCTGGCCGTCTCAGGATGGCCAAACTGTCATTCGCACTGAAGTGGTCTCTAACCCAAGCTGCGTTGCCGAGTTGGAGACAGCAGGCACTGGCTCCCAGTCTACCTGGGAGCGCAATTTCAGAGCACTCCAGCCAATCCTGACTCTGCTCTCTGCATGAGAGCAGCGTCCGGATTGGCCGCAGTGGATTCTGAGAGCTTTGGCCTCCAGTGCACGGAGCCAGAGAGGAGCATCGGAGTGGGTAGGTAAGTTCTTTCTTTTTTCTTTTTTTTTTTCGTTGTCCGTCATCCTTGGTCCCCACCCTCTGCCACTTTGCAAGGACACCGGCCGCTACTGGTTTGAGTAAACCTCTTAGTGCCCCGACTTAAGAAGATGGGAGGGACAGTACTGGAAATAAAGAGATTTTCTACTTGTTTTTATGTCTGTAGCAGAAGTCATAAATGTACAGAGGCATTTTCAGACTACAATGCTGCCTGTGCCCACTGGAAAGCCAATTCCACAGATATTAGACCGGAAGGGAGATTGGCGATTTATTTTAAAATTCAAGAGAAGAGCATTTCAGAATGTATTTTGGCGTCACTTTTTGTTAATGTAGTCCCAGGAGGGTGGGTCCTTGTCTTGACATATATCAATACATATTATCAATTGAACAAGAGGAAATGGAAGTGATATCCACAACAGTTTTGTAGACTTTGTCATATAACATGACTGGGGAGTTTTCTGGTGAGGTTAGTAGTTTTGAGCGTTAGAGAAGGATTCTGTCATTTCTTTGTTTTACTTATCAGAATTTTGAGTACATAGGTAGTTTATGTAAGAGAGCAAGGCCCATTGATGTAGTTTAAGAAAGCTTAGTCTCAGGAGCCCTAGTGCAGGTAACGTGGGGAGACTACTTGTGTGGTATCAGTCAGTGTAGCTCATGGTAGGTAATCTGCGGAAGTCTACTACTGCACATTCAAAGGAGGATGTGGATTGTAGGGAAAGAGTCCTACTGTTAATGTGCCTGATGTGCTTACGGAAGAGCATTTATAATTTGTCATTGCTGTTGGGATGCAAAAGTCTCTTGCATGGTGATGGATGTGGACCTCTGTCCTGGGTGCCCCAACTGTAATGATGTCTGGATCCCTGATGCTGATTTTTGTCGTCATGGACGAACACGGATCATGCATGAGTGCCGAGACATAGGCCTGTCTTGCAGATTGTGGCCTTTTTGGACCGAGGGCCGGGGGGGGGGGGAGGTGCCCAAAGCGCTACCCTCATAGTGTTGAAAGGCTAATGCCTATACCAGGAGTTAAGCAGCACGAGCGTGGTGGTGGCAGTATACCGTTTAGTGAGTAGTAGAAGTGAGCAGATGTTTTTACCTTTGTCACTGGTATGAGGCCTACAGTCTCACTCGTTTAACATTCCACCATTGTGTTCTTAACTCACCCTTGGCCTACATCGGTTTGGTGTCTAGTGCTGCGCAGCCTGTTTATTATATATGTGCTTGGGTGTATGTGTGCCTGTGAATGGCACAATATAGCAATGGAGCAGTGATGTGCAGTGCGTGTATGCATGTGCTTGGGTGTATGTGTGCCTGGGAATGGTAATCAATCAGTCAATCACAGAATTTGTAAAGCGCACTACTTACCCGCGAGGGTCTCAAGGCGCTAGGGAAAAAGGGGGGGGTGCTGCTACTGGTCGAACAACCAGGTCTTGAGTAGCCTCCTGAAGGTCAGCAGGTCTTGGGTCTGTCGTAGGCTTAGTGGAAGGGTGTTCCAGGTCTTGGCGGCGAGGTGGGAGAAGGATCTGCCGCCGGTGGTAGTTCTTCGAATGCGAGGGACGGTGGCGAGGGAGAGGTCGGCGGAGCGGAGTTGGCGGTTGGGGACGTAGAAGAGGAGTCGTCTGTTGAGGTAGGCTGGGCCAGTCTTGTGGAGTGCCTTGTGCGCGTGGATGAGGAGTTTGAAGGAGATTCTCCTGTCGACGGGGAGCCAGTGCGGGTTCCTCAGGTGGGGGGTGATGTGGCTGTGGCGTGGTACATCGAGGATCAGGCGTGCGGAGGCGTTTTGTATGCGTTGCAGTCACTTGATGAGCTTGGCCGGGGCTCCCGCGTAGAGGGCATTCCCATAGTCAAGTCTGCTACTGACGAGGGCCTGGGTGACTGTTCTTCTTGTGTCTGTCGGGATCCACCTGTAGATCATGCGGAGGGTGTTGAAGCAGGAGGATGAGACTGCGTTGACTTGCTTGGCCATGGAGAGCGTTGAGTCGAGGATGACTCCCAGGTTGCGTGCGTGGTCGGTGGGTGTCGGGGCTGCTCCCAGCGTCGTTGGCCACCAGGAGTCGTCCCAGGCTGAGGGGTTGGAGCCGAGGATGAGGACCTCTGTCTTCTCCGTGTTCAGTTTTAGTCGGCTGATCTTCATCCAATCGGCGACGGCCTTCATTCCTTCATGGAGGTTGGATTTGGCGGCGAGGGGGTCCTTGGTGAGGGAGAGGATCAGTTGAGTGTCGTCGGCGTAGGAGATTATGTTGAGGTCGTGCTGTCTGGCGATGCGTGCGAGCGGGGCCATGTAGATGTTGAACAGTGTTGGGCTGAGGGACGATCCCTGGGGTACGCCGCTTGAAGGATGTATGTAGTGCTGTGGAGTGCATGTATATTGCATGCATATGTCACGGAGTGGTACAATAGATGGAATATGTGGAGTTCTACTTTGGGAGCCCCAGGGCTAACTGGAGGAACATGAGGAGGTAGAGCAATCTATTCCCCTCCCCCAAACCAGACCGATCTGTGTAGTGTTTCATTCCTGTGAGCTGGGTGAGATACACAGTTGGAAGGGAGAGCCAGATTCAGAGAAAGGTCGCTAGGAAGGGGCCTAGACACATCTCGGGAAGGAGATGAAGAGAATCATAAAGAGTGTGGTTGAGGCCCTAGGGTAACCTTTTGATACACATCACTGTAGCTGACGTTCATGTGTGAACTTTTAGTCCCTCTCATGGGCTGTGTTGTGGGGCCATCAGATTTGGAGTCACTCCTGCTGGGACACAAATGCTTTCTGGAGGAAGGGCAGAGCATAGGAAAGGGCACGTCAAAAGGAAGCAGACTCCCAACAAACTTCTAAGACTCCCACTCTAAACCACATGGGTAAGTATTTGAAAACTATTTTAAAATATATGCTGGACACTATTTCGGTAAAAAAAAGAAAAGTTTGCCCATGTGGAAACAATAAAAATCTCTATTGACGCCTCCCCCATCCCCTTGTGTCGGACCACGGCCTGGTTGAAAATCTAGTGGGTAACTTCAGAATCCTCTTACCAGACCTGGCAGAAACTGCTCAAATGGCAACAAAATAAATTTGTGCATGTTGCCAAAAAAGGCATGGTGTATAAAACATGGACTTCAGAACAGGCAGGAAACCAACTATTGCAAAAACAACAGTTGATGGACAGAATGCAGAACAATGTCAGAATGCTATGCAACGTATTTTACTTCATCTGTGTCAACTTGTCTGACTTGTCATGTCAAAATGTATAGCATTGTATAACTCAGTGAAGTGGTCTGCACTACACCATAGCAGCTTTTGTTTATAGTGTCATGCTGTTGCTCCCCTCACCCTCCACTTGATTTGATTTGTTCCACTGAAAAAGATTACTTCTAGGAGGAAAAATCCCTCACAACCTTGGTTCAACGAAAAACTAAAGGCACAAAAACTAAATTGCAGAAGGGCGGAAAGGAAATGGAGGGCCGACTATGAACAACGGACGAAAGACGAATACAGAAGCTCCCTGGCAACTTACAAAAAACTAATCTTGGAGGAAAAAAGTAACTATTTTATAAGAAAAATAAATGAAGCTAAAAACTCCAGTAAGGAATTATTTGCCACAGTAAAAAAAAAATTAACAAATCTCAATGCTAACAAACAGACTGTAGCACGGAACTTTGTAACACTTTAGGTCAGTTCTTCGTTGACAAAGTCAAGTCCGTTTATGAGTCTTTCATAACAACCAACAAATCTGATACCCCACAGTCACTCATAGAATCTAAACAGGGCCTGCCCATGGAAATCTGCAATACGGGGTTCCATTTTTGGCCTCCATCAGTAGAACAGATCAAACAGGTGGTAATGACAACTAGGTCTGGAGGCCTAACAGACCCCTGCCCACCTAAGGTGATGCACCTATTTCCAGATCTACTGAGCGACCAACTATCCCTGGTTTTCACTAAGATAATTACATCGAGCTGTTTCCCAGATGCCTGGAAAAAGACCTCAGTCCTCCCGCTACTCAAGAAGTCAAATCTGGATCCACAGGATCCCGGGAACTACAGACCCATTTCAAGGATCCCTTTTCCAGCAAAAGTACTGGAAAAACTACTGAACAAACAATTGTCAAAATATCTAACCTCCGTAAATGCCCTAGACCACTCACAGTATGGGTTCCGGGAACAACATGGAACTGAAACAGCTCTGATCATGGCAGCGGAAGAACTCAGGAGCGTACTGGATGCTGGAGGGAAGGCTGCCTTGATTCTTTTCGATCTCTCGGCGGCCTTCGACACGGTAAACCATGATACACTCCTGACCCGTCTAGTCGAAGCAGGAGTCCACGAGACGGCACTTAAGCTTCTATCCTCATATCAAACTGATAGAACTTTCTCAGTTAAATTAGGAGATGCCACATCCAAACCTTTTAACTCACCTTGTGGCGTACCTCAGGGGTCTTCTTTAAGCCCCACCCTTTTTAATGTATATGTTGCCCCATTAGCGGCTATAATAAGGAACTGTGGTTTCCCACCAGTCTCCTATGCGGACGATACCCAAATTGTGATAGCAGTCTCAAACAACACAGATGAGACAGCAGGCAGATTTAGTAACTGCAGGAGTCAGATCAATCACTGGATGCAACATAACTGCCTAAAATTGAATGGTGACAAAACCGAGGTTATGTTGCTCGGGACAGATATGAATTTCTGGTCCCCAAAATGGTGGCCAGACCGCCTAGGCGACTGCCCATCCCCAGTGGACAAAGTTAGAAACCTGGGAGTGCTACTGGACAACAAACTATCTTTGGGCGCCCAGACAAACAAACTATCCTCCACGGTGTGGTACATCCTCAAAATGATAAAAAAAACTATCACCGTTTATTCCCCAAGATTTCTGTAAAACATTAGTAACCGCACTGGTCTTATCCAGGTTGGACTACGGGAATGCCCTGTATGCAGGGTTACAAATTCAACATTTAACAAAATTACAGCGCCTACAGAACGCTGCAGCAAGGTGGTGCTGGACATTCCCAGATACCAGCCAGTCGCCCACAGACTAGGAGCCCTCCATTGGCTACCTATTGAAAAGAGGATTAAGTTCAAGTCAGTCTGCCTGGCCTACAAAGCCCTTCACGGAGTAGGATCCCACTTCTTAAAAACTCATTTGAAACCATATGAGCCATCCAGGAGCCTGAGATCAAGCCAGGCAAAACTGATTCAGGTTCCTAAATTCAAGCAAGTTGGTGGGGGGGGGGGGGCGGGGAGAAGCTTCCTGCTACAGGCAGCTAAGACTTGGAACCTTCTCCCTGTTACAATCAAAAACAGCACATCGCTACTCTCATTCAGGAAGGAGGTGAAAACCTGGCTGTTTACTTCCTAGTTAGATACCACTCTCCGGCAGACCTAGTCTTTCATATTGATTAGCGCCAAGACGCCCTTGGGCATTCGTGCGCTTTACAAATTTGCAAATCAAATCAAACCCTCCACTTAGCTAATGTAGTGAAGTTCCTTTGACAGATCACAAACTCCTATCTGGATTCTTGCCAGACAGGAGGGAGGCGGGGAGAATGTCCTTTCTCTGGCATGCAGCCCTATAGCAAACAGACATGAGCTACCATCTGGTCTGACATGCTTGCTTCCTTCCACTGTTTGAAACTGTTGTGTTTTCAGTTAGTTGCCATAATTCTGAGATAATTTTCAGAGTTTTGAATTTTCATTGTTATGTTTAATATTCATTTTAGAGTGGCAATTATGACGAGGGATGAAGTGTAGAGCATTAGAGAAGTGAAATGTATGAAATAGAATTTACACATTCTTCCGTGTGTTAACATCCTACTCGGGCCATCTTAATGGCCCACTCTCCCTTACATTGTATTGTAATTGCATTTATATAGCGCTTACTACCCAATACAAGGCGTCTGAGCGCTTTTTCGGCGAGTAGCACGCTACTCTAGTTGAGGTAGCTCTCCTCCAGCATCCCTCTTTTGCACCTACTGTCTGTTTACACTCCTATGTGGTAATCTACACGGAGACCAATGTGGTATTCCACACTGTTACAACATTAGAAATGCTCTTTATACTAATTTCTGTAATGCCATGCAACATTTCGTATAGCTGTGATCTTTGCAAAGGTAACATCTGCTGATTTGTGGCAGTCTAAACTACAGAAGCATAATATGCTAAAATGTTGCTACAAATGGAGGAATTTGTCATTCTTTTCCATGCCATTTCATCAGGTTTGTCACCAAATATGCAAGTCTCGCTGAATATGATGGGCATAGTTTAAATCAATTGCAATCTGTGTTCCCTTTTTTAATATTTAATGTTAGCGATTTATATGGCACTGTATTGCCATTAGTACTGTCTCCCTGTGCTGGTCTTGAGGATTCCAATAGTTTACTTTCTTGTTGTCATTTGAATCATCTGTAGAGTGGGTGTGCTTAACTTGCTGCGTTTGTGAATATTTGGATGTAGAGGTTAGTCATTTGGTGTCTGTAGCAAGATGTCTTTATCAATTTTGGTATTTGCCATCTATGAAGATTTGTATGTGCATAGCCTGGTTTGGAGTATGTGTCTTTTTTTTTTTTATTCTGTTTATTGCATTTCAAAAATAATCATCAATGCTACCACGCAGTGTAGCTACCGTATTAAACCAACTAAACAGATAAGCTGCAGTTGTTCGACTCCATAAGGGGAGAAACAGTACATAGCATACCAGTAGTATTGACTCAGTCAGTGTGCCAACTCCTTGTCATAGACAACAGTTACTCAGTTCCGTTTGGCAGACCTGCCACGGCCTGCTGTTGAAGATAGTGTCGCAGTGGCTCCCAGATATCTGTGGGTTTGGAAGACGTGGGCAGTTCCTCAGCATATAATTCTAGGTTTTCTTTGCAGTATACCATGTCTCTGAGCCAGTGTGCCACTCTCGGCGACCGTGTCCCCCCACGTAATAGCAACTCTACGCTTAGCCATCAACAATGCGATCCGTATATATTTACCCATGACCCCCTTCACATGAGGAACATAACATAAAAGGCATACCATCGGGGTACATTGTATTGCTGTTCCGGACATTTCTTGTATAGTTTGCACCACCTGTCTCCAGAAATCTGCCACTCTCCCACAGTCCCAAGCCAGGTGCATGAAATCAGCCCCCACTCGACCACACCTCCTACAGCCACTAGTGTCCTGCAGACCATAGCCATGTAAACGAAGGGGCGTGTAATATGTCTGATGTAGATATTTGAAATGTATTATGCGGAGGTTTCCATTCGGTG